>CM053612.1:32773818-32813162 GCA_028646535.1 Procyon lotor
GATTCCACACGCAGTGTGGTGTCTGTTTGGGACTCTCTCTCCTTGTCCCTCTGCCCTTCCCAATCATGCTTTCTCTCTATATCAAATAAATTTTAAAAATCTTCTTTAAAAACTTATTGCTTCAAAACAAATCTGTAAACTAGAGGTTACTTTACCCATTTAAAAATTTGTTTGTTTGTTTGTTTGTTTATGGGGGGATAAAGGAAGAGGAAGAGAGAGAATCTCAAGCCAACTTACCACTGAGCCTGATGCCAACCTCAATCTCACAACCTTGAGATCCTGACCTGAACCAAAATAAGAGTCATATGCTTAACCAACTGAGCCACCCAGGCATCTCATTACTTTACCCATTTTAATGATGAGAAAACTGAGGCTCAGAGCAGTAGAGTAACTTGCGTAAAGATACATAGCTAGTAGTTGGAAGAGCTAGGATTGAACATACATAGATCTCACTGACTCCAAAACTCATGCTCTTTGTTAGCATATTAAGCCACTCTTTAAGGATGAGTGCTTCTTGGTATGCACATAGCTGGAAGAAAAGTCTTTTTAAAAAACAGCTTATAATCTGAAGGAGGAAGACTTAAGTATGTGGGCAACAATGGGATCCTAGATTGGTGCTGCCAATGACAGGGAATTTGGAGGAGAATTAGGTAGTGTTTTGAACAGAGATTATAAACTAGTGGCCTGTTGGCCAGATCCAGCCAGTGCACATGTTTTGTTTGGCTTGCACAGTGTTTTCTAAAATATCAAATTTATTGCCAATATTTTAGAAGGAATTTTTCACAAAAAATTCCAGTTTCTAGCTTCTCTTAAAAAAATACGAAGATCTGGCAACATGGGGCCTGTGATCCTGCGTGGCAAAATCAAGTGGAGTCAGGTACTTGCTTTCCAGTTTCCCAAAGTCTTCAGTACATCCTATACTTGAGCAGCTTTATGCATCAGGTTATCTACCTAGTCCCTATAAACATTTCAATTTATGACTAATAGTTTAGATGGTCACACTAGATGGCTCCCTGTTTTCTCTGAAGAAGCCATCTCCTGGAAGAGATGGCAATGAAAGTAGGGCAATACACTTTTCATGAGGTGACTCAAGGTGCTGAGATGTCTATGTGGCTCATTTGACTAATGACTGACAGGAGCTAGAATCATTGTGGTTTCAGCCATCAGCCTTGCTAGAGGTTGGTATGTTCTTTAGTTCAGCTATTTGGGTGCAGGAATAGGGTACAATTGTTTTTCTTGTTTGTGATTCTGTAAAACAGTTTTTAGTTAGCAGGCAAAGTGGACAGTGAAAACATCCATTGTCTTTCATAAGGTGGACTTCAAGATACCAACAGTAGGGCCTGTCATCCATTATGAAGAATCAGTGGTGGTCAAAGGTATTAGTGTCTTTCTGAAATGGAGGCAACAGCCTAAAAGTAATAAAGCTGTCAGAAAGAAGATTGTCTATTAGATGTTGGGAGGAAATGTGGAAAATAAAGTAATTCTGGAGGATTTTATTATTTATTTTAAGATTTATTTATTTTTTAGAGAGAGAGAGCAAGCAGTGGGAGGGGCAGAGGGCGAGAGAGAATCTTGAAGCACACTACCTACTGAGCATGAGCCTGACATGGGGCTTGATCCCAGGACCCTGAGATCATGACCTAAGCTGAAATCAAGAGTCAGACGCTTAACTTACTGAGCCACCCAGGTGCCCTCTTTATTAATTTTTCAAAAAAGATTTTGTATATTTATTTGACAGAGAGATAGAGAGCACAAGTAGGCAAAGTGGCAGGAAGAGGGAGAGGGAGAAGCAGGTTCTCTGCTGAGCAGAGAGCCCCCGTGGGACTCAATCCCAGGACTCTGGGATCATCACCTGAGCAGAAGGCACATGCTTAACCAACTGAGTCACCCAGGTGCCCCTCCTTTATTAATTTTTAAAAAGTGAGTTTACAGCCATCAGAAATGATGCATACCCAACTTTTGCATCAACATGGATGGGACTGGAGGAGATTACACTGGGTGAAATAAGTCAAGCAGAGAAAGTCAATTATCATATGGTTTCATTTGTAGAACATAAGGAATAGCATGGAGGACATTAGGAAAAGGAAAGTAAAAATGAA
Source organism: Procyon lotor (assembly GCA_028646535.1). Classification (NCBI taxonomy): domain Eukaryota; kingdom Metazoa; phylum Chordata; class Mammalia; order Carnivora; family Procyonidae; genus Procyon; species Procyon lotor. The sequence continues at coordinate 32,775,918 of CM053612.1, forward strand.
GGGGAAGAAATCAGAGGGAGAGACAAACCATGAGAGACTGTGGACTCCAAGAAACAAACAGAGGGTTGGGGGGGGTGAGTTGGCCTGTTGATGGGTATTAAAGAGGGCATATATTGCATGGAGCACTGAGTGTTATACACAAACAGTGAATCATGGAGCACAACATCAAAAACTAATGATGTACTGTATAGTGACTAACATAACATAAAAAATAATAATAAAAAAATAAAAAGTGAGTTTACTAAGGGATTTGTATGTAAAACTATTACAGCTCAATAAAAAAAGAAAAATAGCCCAATTTGAAAATAGACAAATGACTTGAATAGACATTTCTCCAAAGAAGATATACAGATGGCCAATAAGCCCATGAAAAGATACTCAACGTCATTAGTCATTAGCAAAATTTAAGACAAAACCACAATGAGATAGCATTTCACATTCACTAAGATGGCTTTAAGTGAAAAGACAGAAAATAACCAGTGCTGCTGAAGATGTGGAGGAATTGGAATCTTCATTTATTGCTGATGGGGATGTAAAATGGTGTAGCAGTTCCAGGAAACAATCTGGCAATTCTTTAAAAACTTAAATATGCAGCTATGTATGACCCAGTAATTCCATTCTTAGGTATATACCCAGGAAAAATGAAAATGCAAGCCCACACAAAAACTTGCACATGAATATTTATAGCAGCATCATTCATACTAACCAAAAAGTGGAAACAACTCCACCATCCATCAATAGTCAAAGGACAAACAAAATATAGTATGTCCATATAATGGAATATTAGTCAGCAATAAGTAGGAATGAAGTACTGATACATGCTACAATATCAACAAACCTTGAAAACATATATACTATGAAAGCATATATACTAAGTGAAAGAAACCAGGTAAAAAAAAATTGCACATGGAACAGACATTTCTCCAAAGAAGACATACAAATGGCCAACAGGTAAATGAAAAGATGCTCAACATCATTTATCAGGAGAATGTAAACCAAAGCTATAATGATATAGCACCTCATAACTATTAGAATGGCTACCATTAAAAACAAACAAAAAACAAACAAACAAATAAAAGTGTTGGCAAGGTTGTGAAGAAATTGCTAGGCAGATAATGTAAATGTTGGTAAGAATGTAAAATGTTGTAGCAGCTATGGAAAACAGTATGGACATTCCTAAAATCATTAAAAATAGAACTGCCAAATGGTCTAGCCATCTCACTTTAGGGTATATATAAAAAAAATGAAGTCAAAATCTCAAAGAGATATCTGCACTCCCATGTTCATTGCAGCATTATTCACAATAGCCAAGGTATGGAAACGACACAAGTGTCCATCAACAGATGAATGAAAAAAGATGTATATACTTGCAATGGAATATTATTCAGTCTTGAAAAAGAGAGAAATACTGCGACTTTGAAAACATGGACGAATCTGGAGGACATTAAGGTTAAGTGAAATAAGCCAGTCATAGATGGACAAATACTGTATTATGCCACTTATATGAGGTATCTAAAATAGTCAAACTCATGGAATTAGAGAATACAGTAGTGATTGTCAGGGACTAGGGAGGTAGTGGGAGAAATGGGGAGTTGTTAGTCACTGGATAAAAAGTTTCAGTTATACTAGGTGAATAAGTTCTAAGGATCTGCTATAGTCAACAATATGGTATTGGGCACTTCAAAGTTTATGAAGAGGGTAGATCTCATGGTAAGTGTTCTTATCATGAACCCTCCCCCTACCAAAACAAAGGGACACAAGAAAACTCAGGAAATTGTTGGATATGTCTATTATCTTGATTGTAATGATGTTATCATGAGGTTTACATTAAGTCAAGGTCATTAAATTGTACGCAGTAAATATGTACAGTTCTTATTTATCAACTATCTTCAATAAAGCTGTTAAAAATGCTGTATGAATCCATCTATATGAAATGTCCAGAAAAGGTGAATCTGTAGAGACAGAAAGTAGACTAGTGGTTGCCCAATGATTGAGAGAAGGTTTGGAGGGAATGAGGAGTGAATGCTAATGGATATAGTTTCCTTTTTGGGGTAATGAAATATTCTAAAATTAGATAGTGTTAATGGTTGCACAACTCCATGAATATACTAAAAGCCACTGAATTATATACTTTAAATGAATGAGTTGTATTCACTATATCTCAATAAATCTGTTTAAAATATGAATTTATAAAGCAGACATAATTGTCTCCCAAACTTGGAAAAAGAGAAGCATTAAAGAGACTCTGTCCCTAGTTGGATCCTCCATCCTTTTTTAACTTCTGAAGAAGCCTTTAGGTCACTACCCCTTAGGAATTCAACTTAAATAAGTTAGTGAAGAAGGCTGAAGATAGTTGTTAAGCTGAGACCTTCCTTTCTAATTGTATGTCTATCTGAAAATTCTCTCTTGCCTCAGTGCTCATTTGTGTGCTCATCTCATCCTTTACTCCTCAGTATATCTAGTTTCTTCCTAAGTACAGTTAAAGACAAATATCACTGAATACAAAAACTAACCAACTCAAAACACCACACAGAATTCCCAAAGTCTGGTATTGGAAAGGACCTTGAAGCGAAGTAATAAATTCTAGACAATCTTTTACACAAACACATATACAATGAAAACAGGTCCATAATTTCTTTTGATATGGGGTACGGTCAGTCTCTCTGCCTATCCTGCAGTTTTTCCTATTGTGAAACTTAAATACAGTGCTGAGAATCTTCAGAGACTATCTGAAAGAGGAACTCCGGGCCTCTAGGAAAAGGTCTGATGGGTCTAAGCACACGGCGGGGGAGAAAAGAATGGCTATATTTTGGGGATGGAAAGGACTTATCATTACTGAAGACCTTATGAACAACTCTAAACAGGCAGACCGCACTTCAGCTCTAAGACCACAAATAAATTACCCTAGCTATGATAAAAAAGCTTTTCTACTGCTGTGGAAAAAACAACTTTAAAGTGGAAACTCCCTAGGCAATTCCTAGTTTTATCTAAGACTTCCCTTTCTCAATTTGAAACTCAATGATTTCCTTCCGTGGTTTTATCAATGAGCCAGAGGTCTGATAAGATTGCTTCCTTCCTGCACTTGGAACTCTGCCATCTCACTTGGAAGAAGTGATACACTTGCCCTTCTGGTCTGGCTCAGAGAGTTCAGTGGAACAAGAGACACAGGAGATGTGGGGTCACAAAGTACAAAGGCAGACTGGTATGACTAGCCCATGGATGGACTGGAGTGGACTTGAGTCTTCTATCTTCATCTCCGTGAATGGCAATCACCTTGCTTTGCCCAGCTAGTCTGTGAGCTGAATCAAGAGCATAGTCTGAAAGTAACCATGATTTAGGCATGCTTCTGGAGAGTGAGCCTGGCCCAAGAGTCTATCTTTTCTGTCGTTGGTGTTCTCATTAATACAGCTTTAGAAAATTTAGTCAACTGAGTATATGCCACGGCAGGAGCTAGCCATTGTATGAAGTTCCCGGAAAGCAATTAGACCAGTAAGGTAGGAAGTAGAACTTCCATTGGCTCTGAAATCACAAGGTAACCTTCCAGCTTTGGGGAATATCCCTAGTGATCTGATAGTGCTATCCTCATGCCCAAGATCAGCCTTTTCCAGAAGGAGAATAGGCGGATCTCCTGTCCCAGAGATGTCTTTTACAATCATGCTTATTATTCTGTCATCTGACGGCTATTCCTTCTGTTTAACCGCTATAAAAATGCAACAGTCACATAAGGGAAGAGTGACATATGAAGCCATCAACTTTATATAACACATTTGGAAGACTTCATTTGCTGTTTAGCAGAAGGAAGAACGGGTCCCTGAGGGATTAGGGCAAGGGATGCAGTGGAGAGGTCTTGAGCCAGGGGGCTGGACAGAGGGGATCAGGATCAAGGAGGACAGTGGTATTAGAAAGACAGGTGGAAGGATGCCAAGACAGTCAGCACTGCTGTAGAATCTTAGAAAAGGGAGTCTTCTGACCTTCCGGCTCACCCAAGAGAACTGAGTGATATGATCGCAGAGAACAGAGTGGCGGTAAGAGACTCTGCAACAAGAGAGATCTACTTGCAGTGTGGTATCTTTGTCAACCACTAAAAGGTAGGTGACAGCTGGCTTTTAACCCAAAAGGGATTTGACATGTCTTGCTGTTTGTGGATGTGTGGGTTTGGTTACCCTGACGAAGAATATAGGAAGAGAGTAGGGTAGAAGGAACAAGAATAAAGGTGCAGTGAGTAGGGGTTGGGAAGGGGGATGGAAAACTCCATGGCATCAAAGGTCTTCATCTGAGGCCCTCTGAGAAATGCTTTGCTGTTTTTTTTTTCTCCTTTGTCCTTCCCTTCTTTCTTCTCCCCCTTCATCGTCTCCTCTCTTCCTCTTATTCTCCTAGGACTGTTTGCCTCCTCCAGACTTCTCCCCTAGCTGTGTGTTTCAAGAATGCCATTGGTCCTCTTTAGTCTGCCATTGCATTTGGCCCTATCCCAGTCCCAGCTGGTGTCCCTCAGGACTACAGGCTGCCGGCAGACATTGTTTTCACAAATCAAGTCACATATTGGGCCCAAAGTCTACATACGCAGTGTTAATTATCAGGCCATCAATTAATGGTGAGCAGCTGTATGCTTTGTGTGTTTTTCCAGAGCTGCACAGGGAGCCCTGGTAGCTGCTGACTGGCTTGGGCTCTGGTTTCCAGTGGAGTTGGAAGGAACAATTTATTTTGACTGTGGGTGACCTGTTAGAATAAAATTTCTCTGCTTCTCCTTGGTGTCCATTTCCTATTACCTTGTCTGATAGTCAGTAAGGATGCAACTTGGACAGCAGCCTGAACAAAGAGGATGGGAGCACAGAAGGAATTTCACCTTACCCAGTAACACCTTCCTCCTTCCTAGGCATTGACCTTCTCCTCCCACTCCCCATAATACTAGGCTATTTTTTGTTTCTTTGTTTGTTTTGGGTTGTTTGTTTTTTTTTTTTTTTTCACAATAAGTTACCTCTGTAAGGATTATGGGAGGTTAGGAGAACCATCCCTTCCTCTGTACCCAAGGGGCCACAGGGAAGGGGCCGTGGGTGGCAAGACTTCCTATCTGTAGCCTCTTCTTTCCCCTCCCTGATACTGAGATAATGACACTTTGTCATAGATGTTTCAAAAGTCAGGCATTTCCTTGAGGCTCTCGGGTAACCTAGGTCTTCCCGCCTCCTTTGGCTTCTTTCATTTTGGAGTTTTGCTGCTGTAGAAGCGTGAACAAAAGGAAGGGGCCAGTGAACCTATTGGTCCCCATGAGCTAAGCAGAGTTCTAGTAGTTGAAGGAGCCGGAAAGAAGTAGTGGGAGGTCGGTGAATGGGGAGGAAGAGTAGAAGGCCTTTCTGAGAATGCTCCAGAAAGTTTTAATGGTCTCCACACATTCTAAATGTGCTACTTCAGCTTCCTGTGCACATGGCAGATGCTCAAGGAATGCTTACTGAATTGAAAGGGAGAATGAAGTCATGTTCTTTGAAGTCACTACCTAGCTTTCATTAAGTCCATACAGATTCCTTGGAGAGGGGCTAGAAACAGATTTGTATCGATCTTCGAGACTTCCCAAATCACATTGTCCATGGGCTATAGCCATGATAACATGTGGGAGAAAATCCTCTTTTGACAAAAGTAAGCACCATCTGTAACATGTGTTAAACCCTAAATGACTGATAGATTGTTTCAGATTCAGAGAGGTGAAGTGACTTATTGAGCTTCTATAGGAGGAAAAGGAGGAAGGTGAAAACATAACTCAAATATTCTAACTCATATTTCTAAAAGAATAACTTTTATTACCCTGGTTACAATGGTGAGAATGGAAATTTTATTTGACAGTTCTGCATACTGCTAGAGATGGTCAGTTCACCATGAGCAGGAACAGGGAAGTAAAACTTTGGTGACTCATCAGCTGCAAAATGCCTACCTCCTCCCTTCCCCCAACCAAACTGTATTTCTAAGAACTCCATAAAGAGCTGTAACAATGCTAATTATAATAATACTTTGCATATGTTCATGATTATGATCCTTCAACGTTTTACCTCTTATGTGTTTCCATGGCACATTTCCCTTTGAATGCAAGTATCTTTTTCATTTTACGTAATGCTAAGTACTACAATGGTTCTTTTTGCACATTCATTTTTTTTCCTTGAAAACAAATTTTTTAAAAGCTTGCCATCACTGATTTATAGAACCATGTTTTACTTTTAATGACACTGTATCTAAGTTGTTGCTAGCCAAGCCTTAATTATGTTCCTTTTTTCTGTCCCCCCTCCCTTTTTTTCTGTCTTTTTTTTTTCTGTCTTGTAATTATAAATAGTGTAATGTTCAACTTGACTGGCTTGCATTTAGCATTTTCCCCAAAGACCCTAGCAGAGGACCTGGGGATGAGCCAGTATTTCACAAGTTTGGTTTGGAAATGTACCCCAGAGGTTTCTCAAGTCTCCAGTCTGCCAAGTTGGCCTAGCAATCTCCCCAAAAGACAGAGAAGTGTCTCCCACTGTGCTTTGCCCCCTTGGACTTCCAGGGGGATCTATTCAATTGGGTCCTTGTCTTCTAAGAGCCCCAGGTATGCCGGTATCTGGGGCATAGCTAAACAAACCCAGCAGGGAATGGGGAGCTGCCTGTGTTACCACCATCATAAGAGCCATTCTCCTCATCCATTTTTCATCACGATTCCCAGAAAACATTAAGCACTTGGTTGCAGAGGAAAAGACACCTACCCTGGACTCCTGGTGCTCCCATTCTGTGAGGGCCAGGGACACCCTCAACCAACAAACACACAAAAGAGAACAATATGCCTGGGAAACGCTGAAGGGGAAGCACTGAACAATGGTGTTTGTGTGTGTGTGTGTGTGTGTGTGTGTGTGTGTGTGTGTGTGTGTGTTTCAAAGCTACATAAGTTGAGGCAATTTTTTTAGGACTTTTGTCCATTACAGATAATTTGGGGCAGGAATGGCCATAATCTAAATGGGTTTCTTACCCAATACTCTTCTAAGCCCATGTCTATATGTTCCCTCTCTCCCCATCTCTTCTTTCTTAAGAAGGAAAAGAAAGTCCCGCAGTAAAGCTATGTGCAGCCCCACTTTTACTTAGTAGAGGCAGAAACATAACCATCTTAGTTACATGTGTTGTCCCTTCTCTCCTATCTTTTCTTCCTCTTTCCAGTATCGTTTTCAGCCTCTTTACCCCCTAACTTCTCAGTCAATCTGCTCTCCTCTCTTCCTTTCTTCTCCCTTAAGAGTATCTCTTCCAGAGATTATAGCTGGAAAGAGAAAAAGAGAAAGAGAGAGAAGAGAAGAGAAGAGGAAATAAGACAAGGGTAGCTGAGGGTTTTATAGAAGGGCGAGTATTTCTGGTTCTTAGCATATAGCTTATAGCTTCTCAAGCTTCCCTTCACTTTCAAAGAAACTAATAGCAATTGGTACCATACAATGAATATTTATTATGTGCAAGTGCTTTTAATACATTATTTTATTTCATTCTTATAATAACTCTGCAAGCAGAGATCATTGCTCCCATTTTACAGATGAAAAAATGAGGTTCATTAAGGTCAATCAAACAGACCCAAACAACTAATTGGGGTTTAAATACTGGTTCTGCTATCTACTATGTAAGTGAACTTGGACATGTTGCTTTCCCCTTTGTGACCTGTTTATACAATTTCTCTATTTTAGAAAATCATATAGCCTATATTCCACTTGCTAAGAGTCTGTACTTTACTCATCTGTTAAATTCCTAGGTACCCATTTGCTAATTGGAGAGAACTAATCCAGATGTACCTTAAGACCCTCCTTCTCTTCCTATGGGGCTCATAAACTTAGCCAAAAACCTTCGAAACACTTGATTGATGGACATTTGAAGCCACTTATTTTTTGCACAATTAAACAAATGAAAAAACATACTTACCTGGTGTTAGCCATGTCAGGTGCAGAGGATATAGTGGTGAACAAGAAGACATGAGCCCTGTTCACATGGAACTTTCACTTTATTCATTTCATTTCATTCTAATGGTGAAGGAAGACATTAATTACATTATCACACAAATATATGCAAAATTGCAACTGTGGTAAGTGCTGCAATGGAACCAACCAATGGATGAGGTCAGGGTACTATGAGTGAGGGAAGCAGGGAAAACTCCTGTAGAGAAATGATGATAGAGGCCATATCTGGAAAAAGATGGGGAGTTAATTCTCAAGAACAGAGAAAGAACTTGCTTGAAACAGAAATCGTTTGCACCTGTAGCAGGAAGGAGTGGGGCAAATATGAAGAACTGAAGGCAGGTGAGTGTGGCCAGAGTGCAAGGAATGAGCAGTGTGTGGTAAGGTATAGTCAACATTTAGGCAAGTGGGCACTGTTTTTGAACACACAAGCACAGGTAGCACCCTTCCATTGTACTATATAAGTATGGTGATGGCACATCAAAGATTTTCAAGGGCATTAATGAATTCAAATATTCCATTGTGTTGTTGCCATAAGCACATTCATAACATCAGTTCATATATTCTAATTTATCATTTAAAGAATATGGTAGCTGTACACATTCTCAGTTCCTTGGGTCATGTCTACTTAGTGGGATAAATGGATTGGCCATACGAAGTTTCCAAATAGTGAAGGGGGATTGTGGTTTAGTATACCAAGAAGGAGGTGGAGGCACTGGCTAGGTGTCTTTATCTCATTGGCTTTTCATCACTTATTGATCCCCCTTTCTGTTTTCCAACCTCCTACCACCTGGAGGGGTGGTTTCCAGGGACAGTAGCCTGAATTGGCCAGGGTAGTGACTTAGAAGTGCAAGGAGCAGGAAGACCCAGGGAATGGGGCAAGCCTGTTCTTAGAGAGCACTGAAAGAGAGTCAAAAGCTGAGCATGCAAAGCCCAAGGGGTGAATAATGCAGAGCCACAAATAGAAGAGAGTTCCAAAAAGGTCTGGAGCCAGGTATGCAAAGGAACAGAGCAGGAAGTGAAGAGGAAGGGTAGGAGTGAAGTGAGAAGGTTTAAGGCAATGCCTCAAATGAGGCCCTGAGGTCTTTGACTCATTTTCTTTGGCCACCTTCCACATAGTGTGTGGGTGAGTTGGCCCAGTACAATGGCATGGGGCCAGGACTTCCCCTGGTTTGCCCAGTGAGAAGTTATGACTTGCTCAGGAGCATTCTTGAGGTGGGAGGCTGGTTCTCACCAGTACTCTGCTAATTCACAGCCTTCTTCTTGCACCAGCTCCTGCAACTGGCCACGTAAGAGCTGAGACTTTCGGCACCTCCTCTTCCCACAGTGCCCACTTGTCATAAAAGGGCATGGGCCCATAGGAAGGAAGATGAATAGGCTGGGCTTGACCAGAGTGCTGGAAGTCACCTACTTTTTATGTGGGCAGGGTTAGTAGAAAAAAGAAGTCAAATATGTTCACAAGTTCTTGAATTGTAAATAGGTCCAACAAGTTCTTCAAGCACTTAGTAGGGTGGATAGAATGTAAAATGGGAACGAATAGTGTTCAGTAGTTAAAAGCATGGGATTTAATGGCATACAGATCCGAATTCAAACCTCAGCTCTGCCATGTGATGACTGTGTAATCCTAGGTGAGTCACTGAACCTTTCTGTGGCTTGGTTTCCACAGTTGGAGAATAAGGATAAAAACACATAAGACTGTTGAACAACTTAAGTGAGGCTATGCGTGTAAACTATTCAGCATCGTGCCTAGCACATAATGAATGTTTTTAATAAGTAGTAACAATTATTTTTTTTTATTTTATTTATTTGGTAGAGAGAGATCACAAGTAGGCAGAGAGGCAGGCAGAGAGAGAGGAGGAAGCAGGCTCCCTGTTGAGCAGAGACCCTGATGTGGGGCTCGATCCCAAGACCCTGGGATCATGACCTGAGCCGAAGGCAGAGGCTTTAACCCACTGAGCCACCCAGGCGCCCCTTAAAGATATTTTTATTTGTGAGAAAGAGAGGTAAAGAGAAAGAGAGAGAGAGAGAATGAGAGAACACGAGCAGGGCTATCTGCTTTCACTCCCTAAGTACTTAGAATCTACAGAGGTTAGGATGGTGACAAGGATGGAAATGGCCATTGCAGTGGTTGAGTTATAGGAAGTTCCAGGATGGGAACTCAATGATAGTAAACTGGAAAATCAGTCATATTGCTGCATGGCATGTGCTAACAGAGGTTTAGTCTGACGACCTTTGGTAGTTGCCCAAGGTTGCCTTACTGGGAGTTAGGTCTGGGGTTTGGCTGATTAAGGAATAGCTAAAGCAGCTAGGGACAGGCAGAACAGAAGACGAATGTTGACCTTTGCCTACGAAGCACTGAGATGGTCAAGTGTGGAAGAGCTGTACAATGGCAGATACAGCCTGTGGAGCCAACGCCAGGAGGCAAATACCCATGAGGACCAGTTCAGAGTGAATGAAGAGCCAGAGCAGAAGCAAAGTGAGTGGGTTCAAGACAATTGCCAGCAAAGGGCCCTGAGGGCTGGTATTTGGCTTTATTGGCCGCCAGCTACACAGTGTGTGGGTGGGTTAACGTGACTAGTTTGGTATAGATTAGGGCAGACAGAAATAACAATCCTATTTTATAAGAGAGGAAACTGAGAATTAAAGATGTCCAGCCATTCGTCTTACATCACACAGTTCATCACTGGCAAAGATGGGAAGGTGAGAAAGAGCCCTAAGTGGACAACTGAGGTAAAATGAAAAGTAAAGCATCGAGGGTGCTGGGGGGGGGAGGGGGGGAGCCATAAGTACAAGAGAATGTTGGCATTTGTTATTCTCTCTGAGACTGTGTTGATTAGAATTGCCACATCACAAGGGATGCAGTGTGATTTTGTGGTTAAGGAGTATGTCTGGAGCCAGACTGCTTGGTTTCAGAACCTAGCTCTGAGACTAGTCAGCTGTATGACCTGGAGCTAAAAGTACTTAACCTCTCAATCCCAGTTTTCTCATTTGTAAAATGAGTCAATAATATTACTCACTTTTTAAGGTTGTTGTGTAATTTAATTAGCTAATATAACTAAAGCACTTAGAAAGTTCATGAAAAGCACCATCTAAAACTTAACTATTAATAATAGGGTTGTTGCAAGGACTTAGATAATACATAGAAAATACTTAGCACAATGCCTGCATGCAGTAAGGGCTCTATAGAAGAATTATTATTATTACTATAAATATTCAAAAACACTCAAGAGTATGTAAGCATTGGCTGCAGAAAGACTGAAGTAGCCCCACAAAACCCATGGTGAATGGTTTTATGCTAGAAATCTGAGAGGTTCTTACTTCTCTCTTTGCATATACCACCCTTTCTCTCTGATACACTGTTGTTGTTGTTGTTGTTGTTGTTGTTGAGAGGAGGAGGGAAAGGGGCAGAGGGAGAGAGAGAAAGAGAATTTTTAGCAGGCTCCATGCCCAGTACAGAGCCTGACACGGGGCTTGGTCTCACCACCCTGAGATCATGACCTGAGAGCCAAAATCAAGTCTGATGCTTAACCGACTGAGCCACCCAGATGCTCCCCTCTGACACACCTTTTTAATCACAAAAAAAATGAACTGTCTCAGGAGGCAGAGTGCTCACATCGTTGCAGATACCGAGGTATCGTAGGTTGGCTAACTGCTAATTAGGATTGCCGAATAGGGAATTAACAGATAATAATGGTAGCTAACACTGATATAGGTATTCTTACTACCCCTCTTTTACAGGTAAGAAAATTGAGGCAAGAGCAGCCAAGATATTTTCCCAAGATTACATAGCCACTAAGTGGCAATGGTCCCTTCTAAACCCCTGACATCCTCCTGTGAGACATAGCAGATTCAGGACTAACACTGTACTATGAATAAGATTATTATTGGCTCCCCTTTTCTTTCGGCCAGGATGAAGGGGAATGGTGGTGAGTTCTGGATTAGAGGATTTAAAATAGGCAAAAAATATATAAAACCCAGTAAGGCTGGTGGGACCTCTAACACAAATTTGGTCATCTCATAATTTTCTTTGGGGCAGCCTTAAGCCTTGAATCTAACCTCATGAGATTAGCACTGCCTACCTTCTCTCTCCCAGGAGTCCTTAGGGGACCTCGGGATTAGAACTACCCACGAATTGATGATTGAAGACCCAAGTGCCCACATGAAGTTATTCTGTCAGATCTGCAGGAAGTTAACTTACATTTTGCTTGCTGCAATGGGCTCTATTTCAAGCATCAGTCTGATCTCCTGCCAGAGCTGGGTTCACAGAGGGGGGGGGGGAGAAGAGTGGGATTCCTGGCATGTGGGACAACTCAGAGACAGAAGCAAGCATATTTACTCACTCAGAAAATATTATTTGGCCAGAACAATGAGTTCAAATTAGACAGTAGCAAGAACTGAAGAAAGTTCAGTAAGGACATTAGCCCACAGCTAACATCACACTCATTGGTGAAAACCTGAAAGCTTTTTCTCTGAGCTAGGAACAAGACACAAATGTCCATTCTTGCTACTTTTATTAAACATAGTATTGGAAGTCCTAACCAGAGCAGTTAGTCAGGAAAAAGAAATAAAAGGCATCTGAATTGGAAAAGAAGAAGTAAAACTGTCACTACTTGCAGATGACATCATACTGTGTATCGAACACTCTACAGACTCCATTAAAAAATTGTCAGAATAAACCAATTCACTAAAGTTGCAAGATGCAAAGTCAATGCACAAAAATTTGTTGCATTTCTTTACACTAATAACAAACTCTCAGAAAGAGAAATTTAAAAAATTCCCATTTACAATTGCCTCAAAAAGAGTAAAATATATAAGAATAAATTTAGCCAAGGAGATGAAAGACCTGCGTGTTGGAAACTATAAGACATTAATGAAAGAAATTAAAGAAGACACAAATAAATGAAAAGATGTGCACGTGGATTGGAAAAACTAATATTGTTAAAATATCTGTACTACCCAAAGCAGTATACAGATTCAATGCAATCCCTATCAATATTCCAATGACATTTCTCACAAAATTAAAGAATCTTAAAATTTGCATGGAACCACAAAAAACCCTGAATAGCCAAAATAATCCTGAGAAAGAATGAAGCAGAGGTGTCATGATCTCTGACTTCAAACTATATTACAATGATATAGTAATTAAAACAATATGGTATTGACATAAAAACAGATACACAGATCAATAGAACAAATGGAGAGCCCAGAAATAAACTCACACATAAATGGTTAATTAATTTAGGACAAAGGAGCCTAGAATATACAATGGGGAAAAAACAGTCTTCAATAAATGTTGGAAAAATTGGACAGCCACATGCAAAAGAATGAAACTGGACCGCTCTCTTACACCATACATAAAAACCAACTCAAAATGGGTTAAAACCTTGGATGTAAGACCTGACACCATAGAACTCCTAGAAGAAAACAGGCGGTAAGCTCCTTAACACAAACCTTGGTGATGATTTTTTTGATGTAATACCAAAAACAAAAATAAATAGGTACATGCATCAAACTTAATAGCTTCTGCACGGCAAAAGAAATAAACAACAAAACAAAAATGCAACCTACTGAATAGGAGAAAATAATTACAAATCATCTGTCTGATAAGGGGCTAATATCTAAAATATATAAAAACTCATACAATTCAATACAAACAATTCAATTGAAAAATGTGCAGAAAAATTTTTGACTAGACATTTATCCGAAGAAGACATATAGATAGCCAACAAGTACATGAAAAGATGCTCAACATCATTAATCATCAGTGAAACGCAAACCCAAACCACCATTAGATATCACCTCACACCTGTTAGAATGGCTACTCTCAAATAGACAAGAAACAACAAGTGTTGGTGAGGATGTGGAGAAAAGGGAGCCCTTGTGCACTGTTGGTGAGAATATAAGTTGCTATAACCACTACAGAAGACAGTATGGAGTTTCCTCAAAAAATTAAAAATAAAATAATTTTTTGATGTTGTGATAGATTCAACTATATATATACACACATATATATGATATGTATATATATGATATGGAGATATATAAGATATAGATATCACATATACATATGAGATACACACACACACACACACACACACACACACACACACACACACTGGAATGTTATTCAGCCATAAAAAGTAATGAAATCTTGCCATTTGCAACAACACGGATGAACATTATACTAAGTGAAATAAGTCAGACAGAGAAAGACAAATACAGTATGGTATCTCTTATATTAGGAATCTAAAAACAAAAACAAAATAAAAACAACACCCCAAGCAAGGTCACAGATACTAAAACAGATTGGTGGTTGCAAGAGGTGGGGGACTGTGGGGGGTGAGATAATGTGTAAACTTTTTTTTTAAGTTTAAATAAATTGAATAAAAATGAAAATACATACATATTTGGTGTTTGTCCCCTCTTCTTGGCACAAAGCCTCAAAAACCCTTGGAATTTTCAGTGTTATGAGTGTCTTTTATATGCTAATGAGGTGCTTCCCTGGTGAGGTGGATGAGATAGTTTCTAGGGGAGGCTGGTTGCCAGGAAAGTCAGCTTTGTGATTAAAGAGGTGGTACTTTCAGTCCTAACCCCTGACCATCAGGCTGGGAAGGGGGCCTGAGATTGAGTTCTGAAGCCCCATATACAAACTCTGGAACAATGATTTTTCAGAGACCTTCGGGGTAGGAGAACGCGTTAATGTGCAGGGAGGTTGGCATGCCCAGATTCCACAAGGAGAACCTATGGAGGTTCTGTCTCATCCAACTCCCTAAATAAGACCTTGCCCTACATATTTGCTCATTTGACTAGTTCATTTTTATCCTTTATAATAAAATAGCAGTCATAAGTTTAGCACTTTTTAGCAAATGACTGGACTTGAAGGAGGGTTGTGAGAACTCCCAAATTTATAGTCAGCTAGGCAGAAGTGTGAGTAGCTTGGGGATATCTCACATTTGCTACTGGTATTTGAAGCGGAGGCAGTCTTGTGGGGTCTTTGCTAACTCCAGGTAGTGTCAGGCTTGAATTGGAAGACATCCAGTTGTGTCAGAAAATTGGTGTAACACAGTAAGGGGCAGTTCAAAACATGTGAATTATTGAGCTCCCTCACAAGGCTGTAAAGATAAAAGATCTAGAATGGAGACTTGGTTAGGTGGTGAAGGAGGCAAGTGGTGAAGAGAAATATACACAATTTGTAAAGGACGCAGATGTGAGTTTCTAGTGTATTGATCTTCTTTCAAGCCCAGTTTCAGTTGCATCTTACGGTAGGCAGAATAATGGACTCCCAAATATGCTTTTTTGTCCTAATCTCAGAATTTATGAGTATACTACTTTATATGGCAAAGGGGATTTAAGGTAGCAGTTGGGATTATGGCTGGCCTAAAAAAAGGGAGAATATCTTAGATTATCCAAGGTGGGCCTAATAGGTTTAAGTCCATAGATGTGGAAGAAGTAGGCAGATAAGTCAGGGTTAGAGTGATGTAATGTGAGGATGACTCAACTGGTCATTGCTGCCTTTGAAGATAAGACAAAGAAGACCATACCCTACAGAATGCAGGTGATCTCTTGGAGCTGGAAAAGGAACACAGCTCTTCCAACTCTGATTTTATCCCTATGAGCCTCATTTCAGGCTTCTGACCTCCAGAATAGTAAGATATAATTTTGTGTTGTTTTAAGTAACTAAATTTGCAGTGACTTGTTACAGCAATCATAGAAAACACTCTATAGACTTATATCCTTTTCCTTGTCTACTCTTACTCACACTGGCCTATATTTTCTCTGCATATAATGAATCCAACTCAATTCATTACCTCATTATTCATGAAATATTTTGTTGATGTCTTTGTCTTCCTCGCTAAATTGTGAACTCTTGGAAAGTGGAAACCATGTATTGATGGCAGGTGTTAATTTTATTATTCTCATGTAATAATAATAATGATAATAATAGTTATAATAACAAGAACAAGAACAACAGAAACAGCAAGCTGAACTAAGCACAGATTATTATAAGCATTGTACCCATATTAATAGCTGATTTAATCCTTACAGCAATTCTGTGAGGTGCGTACTACTATCATTTCAATTTTATGGAATTGGAAGCCAAGACATGAACAAATTAAATAAGTTGTGTAAGATCACACAGGTAGCCAATGGCAGAAAAGATTTTAAATCCAGACATTGTGGTTATAGAACAATGCAGTTAACCTCTACACTACCTTAACGTCAAGTTTAAACAAATATATGTGAAAAAGAACCTTCTTTTAGCTTTTATTATATAAAAAAACCCTCAAGTATTAGAAAGTAGTTAGACTTATGTCCAACCAAGATGGAACAGCAGGGTCCAGACTTACTCTACCACCTAACTCAAACAAAGAGAAGAGCAGAAATAAAATGAAGCAACAGTTTCAGGATATTGGACATCAAGCAGTGAAGGACAGTAATTCCTGAGAGACAAAACAAAGGTAGTGAGCAAGATTTCCTGATCAAGAGCTTACAGCTTGAGGGTGCTACCAGGTTGTAGCTTAGGGAGGTGGACCCAGGTGGAGCCATCAGACTTCCTGAATTGAAAAGATAGAGTTGAGAGTCCAGGGAGACTAAAGTATCTAGAGTTTGCAGGGCAGAATACCACAGAGGGGAGAGATGCCCAGAGAGAGAACTCTAGAGATTTGTGAAAGGTTCCTCTCTAGTACTTAGCAGAGTACTGATTAGCACATGCATATGGGGAAACTACTAGATACTGATGGAAAAACCCATTAAAAAAGATGAGAAAAAACACTACAAAGCATTTACACAAGGCTAGGAGTAAGCTTAATTCCATCAGCCAGATTGGAAACCTTATAATTTGTGAGGCATTGTTTAGAGTTTTTAGAAAGGATCTTTCCTCAGTAGTGGAGAATAATTAGTCCTACACTAAACACTGACTGCTCTGGCCCAGCCTAACAAATCTTTTTTTTTTTTTACCTAAAAACTTTCATTTTATTTTAATTTTTTATTATTATGTTCAGTTAGCCAACATATAGTACATCATTAGTTTTTGATGTAGTGTTCAATGATTCATTAGCAGCCTAACAAATTAAAAACAAGACATGAAAGATCAAAGTATTGTCAAGCAATTTAACTGCATCTCAGAACAAAGCTCAAGAATGTTTATTGATATACAAAAATATTGAGGAAAAATGACATCAGTAAAATGGCAAAATAGGTGTTTTACTGTCTTCCTCCCAAAGGACAATTTTGACAATCACCCATGACAAGAAGGCCTTTGTGGAAGTCCAGGAGTCCAGCAGAGAAATTCCAGCACACTGTTGTAGCAAGGAAAATCTGAGATTGGACATACTGAAGAACACAAGAGGAATAATTTTACTTCACACACCTCACCCTTGCCCTAAGGTGGCACAGTTCAGTTCCAAGAGAGATCTTCTTGGCCTATGATTTTTTCCATGGGGAAAGTGAGAGCATAAGTGAACACCTTGTGGTGCACATGAGGGTGGCAACTATGAGCCTTTACAGATGGCTGGTGAGCATACACAAAAAGCCAGCCCAACTTTGTGGGATTGAGAGAAAGCACACAAACAAGCATTCAGCACTGCCCTCGAGAAAGCGCATAGCCGGCTATCAGCACCTAACCTGGCTTCGCAGGATTGAGAGAAGGCATAAAATCTTAAGAATCTCCCTCCTCTCCAAGAGGGACAAGAAATGTGGAACAGGTGTATCCATAGAAAATGTCTGAGAAAGCCTCAGAATCCCTAGCAGTGTAATGGAAGGCATTTCTCTCTTAAAGCTGTCTTCTAGTTAGTAAAAACTGGAGGTCAGTTCTACTTCAATTGCAAAGACAAGACACAAGAATCCAAGGAGTATGAAAATCAAGGAAATATACTACCAAAGGAACATAATGTTCTAGAAACTTATCTCTGGAAAAAAAAAATCTGTATTTGTCCAACAAAAAAATTCAGAATGTTTTTTGAATGCAATCAAAGTTAGGTTGTTATTTGGTTGAAATAGATTGTTATGTGGGATATTACTCGGTCATCAGAAAGGATGAACACCTACCATTTACATCGATATGGATGGAACAGGAGGGTATTATGCTAAGTGAAATAAGTCAATCAGAGAAAGACAAATATCATATAGTTTCACTCATATGTGGAATATAAGGAATAGCACAGAGGATCATATGGAAAGGGAGGGAAAACTGGGAAGAAATCAGGAAGGGAGACAAACCATGAGAGACTCTTGACTTTGGGAGGTGGGTGGGGGGTTGAGGTAAGTGGATAATGGGCATTAAGGAAGGCACATGATGTGATGAGCACTGGGTGTTATACACAACTAATGAATCATTGAACATTATGTCAAAAACTAATGATGTATTGGGGCATCTGGGTGGCTCTCTCACATACATTCTCTCTCACTCCTGCACTCTCTCAAATAAATAAATAAAATCTTAAAAAAAAAAAAAACTAATGATGTATTTTATGTTGGTTAATTGAATTTATTTTTTTAAAGATTTTATTTATTTATTTCTCAGAGAGCGAGTGAGTGAGAGTGTGAGCACGAGCAGGGAGAGCAGCAGGCAGAAGGAGAAGCGGGCTTCCTGCTGAGCAAGGAGCCCGATGTAGGACTCGATCCCAGGACCCTGGGATCATGACCTGAGTGGAAGGCAGACGATTAACCAACTGAGCCACCCAGGCATCCCAGTTAGTTGAATTTAAATAAAAAATAGACTGTTATAACTATAAGCTATTTTATGTGAGCCTTATGGTAATCACAAAGCAAAAACTACCACTGATACACAAAAGATAAAGAGAAGGGAATCAAAGCATACCAGTACAGAAAATAATCAATTCACAAAGGAAGACAGGAAAAGAGGAGCAAAAGAACAACAAAAAAGCCAGAAAACAATAAAATGGTATTAGTAAGTTCTTACATAATCAAAAATTACTTTATTTTTATTTTTATTTTTTTACTGAGACTAACTAACGAAAATTTTATTATTTGAGAAAACTGGTACCAAAAGATACGGTTCCTTATTCAACAGTCTGTTTCTTCAGTGTAACTTTTCCCCCCAAATACTTTTATTTTATTTTTTCAGTGTTACAAGATTAATTTAAATGAAAATAGATTAAATTCTCCATCAAAAGGCATAGAGTGGCTGAAAAAAATAAGAGCCAATTATCTTCTGCCTACAGGAGACTTGCCTCAGCTTTGAGGATACATACAGGTTCAAAGTGAAGGAATGAAAAAAGATATTTCATGGAAATGGAAACCAAAA
Source organism: Procyon lotor (assembly GCA_028646535.1). Lineage (NCBI taxonomy): Eukaryota > Metazoa > Chordata > Mammalia > Carnivora > Procyonidae > Procyon > Procyon lotor. The sequence continues at coordinate 32,795,118 of CM053612.1, forward strand.
GAGAGCAGGGGTAGCTATACTTCTGTCAGGCAAAATAGACAAAGTCAAAAACTATAAAAAGAGACAAAAAAGGTTATTATACAATGATAAAGGAATCAACTTATTAAGAATACATAACAATTATAAATATATATATGTATCCAACATTGGAACACATAAATATATTAAGCAAATATTTAAGAATCGAAGGGAAAACTAAACAATAATACCATAATAGTAAGGGACTTCTATACCATACTTTCAACAAGGTATAGATTACTGAGACAAAAAAAATCAATAAAGCAACATTGGACTTGAACTATACTATAGACCAAATTGATCTAACAAACATATAAAGAACATTTCATCTAATAGCAACAGAATACACATTCTTCTCAAGTGCATAGAGAACATTCTCCAGGATAGATCATATATTAGATTACAAAACAAGTCTTAACATATTTAAGAAGACTGAAATCATACCAAGTACCTTTTCCAACCATACTGGTATAAAGCTATAAATCAATAACAGAAGAAAAACTGGAAACTTCACAGGTATGTACACACTCTTGAACAACCAGTGGGTCAAAGAAGAAATCAAAAGGGATATTTAAAAAGTCTGGAAAAAAATAAAAATGGAAACACAAGGTACAAAAACTTATGGGATGAAACAAAAAGTCTGAGAGGGTAGTTTATAGCGATAGGTGCTTATATTAAGGAACAAGAAAAATCTCAAAAAAAAAATTCTAACTGTATACTTCCAGAAAATAGAAAAGGAAAAAAAAAAAAAAAAAAAAAAAAAAACAACTAAAACCAAGGCTAGCATGAAAAAAGAAATACCAAAGATTGGAACAGAAATAAATGAAATAGAGACTAGAAAAACAATAGAAAAGATCAAACCTAAGAGCTGGTTTTTAAAAAAGATAAACAAAATGGATAAACCTTAATTTAGAATAAGAAAAACAGAGAAAATTAAGTAAATAAAATCAGAGATGAAAGAGGAGACATTATAGCTGATATCACAGAAATACAAAGGATCACAAGAGGTTACTACAAACAATAATATACCAACCAATTGGATGACTTAGAAGAAATGGATATGTCCTAGAGACATACTGCCTACCGAAATAGACTCATGAAGAAAGAAAATCTGAAGAGATCACTAATGGGTCGAGAGATTGAATGAGTAGTCAAAAACCTCACCAAAAATAAATTCTAGGACCTGACAACTTTACTCGTGAATTCTAAAATTAAAAAAAAAATAATAATAAATACCAATCCTTCTCAAATTCTTCCAAAAACTGAAGAGGAAGGAATACCTCCAAACTCATTTTACAATGTCAGCATTACCCTGATACCAAAGCCAGACGAAGACACTAAACAAAAAGAAAATTACAGGCCAAGATCTCTTATGAATATAGGTGCGAAAGTCCTCAATGAAATACTACCAAACCAAATTCAACAGCACCTTAAAAGTATCAAGTGGGATTTATCCCTGGGAGATAGAGATGGTTCAACATACACAAACCAATACATGTGATACACACCATTAACAGAATGAAGGACATTCATTCATTCATGATCATCTTCATAGATGCAGAAAACATCTCAGACAAAATTCAACATCCTTTTATGCAAAAAAAAAATTTGGTATAGAATGTACCTTAACATGATAAAGGTCATGTATGAGAAGCCCAGAGTTATCATAGCCAATAGTAAAAAACTGAAAGTGTTTCCACTTTCAGCTCAAAAACAGATCAAAAACAAGGCAAGGATGCCCACTCTCCTGACATCTATTGTAACACAGTACTGAAAATACTAGCCAGATTAAGTAAGCAAGAAAGGGGAGTTAAATGTATCCAAATCAGAAAAGAAGAAAAATTGTCTTTGTGTGAAGATTACTTGGTCTAATATATATAGAAAACCCTGGAGACTCTACAAAAAAAACTCTTAGAGGGACACCTGGGTGGCTCAGTGGGTTAAAGCCCCTGCCTTTGGCTCAGGTCATGATCTCAGGGTCCCGGGTTAAAGCCCCACATTGGACTCTCTGCTCAGCAGCCTGCTTCCCCCTCTGTCTCTGCCTGTCTCTATGCCTACTTGTGATCTCTCTCCTCTCTGTTAAATAAATAAATATAAATATTTAAAAAAACTCTTAGAATAAACTCAGTAAAATTGCAGGATACAAATCAATGTAGAAAAATCACTTACAATGAACTATCATAAGAGAAATAAAATGATTTCATTTGCAACAGCACTGAACACAATAAAATAAGTATGAATAAATTTAACCAAGGAGACAGAAGACCTTTACACCAAAAACTGTAAGATATCAATGAAAGCAATTGAGAAAGAAACAATGGAAAGACACTCTGTGTTCATGGATTGGAAGAACTAATAATATTAAAATATCGACACTACTCAAAGTGATGTATAGCTTCAAGGCAGTCTCTATCAAAATTCTATTGGCATTTCCCACAGAAATAGAAAAAAAGACCCCTAAAATGTGTATGGAACTATGGAAGACCCTGAATGGCTAATACAGTTTTGAGAAAGAAGAACAAAGTTGGAGTCATCACACTTCCTCATTTTCAAAATTTATTGCAAAGCTAGAGTAATCAAAACAGGCATAAAAACAGATGCATAGACCAATGGAATCGAACAGAGATTTCAGATATAAACCCACACATATATGGTGTACTAGTCCTTGCCAAAGGTGCCAAGAACACTCAACATGGGAAGGATAGTCTCTTCAATAAATGGTGTTTGGAAACTGGAGACCCACATGCAAAACAGTGGAACTAGACTCTTATCTTACACCATCCACAAAAGTTAACTTTAATTGGGTTAAAGAATTAACTGTAAGACTTGAAATTAGAAAACTTCTGGAAGAACACCTATTTGCAAACCATATTACCGATAAGGGGTTAATCTCCAAAACACATGAAGAACTTATGCAACTCAATAGCAAAATAATAATAATAACCATCCATTTTAAAAATGGGGTAAGAGCTTAGACATTTCTCCAAAGAAGACATGCAAATGGCCAACGGGTACATGAAAAGATACTCAACATCACTAATAATCAGAAAAATGACCCAACTGTGTTGTCCAGGGCTAGACAGAACCTTAAACACTTCCACTATCTCCACTCCCTCTGCCCAGTTCCATAGCTTTTCTTTGTCTACAAATATTTACTGAACATCTACCATGTGCTAGACACCGCCCTAGGCAGGAGTGGGGGTGGGGGTGTCAGATACAAAAGTGAATAAGACATAGTCCCAGAGCTTAAAAAGCTTTGGTGGTAAATAGCACAAAATGATAGCCAACATCTAAGTGTGAAATCAGTGATGTTCATTTTCTAAGCTCCAATGACCTTCTGCTTTCTTCCTCATTCTCCTTATTAAAGCAAAGATTGATCAAAGCCTCTCTGATTCTTGCCTGAGCTCAGAGCTTTCATCAGAACCCTGGCCTGAAAACATGAAGATCCTGTGGATCCAGAGTTCATTGAAAACTCCACCTGGGTTTTCACCTCTCCACCTATCTGGCTTCTAGTCTCATAACTAGAGATATGATAGTCTCTTAACTCATACAGAACAGAGCTACCACCTCTCTCTTCACATGCCTCCCTTGCCCTGGCTTTCAACTAACCCCTCAATACCAATCTGGCTGAACCAGATGGCCCAAAATTTGTGCTGCTGGGAGTCCCTTGGATTCGTAGGGCTGGTCCTTCAGAATGAGGGACGAGGAGAAGCTGACCATTCAGACAGTAGTCAGGAAGCGAAGCCCAGGATTATGAGAGAATATGAAGGAATAAGAAATGCCAGATGACTTAGCCCAAAGTCGAGGGGAAAAAAGAACTAAGCATTTCACTTGGCTATATGTTAAAAATTAGAAATTAGTCATTTAAATTGACTCCCTAATGTATGCTTCCCAATGACCATAAAACACAGTTATTTCTATGCAGATAATTCAATATATATCAAATAACTTAGTTATAAGCTGCATTTGGCCACAACAGCAAACTCTGTTCATAAATACTCAAGTTCCACAGTGGTTGCTTCTGTACAACTACTTTAGGACACATATTTCTTTAGGACACAAGGAAGTAGCGTTACACCTTGGTAATGTTGAAGAAAGAAAGAAACACATCATTTTTGAAGGTTAAGAGACTAAAAAGTTGGGGCACCTGGGTGGCTCGGTGGGTTAAAGCCTCTGCCTTCAGCTCAGGTCATGATCTCAGGGTCCTGGGGATCGAGCCCTGCGTCAGGCTCTCTGCTCAGCAGGGAGCCTGCTTCCCCCCCCCCCCCCCGCTTGCCTCTCTGCCTACTTGTGATCTCTTTCTCTCTGTCAAATAAATAAATAAATTTAAAAAAAAAAAAAAAAAGAAAGAGAGAGACTAAAAAGTTGTGGTTAAGCCCACAATGTCTTTTCCTGGATATCTTCATTAAACAACTGTCTTTTGGAGACACAGTAAAGTGTATCTGCTTAATGCATTTTGCACTTCGAAGGCCGTTCACCTGCTATGATCAGGTTCTCCATCTCTTCTCAACACAGGTACACCTTTCTAAATTGCTAAATCACCAGTTATTTCCACCTCTATCTTGTGTTACAGTCATAACTTTAAAGTATACCCAATGTGATCTGTGTGGTATCCCCAGGAGAAGGGTGGCCACCAAGGCATAAGGGTATCTAGTCAAGAGAAAATCTTTCCTCCAAAGCTGTTCCTGTCCCCTGAGCACCTTAGAAGATGTAGATTACTCTCCAACTATTCCTAATTCTGGAAAATGGGGTATCTAAAGAACCCCTGACATTGGGAGAGCTATCTCTCCACTGAAAAGGGGAGGGAAAAGTTACTATTATGTTTGGAGTGGAGTTCCCACAAAGCTGGGCATTCTAGAAAATCCATTGAGTGGAAACTAGGCTGCTCTGAACATCTGAGCCATTTATTTGCTCTTTTTTAAAAACCTGGTCTTTTCCCCCCCTCCATTACATTATGTAAGTTTACTTGGGAAAAACGATTTTCTTTAAAAAGATTTACTAAGAAGGAGGAAATATCACTATTTTTTCACATTGTGCTTTGCCAAGTTGTAACATTTTCTAGAGTTAAACAGGACCAATGAGTTCCCTCTCTGGACTTTGCATGCTTTCTATCTTTAAAGTTGTTCAAAGCAGAAGCATCACATTTTACTTTGGGAGACCCATTCTATTATTTTTCAAAGTTCAGTGCATTACGGAGGGTTGGGATGAATATTGGCTTAGGGATAAACTCTCTGAGCCTCACTTTCCTCATCTGTAGATCAAGAGGGTGAAACCACATCTCTAAATTTACATCTCTAAATTTACACTCTATAAAGTGTCTTCCATTTCTGACATTTGATGATTTTTAAATTCATTTGTAGACTCACTTAGTTGTTAAATATTTAGTGAGCGTGTAACATGTGTTAGACATTGCATTGGCATGGGTAGGACGGGGGCGTCAGATACAACCATGTCAGATACAAGACATTGTCCCAGCTCTTAGAAAGTTCTAGTGGGTTTTTTCAAGTCACTTTAAAGGCCCTGAACCTTTTCTTTAGGGGACTGGGGCGTCATTGATGGGTTTACTGTGTGTGTGTTGCGGGGGCCAGATGGTTTTTTTCACATTGAGAAAACCAAACCATCCAGTAGAAACCACTGAAGAGATTGTTGCTGTGGTTCTTGGCAGAGGTGAGGAGGGCTTGAACTAAAGATAGAAAGGAAGAGATCCATTCAACAACTAGTCTGCAATGTAAAATTAGTAAAATCTGAGGGCCGTTTAAACACATACACTTTTTACCACTATAGAGCATGCAAGATGGTATGAGGGTCTGCCTTTGCCTTCATGGCTTGAGGAGATAGTTATATGCTCCTTTGGAAACTCAAGCAAAACAAAAGTTTCGCTGTGGGATGACAAAGCTAGGAGAGATCATTTGTAAGATGAGAAGGTGTTGGAAGCCAGTTGCGATGATGAGTTCTCCTTTCAAAGTAGATGCAAAGTCCTGTAGGATGTCAGGGGAGGAATGAAATCGGCATCAATTGGAATGGTCAACTAAAATTTCATAAAGGAAGAGGTTGGCAAATGTGCAGTAGGGGAAGAAATACATGAAGGCAACAAGGTATAGGTTGTTCGGAGTGCCAAGTGATTTATTTGTGGAAAAGCTTGTGGTTCGGTTGGAGAGTAGTACGAGATAGATGGTTAGACTGTAATTGCAGATAAGGTTAGATTAGATGAATGGGAGTCAGATCTGGAAAGATGCCACAAGCATGCTAGTTAGTTAAGGCTTTATTATTAATGCAGTGGGAAGCTGCTGAAAACTTTTGAGCAAGAAGAGACAATCTGATTCGGGATTTAGGAAATGAATTTGATGGCAATGTGGAAGATGGATTGAAGAAAGGAAAGATTGTGGAGGTCAATTAGAAGACCATTGTAGGATATTATGTCTGATCATTCTGCCCTGTTGCTTTCCCTTCCTACACACACGCACACCAACTACTTCTCTATTCCCTGGGTCACCGATGAAGTAGGTCTTTTTCTGTCTGGGCCCTGGGTCCAATTTCGGCAGCCTCAGGTTCAAATCACCACTCTTGATCTTGGCCCATAGGAAAGGTTTCTTTTGGGGCTGGTTCAAGTTTCTTCCCCAGCGCCACCGAGTTGAACTTGCCATTGTGATAGGCACACAACTCAGAGTGAAATACGCATTTGCCTGCCATGAAATTCCTCTCTCAACCATCTGCATTTCCTGAAATGTCCAAGATTTTCCTTTAACATTTATACAAAATATCTATCTGCAACTTCAGGTGCACCATGTCTAGCAGACAGAACAGGCCCACAGTGACTTCTGGAGAGAAGGTAGTCATAACAGAAATCTAAGAACTGGGGTGCTGTTCACACAGCTGGTTCAATTAGCTCAGGGTGGAGAAAATTCTCCTTCCCAGGGCAACATCTCTTTGATTTCCTAGAATGTGAGAGCTAATGGGCTCATTAGAGAGCATTCTCCTACAGATGAGGTGACTGAGACCCTAAGAGAATAAGTAGATTTTCCTAGATTACCCTGCTAATTAGGGACAGAAGTGGGACTAAATGCGGTCTCTTAAGCTCCGGGATCAGCCCTCTTTTCATTATATTCAGCACTCAAGGCGATGTTGCTCTGGGTCCTGGTGCTGTACCCTAGAGAAAAATTTGCTCTTATGCAGCCATTTTCCAGGAAATTGAAAATCTAAAGATAAGGAAGATTAAGAGACTTATAAGAGTGATTAATCAACTCCTCCAAATTTCAAAAGAAAGTAATAAGAGGTAACATCTCGAATATTACAGAGTGCCCAGGGGCATAATAGAAATGGCAATAAAATATTTTAAAATATTTCTGAATTTGTAGAATCCAATTTTGGGTCCCTAATATCGTCTTTTATTTGTTGTTAATGGTCATTCAAAAATTTGAATATTTCTTTTTTTTTAAAGATTTTATTTATTTATTTGACAGAGAGGAGAGAGATCACAAGTAGGCAGAGAGGCAGGCAGAGAGAGAGGGAAGCAGGCTCCCTGATGAGCAAAGAGCCCAATGCGGGGCTTGATCCCAGGACCCTGAGATCATGACCTGAGCCGAAGGCAGAGGCTCCAACCCACTGAGCCACTCAGGCGCCCCTCGAATATTTCTCTTAATTAAACTTTTTATTTTGAGATAATTGCAGATTGTCATGGAGCTATAAGAAACAATATAGACAGATCTAAATTACACTTTTTCCAGTTTTCTGTAATGGTAACATTTTGAAAAACTATAGTACAATATTGCAGGATATTGACATTGATACAGATAAGATATAGACTATTTCTGTCACCACAAGGATTCCTTACGTTGCCTTTTTATTGGCACACCTACTTTCCTCCTGCCACTTCCTCCCACCCAGCTTCCACAGCTCCAGACAGCCAGTAATTTACTTTTCATTTATATAATTTTGTCATTTCAAGAATATGTAGATGGAATCTTACAGCATGGAACATTTTGGAATTGGCGTTTTTTCACCAGGCATAGTTCTCTGGATGTTCATCCGGGCTACTTCATGTATCAATAGTTTGTTTCTTTTTATTGCTGAATAGCATTCTGGGTCTGGATATACCACAGATCGTTTATTCATTCACCCCATTGAAAGACATTTGGGTTATTGCCAGGTTTTGGCTATTACAAATAAAGCTGCTGTGAACATTTGTGTACAGGATTTGTGTGAATATAGGCTTTCATTTTTCTAACATAGAAGCCCAAGGATGTAATTATTGGATCACATAGTAGTTGCATGTTTAGTTTTTTGAGAAACTGCCAAACCATTTTCCAAGTGGCCGTATCACTTTATATTTCCCCTAGCAATGCACGAGTGGTCCGGTTTCTCTGCATCCTTACCAACATTTGGTATTGTCACTATTTTCTATTTTAGATATTATTATAGGTTTGTAGTGAGATCTTATCGTGGTTTTAATTTGCATGTTCCTGATAGGTAATGATGTTGTGAAAATCTTCTCACATGCTTATATTCTATCTGTATGTTCTCTTCGGTGGAATGTTTTGTCACCTTTTTTTTTTTTTTTTTTTTGCCAGTTTTATAATTGGGTTGTTTGTTTGCTGTTGATCTTAGAAAATTCATTATATATTCTGGTTACGAGTACTTTGGTTTATATTTGATTTGCACTTATATTCTTCCAGGTAGTGGCTTGTCCTTTCATCTACTTTATAGGGTCTTTTTTTTCTTAAAAGTTTTTATTTAAATTCCAGTTAGTTAACATACAGTGTTACATTAGTTTCACGTGTATAACATAGTATTCAACACTTCCATACATCATCTGATGCTCATCACAGCAACAACACTCCTTCATCCCCATCACCTATTTCCCCCATCCGCCCACCCACCTCCCCTCTGGTAACCATCAGCGTGCTCTCCCTAGTTAAGAGTCTGTTTCTTGGTTTGCCCTTTTCTCTCTCTCTCTTTTAAACCACAGGGTCTTTCTCAAAGCAAAGTATTTTTACTTTGCTGAGGCTCACTGTATCAATTTCTCCTTTCCTGAATTGTGCTTTTGGTGTCAATTCTACAAACTCTTTCCCAAGCCCTAGATCCTGAAGATTTTCTTCTATGTGTTTTTACACATAGTTTTATGGTTTTATAAAAGTTTTATAGTTTTATAGTGTACATTTAGGTCAATGAAACACTTCAAGTTAATTTTTGTGTATGGCGTAAGACAGGTCAGGGTTCTTTGCTTTGATTTTTGTCCATGGATGTCCACTCGCTCCAGTACTATGTGTTTAAAAAAAAAAATCCTTCTTCCATTGTATTGCTTTTGCATTTTTGTTAATAATCAGTTGGGCATGTATGTGTGGGTGGATTTCTGGATTCTCAGGTTTAATTCATCGTTCTGTGTGCCTATCACTCTTTCAGTATCACAATCTTGATCACTCTAGCTATATACTGTCTTGAAATTGGGTAGAGTGATCCCTCCCACTTTATTCTTATTTTTCAAAATTGCTTTAGCTATTCCAGTTCTGTTGTTTTTCCAAATAAAATTGAGAATAGTCTTGTGTATAGCTATAAAAAATCTTGCTAGGATGTAGGAGGAATTAGGTTAAATTTGTACATTAATTTGGGGGAGAAATGACATCTTTACTTTGTTGAATTTTTTAATCCATGAACAGAATGTCTTTCCATTTGTTTAGGTCTTTTATTTCTTTTATCAGCTTTTTATAGTTTTCAGTATACAAGTTCTGTACATTTTGTTAGACTTACACCTAAATATTTCATTTTTTGATATATAAATATAAATGGTAATGTATTTTTAATTTTTAATTTTGGTGACCTTGTGTTTACTACTAGTATATAGAAACTCTAGAATTGATTTTAGTATATTTGTCTTGTTTTTGTTTTGTTTTTAATTTAAATTTAATTTAATTTAATTTTTTATTGTGTTATGTTAGTCACCATATAGTACATCATTAGTTTTTGATGTAGTGTTTCATGATTCACTGTTTGTGTATAACACCCAGTGCTTCGTGCAATATGTGCCCTCCTTATCCATCACCAGTCTCACCCATCCCCCTATCCCCCTCCCCCCTCTAAAACCCTCCGTGTGTTTCCCGGAGTCCACAGTATCTCATGGTTCATCTCCCACTCTGATTTCTCTCCCTTCATTTTTCTCTTCCTTCTCCTAATGTCCTCCATGCTATTCCTTATGTCCCACAAATAAACAAAACCATATGATAATTGACTTTCTCTGATTTATTTCACTCAGCATAATCTCTTCCAGTCTCATCCATGTTGATGCGAAAACTGAGTATTCATCCTTTCTGATGGCTAATATTCCATTGTATGTATGGACCACATTTTTATTCATTAGTCTGTTGAAGGGCATCTTGGCTCTTTCCACATTTTGGTTATTGTGGACATTGCTGCTATGAATAATGGGGTGCATTTGGACCTTCTCTTCACTACATCTGTATCTTTGGGGTAAATACCCAGTAGTGCAATTGCTGGGTCATACGGTAGTTCTATTTTTAATTTTTTGAGGGACATCCACACTGTTTTCCAAAGTGGCTGCACCAACTTGCATTCCCACCAACAGTGTAATAGGGTGCCCCTTTCTCCACACCCTCTCCAACATTCGTTGTTTCTTGCCTTGTCAATTTTTGCCATTCTAACTGGTGTAAGGTGGTATCTCAAGGTGGTTTTGATTTGAATTTCCCTGATGGCTAATGATGATGAACACTTTTTCATGTATCTGTTAGCCATTTGTATGTCTTTTTTGGAGAAATGTCTGCTCATGTCCTCTGCCCATTTTTTGACTTGATCATCTGTTTTTTGGGTGTTGAGTTTGGAAAGTTCTTTATAGATCTTGGATATCAGCCCTTTGTCTGTAGTGTCACTTGAAAATATCTTCTCCCATTCTGTGGGTTGCCTCTTTGTTTTTTTGACTGTTTCCTTTGCTGTGTAGAAGCTTTTTATCTTGATGAAGTCCCAAAAGTTCATTTTTGCTTTTGCTTCCCTTGCCTTTGGAGATAATGTCATGAAAGAAGTTCCTGTGGCCAATGTTGAAGAGGTTACAGCCTATGTTCTCCTCTAGGATTTTGATGGATTCCTGTCTCACACTGAGGTCTTACATCCACTGAGAGTTCATCTTTGTGTCTGGTGTAAGGCAATGGTCCAGTTTCATTCTTTTCAATATAGAGTATGTTTGTCTTGTATCCAGTGATCTTCCTGAACTTATTGTTCTACGAGGTTTTTTGTAGATTTCTTGGGAATTTCTTTTTTTTTTTTTTTTAAGATTTTATTTATTTGACAGAGAGAAACACAGCGAGAGAGGGAACACAAGCAGAGGAAATGGTAGCGGGAGAAGCAGGCTTCCTGCCGAGCAAGGAGCCCGATGCGAGACCCGATCCCAGGACCCTGGGATCATGACCTGAGCTGAAGGCAGACGCTTAACGACTGAGCCACCCAGGCACCCCGATTTCTTGGGAATTTCTATGTAGATAATCATATCATTTTCAAAAAGGAAGTTTTATTTATTCCAATCTATATCTTTTTTATATACCACTTTTGCTTTATTGCACTGTTTTTGAACTTCCAGCATTACGTTTAATAAGAGTCGTGAGAATGGGCATCCTTGCCTTGATTTTAGGGGCAAAGCAGTCATTCTTCACTACTCAGTATAATGTTAGCTTTAGTTTTTTTGTTTTTTTTTTTTAAAGATTTTATTTATTTGACAGAGAGAAACACAGTGAGAGAGGGAACACAAGCAGAGGGAATGGTAGCAGGAGAAGTAGGCTCCCCGCCGAGCAAGGAGCCTGATGCGGGGCTCGATCCCAGGGCTCTGGGATCATGACCTGGGCCGAAGGCAGACGCCCAGTGACTGAGCCACCCAGGTGCCCCGTTAGCTTTAGGTTTTTAAAGATACTCTTTATGTTGATGAAATTTCCTTCTGTTCCTATTTTTCTGATAGATATCATGAATGGATGGTGAATCTAGTCAAATTCCTTTTCTGCATAGATTGATATGGTCATGTCATTTTTCTTCTTTAGCCTGTTAATATGGTGGATTACAACTGAATGATTTTCAAATATGAATCAGCCTTGCATCCTTAGAATAAATTTTGCTTGATTATGGGGTATAATTTTTATTTCATATTGCTGCCTTCTATTCTTAACATCTTGTTAAGGATGTTTGCATCTATAGTCACAACGAATCTAGTCCGTAGTTTTCCTTTTTGCACGGTCTTTGTCTGGTTTTGTTATCAGGATAATACTGGCTCCGTAATACTCTGTTTTCTACAAGAGATTTTGAGAGTTGTGTTAATTCTTTTTTAAGTGTTTGGTTGAATTCTCCAGTGAAACCATTTGGGTTTGGGGATTTCTTTTCAAGAGCTTTAAAACTAGGGATTCAATTTACTTAACAGTTTATGGGGCTATTCAAATGATCTATTTCATATTGAGTGGGTTATGGCAGTTTGTATTTTCTGAGGGACTGATCTGTTTCACCTAAGTATGTAGGGTTGTTTGTGGCAATTCTCTTATTTTTCTTTGGATGGCCACAGGTTCTACAGTGATATCTATCCCCTGTTTCACTCTTGATAGTGGTAAGTGTGTTTTGTCCCTTTTTTATTTGTCAATCTTGCTAGAGGTTTGTCAATTTTATGGATCTTTCAAAGAGCCAGGTCTTTGTTTTATTGATTTTCTCTATTTTTCTGGTTTTAGGTATATTAATTTTTTGCTCTAATGCTTATTATTTCCTTTTTTCTGCTTCTTTTGTGTTTATTTTATTCTTCTTTTACTAGGTTCTTTAGGTAGGACTAATATTACTGATTTGAAATTTTGCCTTTTTTCAAATGTCAGCATTTAGTGCTATAAATTCTCCTCTCAGGATTGTTTTAGCTATGTCCTATACATTTGCATGCTATGTTTTCATTCTCATTCAGTTCAATATATTTTTAAATTTCCCTTGAAACTTCCTTTTTGACTCATGGATTATTTAGAAACATGTACTTTACTTTCCATGTGTTCGGATATTTTCCTCTTAATTTGTTAGTTTGATTTCATTTTGGTCAGTGAGAACATTCCGAATTATTTCAGTTCTTTCAGATTTGTTGAGGTTTGATTTCTGGCCCAGAATGTGGTCTAGTTTGGTAACTGTTCTGTGGGATCCTGAAAAGAAGACATATTTAAAATATGTATTAAGCTGTTATTGGGTAGATTGTTCTATAAATGTCATTTAGATCCAGTTGATTGATTGGTGGTTGAGTTCTTCTATTCTTTGTTGATTTTTGGTCTAGTTGTTCCAACAGTTGCTCAGAGAAGGGTGTAAAAATCCCAAACTATATTTGTCTAGCTCCTCTTTCAGTTCTGTCAGTTTTTGCCTCACATATTTTGTAGCTCTGTTGTTTGGTGCATGTACATTTAAGATTTCTATATCTTCCCGGTGGATTGACCCCTTTAGCATTTGCTATATCCTTCTCTGTCCTTAGTAATTTTATTTGCTCTGAAGTCTGCTATATTGATATTAATATAGCCATTCTTGCTTTCCTTTGACTAATGTTAGCACAATATATCTTTTCCCATTCTTACACTTTCTGCTTGCCTATATTGCTTTAATTTATTTGAACTTTCTGTACACAACATATGGTTGGGTCATGTTTTAATCCACTCTTCCACTTTTTAAAAATTGATATACTTAGATTATTTACAATTAATTTAATTATCTATATGTTAGGGATTATGTCTGCCTATTTATGTCTGCCTTTTTGTTTGCTGTTCTCTGTTTTTTTCATTCTGTGTTTTCCTTTTTCTTTACTGTGGGTTATTAGAGTAGACATTTATAATCATACTATACAGTGTTATTATATCTCTTCAAACATCAAACATAATTAGAAAACTCACGATGAAAAGGGAAATTGTACTTTACTCATATTTTTATTCTTTCATTTGTTTTATCTTCCTGAAGTTGAAAGATTCCTTCTTTTATTGTTTCTTTTCTGTTTAGAGAATTTTTTTGTCATTCATTTTTATAATAGGGCTCCTGGCAACAAACTCTCTTAGTTTTCCTTCACTTCAGAATGTTTCAATTTCTCTTCTATTCCTGAACAATATTTTCACCAGATATAGGAATCTGAATCGACAATTCTTTTCTTTCAGCACTTGAAAAAGGCTGTGCCACTTCCTTCTGCTCTCCATGATTCCGTATGAAAAATTTGTGTCATTCAAATTTTCTCATCGCTTTCAAGATGCTTTTTTGTCTTTAAGTTTTCAGAAGTTTTACTATAATGTATCTTGGTGTGGATTTCATTGGACTTTTCTTATTTGGGATTCACTTAGCTTTCTGAATGTATAGTTTTATATCTTTTTCCAATTTTTGCAAGTTTTCAAACATTATTTCTTTTTTTTATAAAGAATTTATTTATTTATTTGACAGAGAGAGAGAGCACTGGTAGGCAGAGAGGTAGGCAGGGTGGGGGGAAGCAGGCTCCCCACTGAACAGAGAGCCCGACATGGGGTTCGATCCCAGGACCCTGAGATCGTGACCTGAGCCGAAGGCAGAGGCTTCAACCCACTGAGCCACCCAAGTGTCCCTCAAACATTATTTCTTTAAGTAGTTTTTCCATCTTGTACTCTTTATTCTTTCCTCTGAGACTCCAATGACATGACTGTTAAATCTGAGACTTTGTTCACTTTTTTTCCAAACTATTTTCTCTCTGTTGTTCAGATTGAGCAATATCCATTGTTCTCTCTTGAGGTTCATGGATTCTTCCCTTTGTTCCCTCCATTCTGCTGTTGAGGCCATCCTTGTTATTATTTTTTCTTTTTTGGTTATTGCATTTTTCAGTTCTCAAATTTTCATTTGGTTCTTCTTTATGTCTTTTACTGCTGGCTGAGGCTTTTTATTTCTTTGCTGAGATTCTATTTTTTGTTTGTTTCAAGCATGTAAGTAATTGTGTGTTTAAGTACTTTTATGGGACTGCTTTAAAATATTTATCAGGTGGGAAGCCTAGGTGGTGCAGTCGGTTAGGCGTATGACTCTTGATTTTGGCTCGAGTGGTGATTTCAGGGTCGTGAGATTGAGTCCTGCTTTGGGCTGGGCTCTGTGTTCAGCATCGGGTCTGCTTGAGATTCTTTCTTCCTTTGCACCCCCTGATTGTGCTCTTTCTCTCTAAAATAAATTCATAAATAAATCTTTTTAAAAAATAAAATAAAATATCTACCAAGTAATTATAATAGTTCTGTCATCTTGGCACCAATTCACTGTCTTCCTTTAAACAGATTTCTTGGGGGTTGCCTACGTGGCTCGGTCAGTTAAGCATCTGTCTTTGGCTCGGATCATGATACCAGGGTATCCTGGGGTCAAGCCCCTCCTTGGGCTCCTTGCTCAGCAAAGAGCCTGCTTCTCCCTCTCCCTCGGCTCATGCTCTCTATCTCACTCTCTCTCTCTCTCAGATAAATAAATAAAAACTTTAAAAAAAGATTTGGAAAAAATGAACAGATTTTTTGAGGTGTGATTCATATACAAAGGACTGTACATATTTAATGTGGACATTTTGATGAACTTGGGCATATCTAAACATCTATGATACCATTTTGTTCAGTCTGGGATCTTGGTTCTTGGATCTCACACTTTTTAAACTGAAACCTGAATATTTGGGGTATTTTTATGTGAAAGTTTGGACCTTATTTAAATCTTCTACTTTGCTAGCTTCTCACACCGCTCTGGCAGAGAAAGGGAAAACACCTTGTTACTGCCAGGTGGAGGTTGAAGTCCAGTTTCCCTACTTACTTAGCCTACTCTGACACTCAGGTGGGGTGGGATTCTCATTATTGTTAGGTGGGGGTGGCCTTTTTGGTTTCCTATGACTGATTCCTCCCTGGCTAGGAGGAATAAGAGTACCTCATGATGCTTTCTCCATGGCATCTAATGATACAAAAGGGTGGGGTGGTTTTATGACTGCTGGGTATGATGAAAGCTTTTATTCTCCACTAGTCCTCCTTTGATACAACCACAAGCAGGGAGGGTAAGAGTGCCTCATTACTGCTAGGTGTAGGTGAAGCTTCAGTTTGCCCAGGTAGTATCCCCTGACACTGTGGGAGGATGAGGGTTTGACCTTGTTACCAAGGTCAGTGGTAGGGATAGAAGTTCCAGTCCCCTTTTTTGCTTTCTCTGACTCAAGTCTGGTGAGGGTGTAATGCTGCCTGGTTATAGACCCCAGAGAGTTTTAGACTCCCAGTCCTTTACTGGCATGGACAGAGGTAGGGCCACCACTTTTTCCATAATGTTTAGCTGCAACAGATCAGTTATTACCTAAAATGCTTACTGCCTTGCAAAGTTGTCCTTTCCTGGCCATTTGGCTAGAGAGAGCAGGCTTTTGTTGGGACCTTTTTTGTTTCTAACTGTAGGCATTTCCCAGTTGGAGATTTCTTTATTCTCATGTCTATGATATACGAGGCAAAAGGAAAACTCTGAAACCATGAAACTCACCACCATGTCATTCGCTGGGTCCTAAGTTTCCTAGCCAATCTGCTTTCTTCTCTCTAACTTCCAGAATCTTCTCTTATTTGATTTATACATGATGCCCAGGATCTTACTTACTCATACTTTATTGGAAGGAATAAGAGAAAGTAAATCTACTCCCATCCTCCCACAATCAGAAGTAATCAAATATCTCTTTTAACAAAGCTAATGTGTGTGTGTGTGTGTGTGTGTGTGTGTGTGTGTACGCATTCCTATAAGTAACGTGCTTTTTTTTTCTTTTGGTGGATTTTCCTGGGCCTCTGACCATCCATGGAGTGTCCTGGAGTCCAGTGGCTCACTACTAAAAAATGTTATTGTATCTGAATTAGTACAACTAACAATTCTAATTCTAAATTTTTTTTTAAGATTTTATTTATTTATTTGACAGAGAGAGAGATCACAAATAGGCAGAGAGGCAGGCAGAGAGAGAGGGGGAAGCAGGCTCCCTACTGAGCAGAAAGCCCGATGTGGGGCTCAATCCCAGGACCTTGAGATCATGACCTGAGCTGAAGGCAGAGGCTTTAACCCACTGAGCCACCCAGGCGCCCCAACAATTCTAATTCTAAACAAAATCGTGTTTATTTGTCCAAGAAGGCACATTACATTGGCATAAAGCAGTATTGTGCAGTATTTAGGGATACAAACTTTGGAGTCAGACACCTTGAGTTTGAGTCCCAATTCTGTTGCTATGTGATCTTGGGAAGGTTATGTAACCTCTCCATTTCTCAGTTTCCTCGTCTCTAATATGGGGATAATGGCAGGACTTATCCAAAGATGGGAGTCAGAACTAAGTGAGCTAACATCTGAAAAACATTTAGAACAGCATCTGCTTTATTATTAGACAAAATAATATACAAAGTGTCGTGCTTGCATAATATACCACTAAGAGGGATGTCTTCTTTCCCTCCCGAGTTCTGAACCTTGCCCACCTCTCCAGTCTTATCTCACACCATTATCAACTAGCTCCCCATATTCCAACTGTCATGGGTATTGTTCAGTTTCTTAAACACATCACATGCTCTTTCAGCTCCGGGCCTCCATACTATATCCTACTCACTCTTCAGATCTCAGGAAGGTCCTTTCTTGCATGACAGAGCAGTCCAGGTCTCCCTGCATTGTGCTCCTACAGCATCCTGCACTTCCTCTACCATTTATGCTCCTGACCTCAAGTAGCTTCAGACCCAGCAGAAGAGTGAGCTCTGCTCCCTTGTGGCCTCAACTCAGGCCTCTTGGGCCATTATCAGCAGATCGTGATAATAACATTTCTGGAGCTAGTGGGGCTGAATCTGGAACACAAATAGAGAGAGGTTTGAACATAGCTTTGAGTATACAGATTTGCACAGGAACTTGGGAGAACAGAGCAGAACAAAAGAAAATATAAAAAGAACCTCACTAAATTTGCTTTATAATTTCACTTTAACTGCAGCTTCTCAGTCTTCAAACTTTTAAAGAGAACTTCACAGGCAACAACAGTTTAGTTACACTGAAAGAGGGTTTTTAATTGGAGAAATTTATTATCAGCATGCA
>CM053612.1:32813662-32853032 GCA_028646535.1 Procyon lotor
TCTTTACCTACTTATCTTTCCATCAGCCTTGCCCTGCAAATATCCAACATCAGATGCATTTCCAAAGCTTTTTTTTTTTTTTTTTTAACTATTTTATTTATTTATTTGTCGGGGCGGGGAGGAGCAAAATCAAGGGGAGAGGCAGAGGGAGAGGGAGAAGCAAACTCTCCCACCGAGCAGGGAGCCTGATTCGGGGCCCAATCCCAGGACCCTGGGATCATGACCTGAGCCGAAGGCAGAGGCTTAACCCACTGAGCTGCCCAGGCATCCCCAGTGTTAAGCTTTCTAATCTCACATGTACTCTCAAAATTGCTGACACTTCTGCTTTTGTTCTAATCCGTTCTTTTTCTTTCATTTGTCACTAATGACAAATGAAAGTGACATTTGTCACTGTGACAAATTTATCCTACTATTAGTAGGATAAATAGTAATTTATCCTAGTATTAGGATATAGTAATAGTAATAGTTTATAGTATATAGCATAGTAATGGTAATTTATCCTACTATTCTTAAGGGCCCCAAGTGCCCTTCTCAGATGATCTTGCCTCCTTCACAGAGAAATTAAAAGCCACCTAGAAGTGCCCTAAACTAACCATTCTGTATTTATTTCCTTTCCTCTTGTCATATGGGAAGAACTGCCCTTATCTTTTCCAAGACAGATCATTCCACTCATGATTTGCCTCCACAGAGTCATTACTCCATTAACTAGCCCCCTCACCTTTTCTATGTCTTTAAGCCTTCTTTGGCTTAAAGAAGCCAATGGGAAATGGGAAGCCAATGGGAAACGGGCTTTTCCCCTTTTGGGAACAAACATGCTCAAATACTCTCTATCTTAAATGAATCACCTTCCTTCAAGAGCGTCTCTTCCTCAAGCTATCACCCTATTCTCTTAACTTTCTTCGCAGCCAAGCATCTTGAAAAAAGCAGTTTGTGCTCAACGACTCTATGTCTTTGTCTCTGACTTATTACTCAGTCTACAACAATATGGTGTCTGCTTTTTTCTGCCGCAAGCAACCACTCTCACTAGAGGCACTAATGAATAATTAAACCAGTTGAAATTATCTCTTTTCCTCAGTTAGGATAAACTACCTGATCTTTCAACGATATTTAACACTGTTTATCATTCTCCCCCGGAAAGTCTCTCTTCTGGCTTCCACGATATTAGTCTCCCGGTTCTTTGACATTTCGGACCGCTTCTCTTTCTCTATCCAATCCTTACACGTTGATACAACCAATGGTCCTACCTTTGATCCTCTTCTCATTGGAATCTAGACATATTCTCCTTGTGCCCTATCTACTTTTATGCCTTCAACCCTATCTATTTGTGAATGATTCCAAATTCTACCCATCCTACTTACTTCCAGGACTTCTCTGCCTGGATGTTTCGCAGAGACTTCAATCTCAATATGTCCAAAGCTACATCCCCTAAGGGGATGTTCCTGCTATTGATATCTCAGAATGATATCAATTCAATATTCTTCCACTTACTCAAGCCAGAAACCTGGAAATGGTGCTCTTCTTCTTCAACGTCCTCATTCTCCCTTTTCCTATACTCCTCAAGATCCTTGCACCAAATAATGTCAGTTCTGCTTGAAAATTTTTATGAATTTGCATTTTTCATTAACATATAATGTATTATTTGTTTCAAGAGTACAGGTCTGTGATTCGTCAGTCTTACACATGAATTTGCATTTTTTTAACCAACGCCCAAGTTGGTACTCTTGTCCTATTTCACCTTCACTTCTCCAAAGCCTCACAAATTATTGTCTTCAATTTGATCTCTTCTTTCTGCAAATCACTGTCCATCCAAATTGGCCTTTCAAAAGCACAAATTCGATCTTGTCAAGCCCTCGTTGCAAAAGCTCAGACTACTTTCCACGGTCCATAGTATAAGGTTCAAAATCTTTAACATAGTATATGAGGTCCTTCTTGATGGACCCAAACCTAATTTTATAACCTTATCTATAATCTAGCACTTTCCCTCCTATAATCCTCACTTTCCTTTGAAATATTACCATTTCCCAAACACCTCATAACCAAAAGTACTGTGCCATTTGCTTATATTATTCCTTTAGTTTGACCATTAATGAACTCCCCTTCTTTAATTCTATTTCAGTCTTCGTTCTACCTGTGCTTCATTTTGAAAATTTCTTTTCTCTCTTCAGGTTCACTACTTTTTTCTATACTACCTAATTTGCCCTTGCTTCCATACAGCAATTTTTCAGACGTTGTATTTTTCAGCTTTATAATTTTCATGTTTCTTTTTAATAATTCCATTTACTTTATCATTATGTTCATGTATACCTGTAAACCCTAAGCATATTTATTTATTTTATTTTTTAAGAATTTTTATTTATTTGACAGAGAGACAGAGATCACAAGTTGGCAGAGAGGCAGGCAGAGAGAGAGGGGGAAGCGGACTCCCTGCTGAGCAGAGAGCCTGACGTGGGGCTCGATCCCAGGACTCTGAGATGGTGACCTGAGCCTAAGGCAGAGGTTTAACCCACTGAGCTACCCAGGTGCCCCCTAAGCATATTTATAATAGCTGTTTTACATTTCTTGTCTGCTAATTCTATCACCTCTGTCATTTATGGATCTATTTGTATGGAATGATTTTTCTCCTACTTATAGATCACATTTTCTTACTACTTTGGACATTTAATAATTTTTTATTGGAGGATGGAATTGTGAATATTACACTGTTGAGTACTGGATTTTCTTGTCTTCCTTTAAAAACAATTGAAATTTGGGGCTCCTGGGTGGCTCAGATAGTTGGGTGTCCAATTCTTGGTTTTGGCTCAGGTCATGATCTCATGTCATGAGATCGAGCCCTGCATTAGGCTTCATCTTCAGCGGGGAGTCTGCCTGAAGATTTTTTTCCCTATGCCTCTCCCCCCATGCATGTACAAGCTTTCTCTGAAATAAATAAATCTTTAAAAAATATATATACACTGTTGAATTTTGTTTTGGGAGACACTTGACTTACTTGAGTATCAGTTTGATCCTTTCAAGGCTTTTAAGTTTGTGAGATAAGTGTAGGATAGTCTTTACCCTTGGCTAATTTAGTCTTACTAGAAAGTCATGATGCTTCTTGGTATTATTCCTGAGCTCTGGGTGCTGAATAGTCTCTTTACTCTGGCAGGTAGGAACTTAAATGTCTCCAAGTTCTATATGAACTCTGAGAATTGTTTTTTTTTTCTTAACATATAATGTATTATTTGCCCCAGGGTACATGTCTGTGAATCATCAGGCTTACACATTTCACAGCAATTACCATAGCATATACCCTCCTCAATGTCCATAACCCAGCCACCCTATCCCTATCCCTCTTACCCCCACCCCCAGCCACCCTCAGTTTGTTTCGTGAGTTTAGGAGTCTCTTATGGTTTGTCTCCTTCCTGATCCCATCTTGTTTCATTTCCCTCCCCCAGCCCCCATGACCCCTTGTCTTGCCTCTCAAATTCTTCATATCAGAGAGACCATGTGATACTTGTCTTTCTCTGATTGACATATTTCTCTTAGCATAATACCCTCCAGTTCCATCCATGTCGTTGCAAATGGCAAGATTTTGTTTCTTTTGATGGCTGCATAGTATTCCATTGTATATATATACCACATCTTCTTTATCCATTCATCTGTTGATGGACATCTAGGTTCTTTCCATAGTTTGGCTATTGCGGACATTGCTGCTATAAACATTCGGGTGCCCGTGCCCCTTTGGATCACGACATTTGTATCTTTAGGGTAAATACCCAGTAGTGCGATTGCTGGGTCATAGGATAGCTCTATTTTCAGCTTTTTGAGGAGCCTCCATACTGTTTTCCTGAACTCTGAGAATTGTTTAACTCACAGATCCCTGATCATTTGGTGCCCAGAATTATAGAATTTCGCCTAATGCATGAAGGACTTATTATTTTAGCAACAGACTCCAGCAGACCTCTAGGCAAATTTCTAGAGTTTTGTGTTTTTTTTTCTCCTCTCTGTAGTTTCCTCTTCCCCAGCTACCTCAGCCTTCTTGAATACTGATCTCTGTGTTCTCAACTTGGTGAAATCACTATGCTCTACTTGGATTCCTCTTCCCTGCAGCATGGTTTGGAAAGTGCCTCAAGGCAGAAAGCCAGGGTTCACTTCATTTGTTTCCTTCTCTCAGAAACTATAATACTGTACTTTCTGTCGCTCTGTGTCTGAAAACAAATGTTTCTTTCTCCTCCTCATTTCCACTCTTTAGGACTTGAGAAAAAAAAGTCTCTTCAGTAGTTAAGTCACCTGACTGCCTTAGCAACAAGGTCATATGGTCATGCTTTTCGATTTCCGTCCTTTAAGTCCAAAAAGCAATGTTGAGACATTAGTTCCATGCACCTCCAAAAATCCTTTTACCCAGATAAAAAAGATTCAAATTGGAGGGAATTAATATTTCTGCTATTCCCATACTTCTGCCTTCTACTACATGCTTGCAGCAGCCTGTGCTAAATATATTCATCTAGGGAAGCCGAAGGCCGAGAGAGAAACAGAGAGAGAGAGAGAGAGAGAGAGAGAGAGAGAGCGGCATTTGTCCCACTTGTTTTTAATCAGTACTTTTTACAGATGAATAATCGGGATTTTATTTCTACTATCCTCACCAGATCCAAGTGATGGCCATCAATGGCCCATGGCTGGACATGTGTTGTTTCTCTGTACAAAATCATTTAAAAAACCATGGCACAAGTCCAGGTGAAAAGATAGATGCCATGATGCGGACCATCTGAGTAGCAACAGCTCAGAGGGGCTCCGACAAAGATCACAGAGCCTTTGGTGGCCTATGCATAGTATTGCTAATCAACAGTCTAACTTGCTTCCCACTATATCGACATTGTGCTTTGCTTGATAATGAGACTTCTCAAAGCCAAGGAGATTTAGAACAAGTTGTACTGGCAGGTGGCCATAGTACTGAGTGATCTTATTCCTGTGGGATTTCAGAGAGTCCACAGACACACGAAGTCACTTCCCAATAACATGACAAAAGTAAAAAAAAAAAAAAAAAGTTTGAAAATGTCAGTCTTAACATTAGATGAAGATTTTAAATTAGAGAAACTTTTTTTTCCAATGCAGATGTGATCTAGGAAAATTGGATGACAACTACCTACCCTCTCCATCTCTTGCTCCCAACATTTTTTCCTTCTCTCTTAACTCATCTATTCCTTACCCTACCCCTAGCTCATTTAAAGTCAGTCAGATGAGAGTTGTGGCATGTTTATTTTTTGGACTTACTGAACTTCCATCAAGTTGATGGATGACAGGGCCAGGAAACAGAATCATAGATGCTTTAGCTTGGGGGGCAGAACCCATACTCATCATCTATCTTGATTTGGCAGGTGAAGTAAGGGCCAAAAACAATTGAGATGATCCTGTCTCCCACTTAATACCCCATCTGCTGCTACTGGTTTCTTGCTAAGTTCCAGAACATGTTGTTTTAAAAAAGCTAGAAACCAGACAAAAATATACATACAAATACATAAAATGAACTAAATCCAAAGTCAAAACAAATCAACCAAATTAACCCCAAAAAAGAATGAGAATAGTAAAATGGACAAAAAATTCACTTTGTCTATTTAAATCAGGAAAACTCCTATTCTAGAAACAGCTCTGATTTCCCTTCAACAAGTGATAGACTTTGCGTCCTCTGAGCCTTGACAACAAGAAACTGTGTCTTGTTGAATTTAGAGGGTTTCATTGGAATAATTGCTGGGCACCTATGCACCGCTGTTGTAATTTGAGAGGCAAAGCTGACATCCCACTACCAATCAATAAAATACTTACTCAGCACAGTGCTAGGCTTTCCCACAATTCCCCCACTTTCCTGGATTGTGTCCTCCATTTCCTTTTTTTAATTTTAATTCCACTTTAGTTAACACACAGTTTTTTTTTTATCAGTTTCAGATATACAATATAGCTATTCAACAATTCCATGTATACTCAGTGCTGATCAATATAACTGTACTCTTTATCTTCTTCACCTATTTCATGCGTTCTCCACCTACTTTCCCTCAGGTAATCTCTGTTGTCCATACTTAAGACTGTTTTTTGGTATGTCTCTTTTTTCCCCCTCCTTTGTTTGTTTGTTTTGTTTCTTAAATTCCACACGAGTGAAATCCTGTGGTATTTGTCTTCCTTTGACTTATTTCACTTAGCATTATATTATCTAGATCCATTCATGTAGAGATAGAGATAGAGCCCAGGTGATATACCAGGGTTACGGATTCAATGTCTCAAATTGTTAAAATGTCACTTATCCACAAGTTGATCTTTACAGTCAATATGATGCAAATTAAAATTCCAGCAAGCTTTTCTTGTAGAAATTGACAAGCTAATTCTAGAATTGACACAGAAATGCAAACAACTGAAAAAAACCAAAGCACTGTGGAAAAAGAAAACAGAATTGGAGAACTTCTCCACATGCCACTTCATTTCAAAACTTATGATATGCTACTTTAATCCAGACAGTATGGCATTGACATAAAGATTGATATGTATATCAACAAAGCAGAATAGAAAGTATAGATATAGCCCCATACATATATGGTCAATTGATGTTCATCAGAGGTGAGAAAGGATTTCAATGGGGAAAGAAATTCTTTTCAATAAATGGTGCTGGAAAAAAGTGGATGTCCATATGGATAGAATATAGATAGAATCTTTAGCTCACACCACACACAAAAATTAACTCAAGGTGGAACACAGACCAAATATAAAAGCTAAGACTATGAAATGTTTAAAAGAAAATATAAGAGATTATCTTTATAACCTGAGCACAGACATAGACATGGAAGGCAATAACCAAAACCAAAATTATTTATAAATTGGACTTTGTCAAAATTTAAAACATCTGCTCATCAAAAGACACTATTAAGAAACTGATGACTGTGCCAGTCACAGTATGGGTCAAAACATTTATAAGACATATATTTGGCAAAGGGCTTATATCCAGACTCTATGAAGAACCTTTAAGACTTGATGATAAGATAAACAAATATTTTCAAGGGCAAATATTTGAACAGACATTTTATAAAGAATATATACAAATGGTCAATATATATACACAAATAAATGATCAATAAACCCATGAAAATATTCCCAGCATCATGAGTCATTAGGGAAGTGGAAATTAAGAGCACAATGAAATATCACTACACAACCATTAAAATGCTTAAGAAGCAATAGCACTGAGGACCATAGGGGAAGGGAGGGAATATTTGAAGGGGTAGAAATCAGAGGAGATGAACCATGAGAGACTATGGACCCCAGGAAAAAAACTGAGGGTTTTAGAGGGGAGAGGGGTGGGGGATGGGTTAGCCCGGTGATAGGTATTAAGGAGGGCATGGATTGCATGGATCATCACTGTGATGAGCACTGGGGGTTATAATCAACTAATGAATTGTGGAACACTACATCAAAAACTAATGATGTGCTATACAGTGGTTAACTGAACATAATACAAAAATAATTATGTTTAAAAGTTGAAAATAAAATAAAATAAAATGCCTAAGATTATAAAGCTTGGCAGTTCCAAATGTTGGTGAGAATGCAGAGCAACCAGAACTGTCTTACATTGCTGGTAGGAATAAAATGCCCCACCACTTTAGGAAATATCTGACAGTTTCTTATAAATTAAACATCCATCAGGGCACCTGGGTGGCTCAGTTGGTGAAGCATCTGCATTTGGCTCAGGTCATGATCCTAGAGTCCTGGAAATCAAGCCCTGCACCAGGCTCCCTGTTCAGTGGGGAGCCTGCCTCTCCTTTGTCCTCTTTGGCTCCCCCTGTTTGCAATCTCTTTCAGTCTTTCTTTCTCTCTCAAATAAAGAAATAAATAAAATATTTAAAAAAATAAACATACGTCTTCTATATGACTAGCAAGTCCATTTCAAGGTAATTACTCAAGAAAAAAGAAAACATGTTCCCTGAAACTGTTGTACATGAATATTCATAGAAGCTTTATTTACAATCCTAGAAAACTGGGGAAAAAAACAAATGCCCAACATTAGGTGAATAGATAAATAAATTATCTTATAGTTCTATAACAGAACACTACTCAGTAATGAAAAGAAGAACAAATTAGGCATACAATGACATGGATAAATCCAAAAAACATTATGCTAAGTGAATAAAGCCAGGAATATATGATTCCATTAGTTTAAAGTTCTGGAAAATTCAAAATAATCTATACTGATGGAGAACACATCAGTTGTTGCCTAGAGATGAGCATGAGCAGCATTGACTGTAAAGGGGCACACGAGCACTTTTCTGGTGATGGAAATAATCTATATCTTGATTATGATACTTACATGGGTAAATACATTTTTCAAAACTCATAGAAATGTACATTTTAACTGTGTACAGTTTATGTTTTATAAATTATGTCAACAAAATTGATATTTATTTTTTCCAATTAATTTTATTTTTTCAGTGTTCCAAGATTCATTGTTCACGCACTACACCCAGTGCTCCATGAAATACGTACCCTCCTCAACACCCACCACCAGGCTCAGCCAACCCCCCAACCCCCTCCCCTCCAAAACCCTCAGTTTGTTGCTTAGAGTCCACAGTCTCTCATGGTTCATCTCCCCCTCCGATTTCCCCCCATTCACTCTTCCTTTCCTTCTCACAATGTCCTCCATGTTTTTCCTTATGCTCTACACGTAAGTGAAACCATATGATAATTGACTCTCTCTGCTTGACTTATTTCACTCAGCATAATCTGCTTGAGATTATGCTGAGCAAAACTGATATTTAAAAAGTTCATCAGGGAGGCCTGGGTGGTGCATCCAACTCTTGGTTTGGGTTTAGGTCATGATCTCAGGGTAGTTAGATGAAGACACCCATTAGGTTCCTCACTCAGTGTGGAGTCTGCTTAAGACTCCCTCTGCCCCTCCCCTCTCCTCTCTCTCTCTTTTTCTCTCTCAAATAAATAAATAAATAAATAAATAAATAAATAAATCTTTTTAAAAAGTTCACTAGGCCATTGTAATGTGCAGTCAGGTTTGATAGCCATTGCTCTATGGCCTTGCTTCTCAAAGTACTTTCCTTAGATCAGTAACATCTGATTCCTTGGGAGCTCATTAGAAATGCAGAATCTCAGCCCTCCTCCCTCCTACCTAGAGCTACAGAATCACAATCTGCATTTTAACAGGATCCACAGGTAATTTAAATGCACATTAAGATTTGGGCAACATTAGCATAGGGAATGATAAAATCTTGAGCTGGATGCAGTTTGGGTCCTGAATCTCTAGTTGGAGGAAAGCCACCTGCTTATAGGAATGACTCTCTGGTCATCTGACTCTCAGGTCTCTAGTGGGCAATTTCAGACTTTAACAGGTTCAGCAAGGAGAGGAAATCATGCATACTCTATGCAAATTAAGGGCCATGGTGTGAGGATCCAGAGCTAACCTATTGAGCTCTTACTATACACCAGATCCTGTGCTGGGCAATTGCCCGTGTATGAATTTATTTGGTATTAGTCACAACTTTAGAGAATAGTATTATTTGTATTAATATTAATACAAATTAATTATTAATATTATAGTATTATTTGCCCTTAATTTTGAATGAGGAGAGTGAACTTCTTAGGCACTAGGTAGATGTCAGACCTCACAGTGACTTGAATATTAAACTGTCTGACTCTAGCACCATCCTCTTTTTACAACAGCATTAAGCCCTGGGCAATCCCTTATGTACATTTTTATCCTTGTGTATTCCCATTTACAGAAGACGGGGCCCTGAGACAGAAAGGAAGATCAAGAACGAGTGAGCCAGTGAGAGCTCTCTCCTGTCTGGAGCAGGAGCAGGGGAGCCAGTTAAAAACAGATGGAGCACGCCCCCTCGTCACCCTCCCCACTTGCCACCATTCTGAGGCTCAATGCACCTCACACCTGTCCCCTCATTCTTTCTTGCTCCTTTTTCAGTCTCAACACCCTGCCCCCTCTGCAATCCCTAGGCTTTTCTCCCTTGTCTCCAGGCCACCTCATTTCTCTTTCATTTCCTTTGATTCCTAACCACTGGCACCACAACGCCACCCTCTGTCACCTTCCTTTACACCCCCACCCCACTGTCTTTACTCCTTCTGCTCTCTCTGCTTCTTTCTCTTCTGCTCAGCTTTCAAGGCCCTATTAGGGACCCACCATTGACTCTGCTCTTACAATGGCTCAGTGGTTTTGAGATGAAGTAAAACGTCACTAATTTGTTCTAATTGGGGGGAAAGGTCAGTCTGCCTTAAATGAAAAGTATGAGTGATAGGATATTTGGTGGGAGAAAATGCAATCTCATTCCTTTCAAGTATATAAAGTAATCCCAATGACTAAGACAAGAGGATAAAAGGCAAAGCTATATGTTTTGGAGATCTGCAAGTGTTTGACAAATAAGTGTGGCTCATTTATAATTAGGATATTCAGTCTGGGGATACAAATGCTGTTGCTGAGGTCTTTGCACTGAAGTAGGCTAATATTTCTCTGGTTTACACAGTTAGTTTGTGAAGAGTGCTTTTTCATTACACATACAGGTACAATCTCATTAGAAGGATCCAGCATTTTAGGCCCACTTCCTTATGTCACATAGTGTGTGGGATGAGTGCTTTGTTCTTCTAATTCTCCAAAAGGAGCAATGGTGAATAACAATAAAAATATTCATTTCTCTGGTTGCCTTTTATGCAAGAGTTACTATCAATAAAAAACAAACAAAAAGCCTATTTGGAGATGAAGATCAGAAGGTGTAGGGGAAGAACAAAATAGACACAAGCAGAGCCAAATCTCAAATAGTCTTAGTTTGGAATCTATTAATTCAGAATTAGTGAAAATTGAGGAAACAGTCTACTTTATTTTTATGCTCTAAGAAGTCAATTTGCTAAGCTAATTATAATAGTAAACAAGATTTTCTTGCAAAGATTTATAAGATTTCTTTTTTTTTTTAAAGATTTTATTTATTTGACAGAGAGAAACACAGCGAGAGAGGGAACACAAGCAGAGGGAATGGTAGCGGGAGAAGCAGGCTTCCCGCCGAGCAGGGAGCCCAATGCGGGACTCGATCCCAGGACTCTGGGATCATGACCTCTGCCGAAGGCAGACGCTTAACGACCGAGCCACCCAGGCTCCCCTGTGGCACTTTTGACAATAAAATACAACTCAAAGGGAAAATAGAATTTTGTCTACAAATTTGTATTTTATTGTCAAAAGTGACATGACTGTCAATTGAGAGAGTTTCAAAGAGTATATTGCAAGTAGTCAAATACACAAATTGAAGAATTACAGACTAACAAAATCCTTTGGCATCCTTTTTAACATATGTTTTCTTAAACGAGACACACCTAATTTCTGGGGCTAGTCCCATATCTTTGGGCTTTAGGGTCAGACTCAGAGACATTCTGAGTGATAAGGAAATTTAGAGATTATCCAGGGCAGTAACTGCTTTCAAATTTCTTTTCTCTGAATTTCTTCAATCAAAATCTTGCTTGAAAACCCAACATAGGAACCTGGTAAAAGGGGAAAGTCTCTAACTGAAGTAGAGGTCAAAGGGCCTAAAACCTAGTCTATTTCCTTACCACTCCTTCCCCCACATTTTCTGACTGGAGAAGCTGAGGTCTACAGAGAGTAAGTGACTTGGTCAAGCTCACTCAACAAGAGATAATGGATCTCCTAATTTTCTTTCATCTTCACTTTCATCTTCTACCCCCTTGCACCTCTGATGAAAGAAACACTTACGTGCATGCGCACACACATGCCCCAACCCAGGCGGCCAGTAGGAGCTTCTCTTGGCTCTCACAAGCTACTAACATCTCATTGTGAGCACCTTGATTATATTCCATCTCAGGAATACTTGAATGTCCACAGAGAAAAGCGGGAAGGCAGTGGCGAAGCTAGTGAAATGAATGACTTAAGATGACGTCACAGCACTGTGGCCACTTTGGCTGTGTGGGGGCTTCCTCGAATCAGACTCTCCAGGCATTCTCCTATTGCCCAGGATTTAAGGCTAACCCGGCTGGCTTATTTAAAAAGAGTTGCCTCAGACAAAACTTCAATAGGAATTAGCATTTAGACCATTTTGATCTCGAGATTTGAACACGCAGAATGGGGGTGAAAGGTACTCCCATTCTTATTTAGCAGTTTCCATTTTACTGCGCTTCTTTCTGAATAGGTACAATGTTCCAGAATACTTTGCTTTGTTTTCTTTATGGCTAGCAGACCGGCCTGTGTGTATGTGTGTGAGCGCGAATGAATATGTGTGGTGTGTGAGAGAGATAGAGACACTCGTAGAGAGGGACACATGCAAAGAAACGAATACTAACACATGGAGACACGAAGACACGGAGAGTGACACTCACAAATACACACAGACAGAAACAAGAGAGAAAGAAATATAGTGAGTAACAGTGACAGCGAAAGACAGCGAGACAGAAAGAAACAGTGACACACAGATTGCAGAGTGAGACTGAGAGAGGGTAAGATTGAGACTGACAAGCTGAGAGAGGTACATACAGAGAAACAGAGTGACAGATATACAAAGAGAGACTAAGGATACACGCAGAGACACTAAAGGAAACACCTGACAGGGACAATGTGATGGAGAAAAACTGAGGAAAATAACGGTAATAAAGGAAGAGAAAAATCGCTCTCGTTTGTTTAATTCCCCATTGGAAGCTTTCAATGTTCGTTTCTTTTGTGTTCCGTATAAGTCGGAAATTAAATTTTAGTATCTCCTTTTCAGAAGCAACTATTCTGAGCGGTACCCGCTGCTCAGAGGCCAGTACTTTAATCTGCCTATAGAAAACATATTCTTTCTTTCCCATTACATTTACCAAATTTAATTGTTCGGGAATCACAGGAGAATGGGAGCCAAAGCTGAATGAAGCTGGGGATGACACAGGGTCGACATGATGAACTGACCTGCACTTTTCCAGATTCCCAATGCCTGGCATTCACATTCCCTTGGCAACCCTGCGGTGCTATGTGCTTTCTGGGCTTGTTCCACATGTAGGGCAGATACACGGGCTTGAGGTACCTTTCCCACTGCCATCTAACACTGGATGCTGTAATAGTTTCCACGTAAAAATGAAACAAAAGAGGGGCTCAGACAGCCTCACAAGTCCACACACTGTAAGTGGTTCTATACACACACACACACACAACAAGCACATGTGCACTAATGCGTGCACACATACACACAGAGAAGAAATGAACGCTTCTTTCTACCAAAAAATGTGTGCAAGAATGTTCAGAGCAGCTTTGTTCATAATAGCTCCAAACTGGAAATCATCCAAATGTACATAGTTGGGCGAGTAAATAAACTATGGATAACTAATTACATATTCACACAGAAGAATACTACACAACAATAGTAAATGAATTACTGATACATAACATGGCTGAATCCTATGGACAGGAATTATGAATGAAAGAAGTCGAACACGAAACAGTATGTAGTATATACTTTCATTTATATGAAGATGAAGAACAGGCAAATGTGAGGAAAGGTAAGAGAATCAGAGGATGGTTATCTCTGCAGGAAGGGTATTGACTGGGAAGGGGGTTGAGGGCGATCTCTTGGGTGCTTGAAATGCTTTGTATCTCGATCTAAGATAGGGGTGAGCAAATTACAGCTTCAGGGCCGAATTGGACCACCATCTATTTTTTGTACATCTGGGGAGCTAAAGATAACTTTATATTTTAAAGAGTTGGGGAAAAAATAAAAACTAGCATATTTCATGATGTGTGAAAATCATATGATTCATATTTCAGTGTCCCTAAGTGTTTCTGGACATATAGCCACACCCTTTGTTTACATATTGTCTAAGACTGCTTTTGTGTTACAAAGACAAAGTTGAATAGTTGTGACAGGGACCATATGGCCTGCAAAGCCTAAAATATTTACTCTCTGGCCTTTACAAAAAAAAGTTTGCTGACCCTTGCTCTAGGTCGTAGTTACAAGGGTACAGACATATGGAAAAGCTCATTGAGCTTTGCATTTGAGCTTAGTGCACTATATGTACCTTATTGCAAAGAATTTTTTCAAGATCTGGAGAAAGGGAGATTAATAAAAGGCACTGCTCGAATGCTTGATGCGCATTGGGTTTAAAAAATGCTGAATTCAGTTCCTTCTTTACTTTCTTATAGACGAGAATTACTCCTGTGTACACCTTGTGTAGGACCAAGGTATTATGTGAAGCAACAGGAGAAGCAACTTCGATATAAATTAACCAATCATGAAACTCAGAGCCACGTCTCACAAGTAGAAAAATATGTAATTAATACATCATTTCTTACTATTTTTTTAAAGAACAAAATAGTGTAATGGAAAATTGTTTTGGCAATAACAACACATCTGACTCTCATTGGTGGCCCACCTCTGAGTCATTTATTAAATCATTGTTAAAGGTCATCATGGGTTGCCTGAACAGGCATTTGTGTTATTAACTAAATAACTGCTTAAAAAAAAACAAACCCAAGCTACTCTTTCACAGGAAAATATGTGTTACACTGAAGAGCCCATTGTAATCCAAATGACGGTGGCCAATGCGCTATGAACATTTCCCGTTGGAAGCTTGTATTGTCCAATGTGCCCCTAACTTTAGTTTCATATATTGGCTGTTCCCAATGTGTATAAATCATAATGTATGGCGAGGTGTACATTTCGGTGTGAAAAAGAAAAGGAGAGCTGGAAAATGTATCTACAACATGGCTTAAGGGTGGAAAACGCCCTGCTTCTCCCTCTCTCTCTGCCTAGTTGGGATCTCTCTGTCTGTCAAATAAATAAATAAATGAATATCTTTAAATAAATAAATAGATAGATTAATTAATCAATTAATTAGGGCTGCAGGACTTCTCATCTATCTCTGATTTCTTTCTTGTGGACGTTTCCTGATTCCGTTTCTTGAAGTGATGGGAGGTTTTAGCTCCAATTTGAAGTCTGCCTAGCTTCAGAAATTCATTTTTACATGGGAAATATCCCACTATGGGGTTGTTGGAAGAGTAAAGGAAATAGTGTATGTGAAACTCCAGGAGCACAGTAACATTCTGTAATTGATACTGATGTCAATTTTGTAAGAAATTTATTGGGTCTTCACACCTAATTTGGTGGTGGTTGGATCTGAGCAATGGAGTAGGGCAGAGAGTAGAGCAATGGTAGAGCTGTTCAATAGAACTTTCTGTGATGATGGAAATGTCCTATATCTGTGCTGGCCAATTCAATAGCCACCAGCTGTAAGTGGCTATTAAGCCCTTGAAAGGAGTCTAGTATGACTGCTGAAGTGAATTTTTAATTCAATTTTATTTAAATTTATTGATTTAAATTCAAATGCCAATTGCTGCATATGATTAATGGCCACCATACTGGACCATGCAGCCTCAGGTCGCTAAATTTTACTCGTTAAAGTAGGTTTGGATTTGATGTTCTTTTTTTTTCTGAAGTGCCACGGATCCTTTGGGAAGTACTGGACAATTTCTTGTCTGGTAACCATCAGTTTGTTCTCTATAGTTAAGAGTCTGTTTCTTGGTTTGCCTCTCTCTCTCTCTCTTTTTTTCCCCACTATGCTCATTTGTTTTGTTTCTTAAATTCCACATATGAGTGAAATTGCATAGTATTTGTGTTTCTCTGACTTATTTTTCTTAACATAATACTCTAGCTCCATCCATGTCATTGCAAATGGCAAGATTTCATTCTTATGGCTGAGTAAGATTATATATATATATAATATATATATATATATATCTCCCATCTTCTTTATCCATTCATTAGTCAATGGACACTTGGGCTATTTCCATAATTTGGCTACTGTAGATGATACTGCTATAAACATTGGGGTGCCTTGATTTGCATTTCTTTCCTTTTAAAGGTCAAGCCAGTAATACACAATACGATCAATGTGTCTACTGCTTTAGAAAACTGTTTCATGGGGCGCCTGGGTGGTGCAGTCAGTTAAGCGGCAGACTCTTGGTTTCTGCTCGGGGCATGACCTCAGGGTCCTGAGATGGAGCCCTGTGTCAGCCTCCACACTCAGTGGGGAGTCTGCTTGAGATTCTCTCTCTCTCTCCCTCTTCCTCTGCCCCTCCCCCATATTCTCTCTCTCCTTCTCAAATAAATAAATAAATCTTTTTTTTTTTTTTTAAAGATTTTATTTGTTTGACAGAGAGGAGAGAGATCACAAGCAGGCAGAGAGGCAGGCAGAGAGAGGGGGGGAAGCAGGCTCCCCGCTGAGCAGAGAGCCCGATGCGGGGCTTGATCCCAGGACCCTGAGATCATGACCTGAGCCGAAGGCAGAGGCTTTAACCCGCTGAGCCACCCAGGCACCCCAGAAATAAATAAATCTTAAAAAAAAAAAAGAAAGAAACAGAATGGGTTCAGGAACCCCGTTCAGGAACCCCGCATTCTTTTCTTGCAAAAGTGTTTTGATTGCAAAAGGGGACCTCATAGGTCAAGCTTCTCACCTCCTCATCCTTGGGAAAACTTTGAATCCATGGAATCATGTACTACAAATGGTCACAGAAAAAATAACTCTGAGGAGTGGGGCTGTCTACAGACTTTATACTTTAGAGGGAAAACAGGTTGAGTTTGGGGCAGAGTTGGGAGAATGGGCAGTTTTATATGGATGTTGGCAGAGAGAAGTTTAAGGAATTGCCTTACAGTGAATTACTTTTTGGCAAGTCGACAATGAGAAGGTCTTACGGTCAGAAAGCTTCTTCTCTACTTCCTACTGTAGAGTCCAGAAAGTCTAAAGGGAGTGGAAATGATCCTCAGTCCAAGTCAACAGTTGGATCCAGCAATAGTGCATCCCATCAACCCCGAAGAGGAAAGGGAAAAAAGAAGAAGTGAATTTGGAAACCGCCCCCCCAAAAAAAGGAAGCAGAATGTGAATTTACAGGATTCACCACAGATAATTTCAATCTGTGATCTATTTTTCCCCCCTCTGGGCCCATATCTGAGAGTTTTTAAAGGCTTCTTCCGTGTGAAAGATTCTTCTTTGCCTGCTAAATTTCTATTTGGAATTGGAGGTTGTGTACAAGGACATGCGTTTTGAGGTAAAATATTTCTTGCAGTGGTCTTATAGACAAAAGGTAAATTTTGTCACCCTTTTCTTCTACATTTTTCTTCCAACATTTCTACCAACTGCTATTGATGTTGGTCTCTCTTACTTGTGTGTCTACAACCCTTGTCCACATTTATCATGAGTTACCTCAGTCCCAGATCTCTTTCCCCCAAAAGGTGTTTTATTAATTCTACTGACACCCAAGAGGATACTACACACATACAAAACTTTATCGATGAACAATATGTAACACCCCCCCAAAAAAAAAACCATAGCAACTACTGGGCAATTTCTTTAAAATCTTTTTTCTTTTCTTTTTAAAAATGGCTACATTGAGGTTTAATCCACATACCATACATTTCACCCTTTTAAAAGTGTAAAATTTTTAGCATATTCACAGATACATACAAGCATTACCACTATCAATTATAGAACATTTTCAACACCTTGAGAACAAACCACATATCATTCAGCTTTTATTCCCCTGTCCCCTCACCCCTGTCCTAAGCCCTAAGCAATGAGTAATCCACTTTATGTCTTTATAAATTTCCCTATTCTGGATTTTCACATTGTTAAGGGTTGAATTTGTGACTAAAAAATATAAAATAAAATAAAATATAAAATAGTAAAAATGAAAAAGGTCTTGGCCCCCAGTACCTAAGAATGTGCCTTTATTTGGAAATGGGATCATTGCAGATACAATGTCATCTGGAGTAGGGTGGGTCCCTGATCTAATGTGGTTGGTGTTTCTATAAGAGGGAAATTTGGACACAGACACATACAGAGGGAAGATGATGTGGAGACACAGGGACAAAACAGCCATGTGATGATAGAGGCCGAGATTGAAGTGGTTCAGACCAAGGAATACGAAGGGCTGCTTGCCAACACCAGAATATATAAGAAGCAAGGAAAAATTCAACTCTGCAGGTTTCAGAGGAAGTATGATCCTGATGATAACATTTTAGACTTCTAGCTTCCAGAACTATAAATTTCTATTGTTTTAAGCCACCCAGTTTGTGGTATTTTGTTATAGTAGGCCTAGGAAATTAATACACATATGAATGGAACTGAATAATATGTGGTCTTTTGTGACTGGTTTCTCTCACTTATCATAATATTTTCATAGTGCATACATTAGCATGTATCAATATTTCACTCCTTTTTATAACCAAACAATATTCCATTGTATGGATATATCACCTTTTTTTATTCATGTGTCCATTAATGGACACTTGAGGGTTTTTTTTTTTTAATTTTTTGGCTACTGTGGTTAATGCTGCTATAAGCATTTGTGTACAAATTTCAGTGTGGACATATGCTTTCATTTCTCTTGGGTATATACCTAGGGGTGGAAATGCTGGATCATATTTAGTCATTTGTGGAACTCTCAGACTTTTTTCCAAGGTGGCTGGACCATTGTCACCAATGGAATGTGAGGGTTCTGTTTCTCATATCATTGCCAACACTTGTTACGTGACTTTATGATTTTAGCCATCCTATCTCATTGTGATTTTAATTTCCATTTCTTTAATAACTAATGATGTTGAACATCTTTTCATGTGCTGATTGCTCATTTGTATATATTCTTGGAAGAAATGTCTATTCAGATCCTTTGCCCATTTTTAACTGGGTATTTGCATTTTTATTACTGAGTTTTAGGAGTTCTTTGCATTTTCCAAATAAAAGCCCCTTTATCAGCTATATGATTTGCAATGTTTTTTCCTGTTCTGTGGGTTGTCTTTTCATTTACTTGATGGTATCTATTGACATATTTTTTTTTTTATTTGGGTGAAGTCCAATTTATTTTTTCTTTTTGTGCCCATGCTTTGGTTATGTAAAAATCCGTTGCCAAATCCAAGGTCATGAAGATTTACCCCTATGTTTTCATCTAAGTGATTTATAGTTTTTTGCTCTTATATTTAGGTCTTTGATCCTTTTGAGTTAATTTCTGTATATGGTGTGAGGTTAGACATCTGAATTCATTATTTTACATGTTGCTATATAGTTATACCAACACTTTTGTTGAAAAGACTATGTTTCCCAGTGAACAGTCTTGGCACCCTTGCTGAAAACCAGTTGACAATAGATGTATGGGTTTATTTTTGCATTTTCAGTTCTTCTCTATTGACCTATATTTCTATCCTTTTGCCAATATCACACTGTTTTGATTATTGATGCTATGGAGTAAGATTTGAAATTGCGAAGTATGACTCTTCCTACTTTCTTCTTCTTTTCCAGGACCGTTTTGGCTGTTCTGGATCCCTTGCCAGATTTTAGAAACAGTGTCAGTTTCTACAAAGAATTCAGATGGAATTCTGACAAAGACTGAACTGAATCTGTATATCACTTAAGGAGGCATTGCTGAATTAAAAATGTCAAGTCTTACAATCCATGAGCATGGCATATTTTCCCATTTATTTAGATCTGTAATTTCTTTCAATAATACTTTATAGTTACCTAAGTTTTGCACTTCTTTAGTTAAATTCATTCCCAAGTACTTTCTCTTTTTATGCTACTGTGGATAGTATTTTTTTTTTTAAATTTTCATTTTCAGATTGTTGCAAGTGGATAAAATACAATTGGTTTTTTATATTCATCTGTGTCCTACAACCTTGTTCAATTAATTTATTAGTTTGAATAGTTTTTTAAAAGATTTTTATTTATTCATTTGAAAGAGAGAAAGAGAGCACGAGCAGGAGGAGCAGCAGAGGGAAAGGGAGAAGCAGAGCCTTCCAACCCCCCGAGTAGGGAGCCTAATGGGGAACTCGATCTCAGGACCCTGGAATCATGACCTGAGCCAAAGGCAGACACTTAACCCACTGAGCCACTCAGGTGCCCCTAGTTTTTGTAGTTTTTTTTAAAGTGGCTTCCTTGGGATTGTCTATATATAAAACCATGTGATCTGTAAATGGGAAGCAGTTTTACTTCTTCCTGTCCAGTCTTAATGCTTTGTATTTCTTTTTCTTGCCTAATTGTCCTGGATAGAACTTCCAGTAAAATGTTGAATAGAAATAGCAAGAGTGGACATCCTTGTCTTATTTTTGTTCTTAGGAGGAGGGCATGTAGTTTTTAACCATCAAATATGTTAGCTGTGAGGATTTCACAGATGCCCTTTATCAGGCTAAGGAACTTTTGTTCTATTCTTAGTTTGTTGAGTAATTTTTTTTAATCATGAAAGGGTGTTGCATTTTTGTCAAATGCTTTTTCTGTGTCTACTGAAATGATCATGCAGTTTTTTATTGTATTTATATGATGTATTATATTAATTGATTGTTGGATGTTAAAACAATCTTGTATCCCTAGGCTTTATCCCACTTAGTTATGATGTTTAATTCTTTTTATATGTTGTTGGATTCAGTCTCTTAGTATTTTGTTGAGGATTTTTGTATCCATATTTATAAGAGATATTGGTCTATAGTTTCCTTGTGATATATTTTTCTAGGTTTAGAATCAGGCTAATACTGGCCTTATGGAATGATTTAGAAATCGTTCACCACTATTCTATTTTTTGGAAAAGTTTGTGAAGAATTGATATTAATCTTTCTTTGAATGCTTGGTAGAATTCAAATGAAGCCATCTGGGCCTGGGCTTTTCTTTACAGGTAGTTTTTGATTCCTGATCAATCTCTTCTCTTGTTATAGGTATATTTATGTTGTCTTCTTTTTCTTCAGTCAGTTTCAGTAGTTTGTATTTCTAGGAATTTGTTTATTTCAGCCAAGTTATCCAATTTGTTGGCATAAAATTTTTCACAGCATTCCTTTATAATACATTTTATTTCTGTAAGGTCAGTAGTAATATCTCCTCTTCCACTTCTAATTTTGTAGAGTCTTCTTTTTTTCTTAGTCAAACGAGCTAAAATTTTGTCAGTTTTGCTGATCTTTTCAAAGAAACAGCTTTTGGATTCATTAATTTTCTCTATTGTTTTTTTCTCTATTTCATTAATTTCTGCTCTACTCTTTCTAACTTTTTCCTCCTGCTTGTTTTTGGTTTAGTTTGCTCTCTTTTTTTCAGTGCTTTCAGGTGATAGTGTAGGTTATTGATATAAGAACTCTTTTATTTCTTAATGTAGGCATTTTATTTTTTTCCCCAAATACATTTATTTTATTTTTTCAGTGTTACAAGATTAATTGTTCATGCACCACACCCAGTGCTCCATGCAATACGTGCCCTCCTCGATACCCACCACCAGGCTCACCCAACCCCCCACCCCCACCCCTCCAAGACCCTCAGTTTGTTGCTCAGAGTCCACAGTCTCTCATGGTTCTTCTCCCCTTCTGATTTCTCCCCATTCACCCTTCCTTTCCTTCTCACAGTGCCCTCCATGTTTTTCCTTATGCTCCACACGTAAGTGAGACCCTAAGATAATTTACTCTCTCTGCTTGACTTATTTCACTCCACATAATCTCTTCCAGTCCCGTCCATGTTGATACAAAAGTTGAGTATTCATCCTTTCTGATGGAGGCATAATATTCCATTGTATATATGGACCATATCTTCTTTATCCAATGTAGGCATTTTAGAGCTATAAATTTCCCCCTAAGAACTGCTTTAGCTGCATCACATAAATTTTAGTAGGGTTTATCTTGATTTTTATTCATGTCAAAGTATTTTCTGGTTTCCCTTTTGTTTCTTCTTTGATCCATTGGCTATTTAGAAATGTGCTGTTAATTTGCACATATGTTCGGGTTTCCCCAAAATTTTCCATGTATTGACTTCTAATTCCATCCCATTGTGGCCAGAGGACATAATTTATATTGTTTTTACCCTTTAAAATTTTTTTAGGTTTGTTTTATGGCCTAGCATAGGATCTATCCTGGATAATGTTTCACGTGCATTTGAGAAAAAAATGCATTTTAGGTTATTGTTCACTAGATTGTTCTATACATATTTGTTAGTTCTAGTTGGTTTGCAGTATTGTTCAAGTCTTCTATTTCCTCACTGATCTTCTATGTTTTTGTTCTATCCATTATTAAAAGTAGGGGCGCCTGGGTGGCTCAGTGGGTTAAAGCCTCTGCTTTCGGCTCAGGTCATGATCTCAGGGTCCTGGATCGAGCCCCACATCAGGCTCTCTGCTCAGCAAGGAGCCTGCTTCCCCTTCTCCCTCTGCCTGCCTCTCTGACTACTTCTGATCTCTCTCTCTCTCTCTCTCTGTCAAGTAAATAAATAAAATCTTTAAAAAAAATAAAGTAAAAGTTGGGTATTGAAATCTCCAACCATTATTGTTGAATTGTCAATTTTTCCCTTCATTTCTGTTGGTTTTGCTTCATGTATTTTGGTGCTCTGTTATTTGGTACATACATGTTGATCTATGTTATATCTTCCTGACAGATTGACACTTTTGTCATTATAAAATGTCCCTCTTTAT
Source organism: Procyon lotor (assembly GCA_028646535.1). NCBI lineage: Eukaryota > Metazoa > Chordata > Mammalia > Carnivora > Procyonidae > Procyon > Procyon lotor. Next base: position 32,836,071 of record CM053612.1, read on the forward strand.
CTCTAGTAACATTCTCTGTTTTAAATTCCATTTTTGTCTGATAGTAGTATAGTCATCCTAGTTTTCCTTTGTTTTTTGATGTTTTCTTTGCTTTTTTAAAGATTTTATTTATTTGAGAGAGCAGAGAAAGGAAGAAAGAGAGAGCAAGAGAGTGTATGAGCAGGGGTGAGGGGCAGAGGGAAAGGGACAAGTGGACTTTCCGCTGAGCAGGGAGCCTGATGTGGGGCTCAATCCCAAGATCCTGAGATCATGACCTAAGCCAAAGCCAGATGCTTAGCCAACTGAGCCACCCAGGCACCCCTCCTAATTTTCCTTTGATTGCTATTTGCGTGACATATCCTTTTCCATCCTTTTACCGTCAATCTGTTTTCTCTTTGAATCTAAAGTATGTACAATGTAGACATCATATATTTAGATCATTTTTTAAAATTTATTCTGGCAGTTTTACCTCTTTTTTGAATTTTTAGTTTACTCACATTTAATATTATTGTTCATATTGTTGGACTTAGATCTATTATCATAATTTTTGTTTTCTGTCTTTTCCCCCCTCTATTCCTTCCTTACTGCTTTCTTTTGTATAAAATGAATGTTTTATACTATAGCATTTTAATTTGAGGAATGATATGTTTACTTATTTTTGATATTATTTTTAGTGGTTACACCTTAAGTTTTTAAAAGCTGCTTCAGATTTATACTAGCTTAATTCAGGTAAAACATAGAAATATTACTCCTGTGTAGCTCTATTCCATTTTTATCTCCTCTTGTGACATTATTCTTACACATGTCACATTTAACAGTGGGGCTATCAACAGTACAAACACACTCAAACATTGTTATAATTGTTATTTTACCATCTGCTGTCATTTATTTAGCCCATTACAACTTTTCTGCTACCCACCTCCACTGTGCTATTTTGGTAAATATATTACACAGTATTACATTTCTATATGTTGTAAGTCTAACAACACATTATATACACATTATTTTATACAATTGCTTTTTACATAGCCAACTATGGAAAGAGCCTAGATGTCCATCAACAGATGATGGATAAAGAAGATGTGGTATATATATATATATATATATATATATATATATATATACACAATGGAACGCTATGCAGCCATTAAAAAAAGATGAAATACTGCCATTTGCAATGATGTGGATAGAACTAGAGGGTATTATGCTAAGTGAAATAAGTCAAACAGAGAAAGACAATTATCATATGATCCCACTGATACGAGGAATGTGAGAAACAAGACAGGATCATAGGGGAAGGGAGGGAAAAATGAAACAAGATGAAACCAGAGAGGGAGACAAACTATAAGAGACCTTTAATCTCAGGAAACAAACTGAGGGTTGCTGGAAGGGAGGGGGAGTGGAAGAGATGGGGTGGCTGGGTGATGGACATTGGGGAGGATATGTGCTATGGTGAGAAAATAAAAAACAAACAAAAAAATGCATTAACTTTTATAATTATATGATTGCCTTTACTGATGCTCTTCGTTTATGTGGACTTGAATTGCCATTTAGTATGACTTGCTTTCAGCCTGAAGAATTTCTTTTAGGATTTCTTTTTTTCTTTTTTAAAAAATTTATTTATTGGGGCACCTGGGTGGCTCAGTGGGTTAAAGCCTCTGCCTTCGGCTCAGATCATGATCTCAGCGTCCTGGGATTGAGCCCCACATCGGGCTCTCTGCTCAGCAGGGAGCCTGCTTCCCCCTCTCTCTCTGCCTGCCTCTGCCTACTTGTGATCTCTCTCTGTCTGTCAAGTAAATAAATAAAATCTTTTTTTAAAAATTTTTTATTTTAAAGATAGAGGGAGAGAGAGAGCAAGCATGAGTGGGGGCAGGAGCAAGAGGGAGAGAATCTTTAAGCAGACTCCCCACTGAGCATGGAGCCTGATGTGGAGCTCAATTCCATGATCCATGAGATCTGAGTTAAACCATGAGATCTGAGTTTCAACCTGAGTTGAAACCAAGAATCAGATATGCACTGACTGAGCCTCCCAGTTGCTCCTAGTATTTCTCATAAGGCGATTCTACTAACAACACATTATCTTAGTTTTTGTTTTTCACATTCATTATTGAATAATAGCTTTTCTGGATATGGGGATCTTTGTCGACAGTTTTTTCTTTGAGCATTTTGAATATCTTGTCCCACTGCTTTCTTTCCCTCCTTGTTTTGCTAAGAAGTCAGCTATTATTCTTATTGGGGTTCTTTTGAAAATGATGTGTCATTTTTCTCTTGTCGCTTTTAAGATTTTCTTCTTGTCTTTGACTGTCATCATTTTTAGAGTAATGTCTCTGTTTGTATGTTTCTTTGAATTTGTTCTACTTGGAGTTCATTGAGCTTCCTGGACATGTAGGTTATTGTTTAATCAATAAATCTGGGAACTTTTCAGCTATTATTTCTTCAAATATTATTTTCTTTCTCTCTCTCTTCTCTGGTATTCCCACTACATGTATGTCAGTGTGCACCATGATGTCCTATATTTCTCTGATATGTTATTTTTCTTTTGCTCTTCCTTCTTTTTGTTTTGTTTTGCTTACATAATCTGTATTGACTTATCTTCAAGTTTGCAAATTCTTTCTCCTGTCAGTTCAAATCCATTATTAAGCTCCTATAAGAATTTGTTTTTGTTTCAAAATTTGTTTATTTTACATTCCAGAATTTTCATTTGGTTTTTCTTTAAAATTTGTTTTTATTGATATTCTCTGATGCAACATTGTCAACATATCCTTCTTTACTTTTTAAATCAAGCTTTCGTTTAGTTGTGTGAACATAAGTGTAATAGCTACTTTGAAACCTTTTTCTGTTAAATTGACATCTGGTCACTCTCTCAGGCTTTCTGCTGCCTGCTTTTTTCTGGTCCACAGGTCCTAGTTTTCTATTTCTTTGCATTCCTCCAAAGTGTGTTGGAAACTGGACATTAAATAAAACATTGTAGCTACTCTGATTACTAGCCTTTCTCCTCTAGGTTTTGTTATTTTTCTTTGCTTGTTTATTTGGTTAGCTACTGACTGAATATTTTAATGAAATCTAGTTCCCCCTCCTTCCACGGTGTTAATTCTTTTATATTGCTTCTCAGGGAATCACAGCTTTGGCTCTGCCAATAGTCATCCTGGGAACATTGTCTAACCGGTAGGGCTCTTTTCTACTCTTTCCCTGACCGCACTGTGCTGTCAGGCTACACACTCAGGTGTTAGGCTTTGATTGCCTACTGTTTGCTATATTAGCCACAACAATGCCCTGGGGCATGAATTCCTTTGCAAACTAATCTAATCAGAATAATTTCTGAAGTGAGCACTTGATATTTGTTCTGACTCCATGAGATTTCCTCCCAGCTGTAATTTTACCCTGATCTCTCCTGCAAACTAGTTGACATATAGTCAAGATTATATTGACATTAGATTCACGGATCTCCCAATTCCCTTCACCACAATGTCCGCTGGTTTTTAGATTTAAACTTCTTCAGGCTCTGTTGCAAAGGACATCAGTTCCTAAAACAGAAACTATCTGCTTTACAACCTGCTTCTCTGCTTCTCTCCCTCCTCTCAGGAAAATCTAGGAACCTGGGCTGTAGACTGATGGTGAGAAAAATGGTAAGCTTCTCTTTGAGTGACACCCCCAACCTAGATGAGTGCTTAGTGGAAGGGGGTGGAGCTATCTGAGGTCTTCTTGTTTTATCTCCCTCTGTCATTAACTGGGTCAAGAGCTATTGAGACCGCAGTATTCTCAGGTAGGGTCACTGTTATATAAGTGAAGGTTAAACAGAAGAAGGGAGACACCACCTCAGGACTGCAATGCCCAAGACTTGGTCTCAACAATAGGCAGCTGGGGGCAAAGTGAGAAACACTGACATCCTGTTCCTCCTGGGAGGAAAGGTCTTCAGCTGGGAACTGGAGAGAGAGGGAGCCCTGTGCTCTTGGCTGCAGCAATATGGAGTGTGGTCTTACATCACTGAATTGAGAAAGCAGAGGGAGAGAGTACTCTTGGCTCAAATACCAGACTTTCTTAAGAAATTTCCATAATTTTCTTTTTTTTTTTTTAAAGATTTTATTTATTTATTCAACAGAAAGGAGAGAGATTACAAGTAGGCAGAGAGACAGGCAGAGAGAGAGGGGGAAGCAGGCTTTCCGCCGAGCAGAGAGCCTGATGTGGGGCTCGATCCCAGGACCCCGAGATCACGACCTGAGCTGAAGGCAGAGGCTTTAACCCACTGAGCCACCCAGGCGCCCCATAATTTTCTTGAATATATATTTCTTTATTTAGTTTTTGCCCTTATGACTATTTCTAGAGGCATTAAATGGAGCTGTGTGTATGTGTGTGTGTTTGCATATAATTTTTTTCCATTTTTATTAGTGAGATTGAGATTTTATTATTTTAGATAATAAATTATATAATATACATATTATATATTATTAATTATATATAATATGTATTAATTATATAATATAATATAACTATATAAAATATAATATTTTATTATAATAGATAATATTATCTATTAGTGAGTGGCTCAGTGGAGCTTCTCACACTGTCATGCCAGAGGTTGATCTTCTCTAAAAATCTTCAAGTACATAAAGTTAAATACACAGGATTCCAAAAGAAACTAAGTATTTGAAATACAGTTTTCAAAAAATGAAAAAACAATATATTACTATATGGACTTTTCACTTTAAGTTTAAATTCCAGTATAAGTTAACATACGGTGTTATATTAGTTTCAAGGTCACAGTATAGTAATTCAATAATTCTATATATTACTTAGTGCTCATAAAGATAAGTGTACTCTTAATCCCCTTCATCTATTTCACCGGTTCACCCACCTCCTTTCTGGTAACCATATGTTTTTTTCTCTATAATTAAGAGTCTGTCTAAGAAAATTTAAAAAAAATTAAAAAAAAATTAAAATTAAAAATAAATAAAAAACCAATAAATAAATAAATAATATAAAAAAATAAAAAATTTAAAAAAAAAGAGTCTGTCTTTTGGTTTATCTCTTTTTTTCTTTGTTCATTTGTTTTGTTTCCTAAATTCCACATATGAGTGAAATCATATGGTATTGGTCTTTCTCTGACTGACTTATTTCACTTAGCACTACACTATCTAGATCCATCTGTGTTGTTGCAAATGGCAAAATTTCATTAATTTTATGGCTGAATAATATATATATATTTATATGTATATTATATAATTAATATAATATATATTACATTATTCTATATTCTACATAACCTATATTCTAGGTTCTATATAATTAATATATATTACATTATATATTATCATATACTTTTTATCCATTTATCTATCAATGAACAGTTGGACTGCTTCCATAATTTGGCTCTTGTAAATAACGCTGCAATACACATAGGGGCATATATTCTTTTGAACTAGTGGTTTTGTATTCTTTGAGTAAAAATCCAGCAGTGTGATTGCTACTGGATTGTAGGGTAGTTCTATTTTAGAATTTTTGAGGAACCTCCATAATCTTTCCCACAGTGGCTGCACCAATTTGCATTCCCACCAGCAGTGCAAGAAGATTCCTTTTTCTCTACATCCTTACCAACACTTGTTTTTCTTGAACTTTTGATTTTATCCATTCTAACAGGTATGAGGTGATCTCATTATGGTTTTGATTTGCATTTCCCTGATGATGAGGGATGCTGGGCAACTTTTCACATGTCTGTTAGGAATCTGTATGTCTTCTTTGGAGAAATGCCTTTTCATGCCTTCTGTCCATTTTTAATTAGATTATTTGGTTTTAGGGTACTGAATTGTAAAAGGTGTTTTTATAGTTTGGATACTAACTCTTTTTTTTTTTCTTTTAAAGATTTTATTTGACAGGGAGATCACAAGTAGGCAGAGAGGCAGGCAGAGAAAGAGGGGGAATCAGGCTCCCTGTTGAGCAGAGAACCTGATGTGGGGCTCGATCCCAGGACCCTGAGATCATAGCCTGAGCTGAAGGCAGAGGCTTTAACCCACTGAGCCACCCAGGTGTCCCTGGATACTAACTCTTTATTGGATATGTCATTTGCAAATAACTTCTCCTATTCAGTTTCTTGCTTTTTACTTTTGGGTGTGGTTTCCTTTGCTGTGCAGAAGCCTTTCATTTTTATGTATTCCCAATATTTTATTTTTACTTTCCTTGACTCAGGGGACCTATCTAGAAAAAAAGTTATGACTGATGTCAGAGAAATTACTGCCTGTGTTCCCTTCTAGGATTTTTATGGTTTCAGGTATCACATTTAGGTTCTTAATATATTTTGAATTTATATTTGTGTGTGGTGTAAGAAAATGGTCCAGTTTCCTTCTTTTGCACATAGCCATCCTGCTTTCCTAACACCATTTGTTGAAGAGACAGTCTTTCTCCTACTTTCAGTTTTTCCCAATTGAGTATGATGTTACCTGGGGGTTTTTCATAAAGGTCCTGTATTGTGTAGTAGTATGTTCCCTTTAAACCTACCCTGTTGAGGGTTTTTACCACGAATGGATGTTGTACTTTGTCAAATGCTTTTTCTGCATCTACTGAAATGATCATATGGCTCTCATCCTTTCTATTACTGGTGTGATATATCACCTTGACTGATTTGCAAATATTGAGCCACGCTTGCATCCCAGGAGCAAATCCCATTTGATCACGGAGAATGATTTTTTTAAACATATTGTTGGATTTTGTCTGTTAATCCTTTATTGAGGATTTTTGTATCTATGTCCATCAGATATTGGCTTGTAGTTCCCCTTTTTTGTGGTGTCTTTATCTGGTTTTAATACAAGGATAATGCTGGCCTTACGGAATGGATTTGAAAGTTTTTCTTCCTCTTCTATTTTTTGGAGTAGTTTGAGAATAGGTATTAATTCTTCTTCAAATATTTGGTAGAATTCACCAGTGAAGCTGTCTGGTCCTGGATTTTGTTTGTTGGGAGATTTTTGATTACGGATTCCAACTTCATTGCTGGCAATCAGCAAGTTCAAATTTTCTGTTCCTTCCTGCTTCAGTTTTGGGAGGTTACATGTTTCTAGGAATTTATCCATTTCTTCTAGTTTGTCCAATTTGTTGCTGTATAATTTTTCATAATATTATCTTACAATCCTTTATATTTTTGTGGTATTGACTGTTATTTTTTCTCTTTCACTTCTGGTTTTGTTTATTTTTGTCTTCTCTCTCTCTCTCTCTCTTCTTGATAAGTCTGGCTAAAATTTTATCTATTTTGTTGATTTTTTAAAAGATTTATTTATTTATTTGAGAGTTAGAGAGCACAAACAAGAGGGGCAGAGAGGAGAGAGAGAATCTCAAGCAGACTCTGCACTGAGTGCAGAGCCCAACATGGGGCTCAATCTCACAATCCTGAGATCATGACCTGAGCTGAAACCAAAAGTCATACGCATCACCAACTGTACCACCCACGTACCCTTATTGATCTTTTCAAAGAACCAGGTCCTGATTTCATTGATTTGCTTTATTTGGTTTTTGTTTGTTTGTTTCTGTTTCATTTATTTTTTGCTCTAATCTTTATTATTTCCTTCCTTCTGCTTGTTTTAGGTGGTTTTTTTTGTTTTGTTTTGTTTTGTTTTAAGATTTTATTTATTCGACAGAGAGAAACACAGCAAGAGAGGGAACACAAGAAGAGGGAATGGTAGTGGGAGAAGCAGGCTTCCCGCCGAGCAGGGAGCCCGATGCGGGGCTCAATCCCAGGATCCTGGGATCATGACCTGAGCTGAAGGCAGATGCTTAACCCACTGAGCCACCCAGGCACCCCTTGTTTTAGGTTTTATTTGTTGTTCGTTTTCTAGCTCCTTTAGGTGTAATGTTAGGTTGTTCACTTGAGATTTTTCTTGCTTCTTTCTTTTTTTTTCCAGGCATTTTTCTTGCTTCTTGAGATACGTGTGTATTGCCATAAATTTCCTTTTTAGAACCACTTTTGCTGCATTCCAAATATTTTGGGCTGCTTCATTTTCGTTTCTTTCCATGTATTTTTGTATTTCACCTTTGATTTCTTGGTTGACCAATTCATTGCTTAGTGACATGTTCTTTAACCTCCATGTATCTGTGCTCTTCCCAGATTTTCTCTTGCAGTTGATTTCTAGTTTCATAGTGTTGTGGTCAGAAAAGATGCATAATATGACTTCAATTCTTTTGAAGTTGTTGCAACTTGTTTTTTGCCTACTGTATGATCTATTCTAGAGAATGTTATATGTGCCCTTGAAAAGAATGTGTATTCTGCTGTTCTAGGATGAAGTGTTCCAAATATATCTCTTAAATCCATCTGGTCCAATGTGGTATTCAAATCTAACTGTTTCCTTGCTGATTTTCTGTTTGGATGATCTGTCCATTGATGTAAGTGAGGTGTTATGGTCCCTTACTATTCTTGCATTACTATCAATAACTTCCTGTTGTGCACAGTGTTTGGCCTCTGTGGTGTTTGTGGGCTAGTCAGGGGCCAACTTGGGTTTGAGTTAAGTCTGAATAGGCATTTTCCAGAGATGCAGTAGCACCAAACTGTAGGGCACTTTCCCTGTGTTGTCTCCTGAGAAGCTTCCATTGGTGGATGAGGCCATGCAGTCAGACTAGCTGTCTGCCCCCAGCCCACTGGTAGGGCTGCAGTCTGACTAGTGTGTGGGTTCTCTTCCCCTCACACAAGGGCAGGAGTCACTTTGGGTGGTGCTGGCCACTGCCAGGGCTGCTTGCATACTGCAAAGCTTGTGGCACTGTTTTGGATGGGCTTTGGCCAAGAGTGTGTTGGAGGGTTGGATCTGCAAAGCTGTGGGTCTAGACGTGTGTTAGCAAAATTTGCACCGGTCCTCTGGGAGAGGGGACTTGCAGCTTTTGGGACTCAGGTAATCCTGCCTGGAAAGGTTGGATCTACAGAAGTGCAAGGAGGGGGGGAATGTTCACAAGTTAAGTAGTGAATATGGGCACTGTTCTGGTTCTCACAGGTGTTTGTGTGTCTAGGCTGTGGTTTAGGGGAGAGAAATGACAACTACTAGCTCCTTTGTTCCTGGAGAAGTCTTGCAATGATCCCTGCCCCTCCAGCACATGCTCTGAGATTAGTAAACATATTTCCCATACACTCCACACATTTTTTGAACTGCTGCTTCTATGTTATATTTCTGTGTGCTGTTTGTTGTGCTGTCTATGTAAGGTGAGAATTTACTTTCCCCTCACCCTACTGGTTCTCCCAGAGCCAAGCCCACTGATTTTTAAAGTTCCAGGTTTTAAGTTCTGCTGGTCATAAGAACTCATGAAATTAGGCCCCTCTGATTTTCAAAGCCAAATGTTATGAGGATTCACCTTTCCCATGATGGTTTCCCAGTGTGAGGGTCTGTTTCTCTCCCTCTCCACATTCTCGATATCCTTCCCTCCAGCAGATGGTCCATGGTCCATTTAGCTCCTGATTACGGTTCTGCCCTCCTTATTCTCTTCAATGTGGCCTTTTCTCTACATTTAGTTGTGGAGTGTGTCCTGACAGTCTTTGGGTCATTTTCTGGGTTATTTTCACTGATCTGAGTGTTATCTAGCTGTGTCCATGGGGCGAGGTAAGCTTAGGATCATCTTATGTTGCCATCTTCCCCAGAAGTCTCCCTATGTGTACTTTTTAATTAATGCATTAAAAAGATACAGTGATGTCTAATAAATGCCATAATTTAAAAATAGCCATGAATATAAACTGCATTGTAAAATATCTGGTAAAACATTAATATAATATGCAAATATCTATGGGGTATCTGGGTGGCTCAGTCAGTTAAGTGTCTGCCTTCGGCTCAGGTCATGATCCCAGGGTCCTGGGATTAAGCCCCATGTCAGGTTCCATGCTCAGTGGAGAGTCTGCTTCTCCCTCTCCCTCTGCCCCACCCCCTGCTCATGCTTTCTCTCTCTCTCTCATTCACTCTCTCTCTCTCTCTCTCAGATAAATAAGTAAAATCTTTAAAAAATATACAAAGATCTGTGATTATTATTTAGTGTAGAAAAATTACAGGGCTGGTTAAAACTACTATAGTTTTTTTTTGCCTGCATTCAAAATTAAAGAAAATGCTACATTTTAATTAGATATTAGCGAAAATAAAGGTGTAAATTGTTTCCCTACAAATTCATGGGTTCCCTGAATTATATTTATGGACTCTTTGGGCAGTACATTGGCCAGGGGTTCAGAACCCCTGCTCTAAATGCTCCCTGAAATAGGGAGAAAGTTTTGAATCCTAAGAAGCCTCAACCTGTTCTATAATCAATAAAGAACTACTAAAGCACAACTAAGATTTAGGTTATGGCAAATTCTAAGTGTCTTTTCTCACGGCTTCCTTAATTTCCATTCCTTCTTCATCTAGACAGCTGAAACAATGACCTATAGTTTTAAATTTCTTTCTCTGTTGTGTTTTCTCTCCTTCATATCCAACCTGTCTTCACTCTCCGAAATGGCTCAAAATGTTTTTGTTAAAATTCTCCTCCGTTCTTGTTACCATGGTCACCTTACACAAACCCTCTTCAAACCTCTTCACCGACTCCCAAATTGCTTGCTATCAAGAATGGAACCTTATTATCTTTATTTGAAAAGCTCACTGTGAAATCACTTTGCTTCCATCTCTCATTTCTTCTCCCACAAGGGTTGGCTCAAGATGTGACGTGTGCTGTGGCTGAAGGCACTCATCCTCCCATAATGTTTTCAATGGAAAGTCCTAGCCCTAGGATTCAAGGGGAGCCTGGTTCTGTCATGTCTCAAAGAGATGTCACTCTGGAAAAACTCACACTGCCATTTTTGTTTGTTACTTTGGGATGCCATTGTTATTTGGAGGACTATTTTCCCAGTCCTCTGCCAAACCTTTGTTCATCTAACCTGTTTCTTCCCTCTCCCTTTTAATGTTTATTTTTTTCCCTCCCCCTTTTTAAATCTTGCCTTAAAATGAGTCTGATTTTGAAAGTATTTCCTCTATTTCTCGCTTCTCTTCCTCTTCACAACATAGTGTAAAAAGCACAGAAGGGCATGTGAGAAAATGCCCTTTCACTTTCTGGAGAAAATCAGTGATTAATTCATAAATCCAGCCATCAACAATTATCTCCAGAACATTTTTCTGTGCAAGAAATAAAAATTTCAACTTTTAGAAGTGTATCCTAGTTTCTTTCATAACATTGCAAACTAAATAGAGGTCTGCATATATGTTTAGTTTATTAAGGCCACTTGACTACACATCAGTCTCTTCACCGCACACTTTTACTCTTCAGCTAGGTTCTGTAGCAATTGTATTGGGAGGCTGTCACTAAATAGAAAAGATAATGTGCATAGGCAATTGTGGGAGAAAAGAAAAGAACTATAAGCAATTCTGTTTGGCTCTCAACAGGTAAGGTTACTTTTCTTCTTCTTCTTCTTCTTCTTTTTTTTTTTTGTAAAATGTTCTATAGCCAAAATATGGCTATATAGCTGTTGGGAAACAGTACAATGGAACCTGTATTTGAGTAGATGATTCATTTTTTTTTAAAGATTTTATTTATTTATTTGACAGAGAGAGAGATCACAAGTAGGCAGAGAGGCAGGCAGAGAGGGAGGGAAGCAGGCTTCCTGCTGAGCAGGGAGCTCAATCCAGGGCTTGATCCCAGGACCCTGGGATCATGACCTGAGCTGAAGGCAGATGCTTAACCATCTGAGCCACCCAGGTGCCCTTAGATGACCCATTTTAATATTACTTTGTTTATCAACTGGTTATACAAAGTCTCTACAGTGATAACTTCTTACAAAAAGACTCCTCCCACCTGTATACATGATAGTTTTTTCCATAATAAAAATATCTGATCCTATGCTTTTTTTTTTTATTATGTTCAGTTAGCTACAATATAGTACACCAAATGTTTTTGATGTAGTGTTCAGTGATTCATTAGTTGCATAAAAAACCCAGTGTTCATCACAACACATGCCCTCCTATGCTTTTTGCACTATGTTGTGAAGAGGAAGAGAGTAAAACTAAATTGTAGATGGGCTCTTAATGCTCATTTGTTTTGGTATCAAGTAGAAATTTCTGTTCAATTACTCTTCGTATGGAATTCTTAAAATATTTCCGACTCACCCTCCCCCAAACCCAGCCTCCCAAATCCTAAAATAAGACAAAATGAATCCTGAGATGGGTTTCATGTGCACAGTACTTCCCACATTTTCTTCTGGTATTTGCAGGCTAGGGGAGGAATAGGAGTCTTAGCAAAAGCATCGATAAAGGAAAATTCTGCTCTAATAAACTAGTAGGACTGAACTGTATATAATAACATAAAGTCAACAGGTGGGGAGAGGGAAGAACCAGAGTGGCGGGCTGGCAGCTTCTTATTGGACATACTAAGTTTTAGAGTCTGCCATAATATTGTGGAGATGTCTGGCAGGATGTTAGAAATTCAAGTATATTTTTATTTCACAAGTTTTATGTTTTACACCAAACACCCAGCTCACACTCTTAGGTATTTACAGTGTTGAACGGACTTGAAAAATTTACTTAGACAATTTCTCTGAGGTGATAGAAACAATATGTGAAAAAAAATGAATTAATGAATTTACTACTGTTTTCCTGGTTCAGTCTTTGGTCCTTAAAACATATAAGTCTCAGAAGAGATTGGCTCTATATAATGTACTTTTAGTCCTCAAACTGTTTTACATAACAAAATGCTGACTTACATCCATATTATTATGACATCATGAGCACCCCATTTTGTATTCTATTTTCCAGAAGCAACAATTTTTATCTCTGTTATTTTCTTCATTTAAGCATTTCCTCTGAGCTCTAGAGTTCAGCTACCTTTCCAGGAAGTGGAAATCTGAAGTCTGGCCTCTTACAAATAAAAGAGAAAGATGTTTAATTATCTTGGAGAATTAAGCACATTATATTTCTAATGACACTAATAAAGTCAATAAAACTGGATAATCTAATTGTCTTTCACCCGAAAGAAATGTCCTTAGCCCCCTATTTATATATCTACCATTACCTAGGTAATTTACGCAAAAAGCTTCTGCTTTTATATGAATTACTTTAGATTGGTATGTGGTTGTTTTCAGCCTGAATTGTCCAGACTGATATACTGTAGGTCCATGAAAGAAAAGCAGGCTGCCTTCAAATAGATGTGGAATTAGAATTTTATGCATTAGGTGCATGTCATTCATCACTGCTACCTTTGATGTTTGCAAAGAATACCTTTTGTGGAGTACACAGAAGACATGGTACATAGAAGCACTTAGGGATCTTGACACCCAAATCTAAATGATAATAATGGAATACAGATTATTGTATAGGCTTTGATGAAGATGTGCACAGCCCAGACTAAATATTTGAGTGATGTTAGCTTTACTCCTATGTTGGTTACTTTTTGGAATCATATTGGATACTTTGCAATAGACATGTTGCAAAATGTCAGTCAAGAAAGGAAATTGAAAGCAAAGTTGGTTTAATAAGTTGATTTAAAATAAGATGATCAGGGGCACCTGGGTGGCTCAGTGGGTTAAAGCCTTTCTGCCTTCGGCTCAGGTCATGATCTCGGGGTCCTGGGATCGAGCCCCGCATCGGGCTCCCTGCTGGGCAGGGAGCCTGCTTTCCCCCTCTCTCTCTGCCTGCCTCTCTGCCTACTTGTGACCTCTCTCCTTTCTGTCAAATAAATAAAAATTAAAAAAAAAATAAGATGATCAGATGACCCATACCAATCTAGTCTGTACCATCTCAGTATGGGGAAATCATTAAGTGAATTGTCAAGTAACCATGAAAGTCTCACATTCAGCTTCAGTCAAGAGTCAAGTTACCCTGAATCTAGTTAAAGACAAACCATGAAGGGCTTTAGAAGATTTTGTAAATTATAATACTTATATTAAATCAGGAAGAATATTGTGAACAACAACATGTAAACAAAAAATTCATGAGTACTCTCTATGGGTTCTGAGTCCCTGATCCTGAACTTGCAAGAAAAATTTGGAGACGTAGACCAAAATTGATGTTCTCTTTTTAGATTGGGGTTAGTGGGGAACGTATGAGCAGAATTCTCCTGGTTGCATTGCCCTGGCTGCAGCAATGCTCCCCTGACTCTGTAGCACTTGCCAGACAGTCTGGAAACCATACAAAATATTAAGGAATTATCCTGTCCTGTAAGTTGGGTCCATGGTGTTTGGCCCACAACATGATGGCTTAAATTCAAGAGCATCTGTATTTTCTGTGTGCTTCCACATTACTAACAATTCCATACTTGATAAACCAAAGCTTACGAAATGTAATTTTCAAATGCACACACATCTCCCAGTATGTTATGCTGGAGAATATTAATTGCAGTCAAACAATAAATAGGAATGACCTCAGCGATATACCATCAGAAAGCATGATCAATATTGAAAGCAGTAGTCAAATCTGGTCCTGGAGTATAGGACTCCAGTAAGCAGTTATTTGAGGAAAATTTTTCATGACATGAAGAGTGGCATTTTCTGCATATATAAGGTATATATATATATATATGGGCTATATGGTATATATATATATATATTTTGTATGTATACATATATATAGGCTATGTGGTGTGTGTGTGTGTGTGTGTGTGTATATATATATAAACATTATGTTAGATAGTTGTTGAAACAATTCTCCCTTTATAATATTTGATGGATTGAGCATCTCAGCATTCCTTACCGAGTGTGTGGTAAAATACATATACAAAGAATGACATTTTCAAACCAAGCTAGAAGCTAAATCAGGTTGGAAAATGTAATAACATTCCATCTGCCCGGGTGCTCCTAGAAATCAGCGTAGTTATAGCAATAAATAGGGAGTCTGTCACTAGGGTCACATAATATGCTAGCTAATCTGTATTTAGAGTTAGTGACACGGTTCATAATCATCCACATTTCTGAGATAGGCTCTTAAGTCTTGAGGAACGGAATCTTGGCTTATGGTGATCTTTTAAGGAAAATCCCAGCAGCTACTTCTAATATTTACAAAAACATCAACGTGGGAAAAGCAAATATAATAAGCATGGCCAACCCCATCATTTCTTAGGAGTGGAGGTACCTATGTTCAGGTTTGGACACTGAGGTAAGCTGATGGGGGGAGTGGTGCAAAATGAAGACTTTTCAGAACTCACAAGAGGAAAGACACAATTTTATATAGTATAGTTTTTAACTTATTTGCCCCAGTACTCAACTGTCTTTTGTGGCTTTTACACGTTCAATTCCATTTGTAACTTGTTTACCAAGGTTACCAACTGGCCTTGAGTTTTCAGAGTAAATTGAAGTTCTCCATGCTAACCTCTCAAGTGATAATTTTATGTGTTAACTTGATTAGGCTACAGGCACTCAGGTATTTGGTCAAACGTTATTCTGAGTGCTTCTGTAAGGGTGTTTTTAGATGAAATTAATGTTAAATTAGTACACCGGGTAAAAGATTTTTCTCCCTAATGTGAGCGGCTCTCACTCACTCAGTTGAAGGACTCAATAGAACAAAAAATCTCTCGCTCAAGTGAGAGAGAATTGTTCATGTCTTACTGCTTTTGAACTGGGACATTGGCTTTTTCTTGTTTTGGGGCTGAAACTGTAACATCAGCTCTTACTGGTGCTGTCAGCAACCCTGGATCTCAGGTCCCCAGAATCAGACTGGAATCACACCAGCAGCTCTTCTCAGTCTCCAGCTTGCTAACCTACCCTGTGGATCTTGGGACTCCAGCCTCCAAAACTGCACAAGCCTAATCTTTATTCTGTAAATTATATACATAATTTCTATTTATATATTATATTTTATTTCTATATTATATGATATATATACTTATAAATAAATATACATTTATATTATATATTATATTATAAATATATTAAAATAAATATAAAGAATATAAAATAAATATAAATAAAATATATTTTTATATAAATATATTATATAAATTTTAAATAAAATATATTTAATAAGATATAGAAATAAAATAAATAAATAAAATATTATATAAATATATATATAACACATATATATTAACATATATATGTTCCTCTATATATGTATGTATATGCTTATTCTAAGGATTGGGCTCGTGCAATTATAAAGGTTGAAGTGAAAGATAAGACTTGGAAAGATAACAGAATAGGCATGGCTTACAAAACATTGGGAAGTGTATTAGTCAGGGTCCTCCAGAAAAACAGAACCAAAAGGAAATATATTGTCAGTCCTTTTTTGAGCTATGCCTATCCTCTTATCTTTCCAAGTCCACAGAAAGAGGAGTCCCTTTTATCTAAGCATAGATCCTCCATTTTGACCCCTTATTTCCTTAACATCGCCAACCTCTCCCTCTCCACTGACTCCTTTCCATATGGCTGCAATCATTCGGTCTTTCCTATCTAAACAAAAACCATTGCTTGAGACTTCCCACACTCCACCCACATGCCACCCTATTTCGGCTCCCATCCTATAACCCTCTTCTTCATTGCTAATTTTCACGAGAAGGTGTGTCTCACATCTTCAATGCCCACACAATACTGAATGTCCTGCAATCAGGCTTCTGTCCCCACCAAACAAAAATGTTTTCTCAGGATCTTTTCTAATTACCAATTTGCAAGTCTGGATTTTGAGGACAGAGTCAGACTGTTGTAGACTGAGTATCATATGGGCAGTAAGGAATCAGAGACAGCAATGGGCTATTCTCTTAAGAGTGTTGGACAAGGAGAGGAGAAAGGGAATGAAATCAAGTGGGGGACACAAAATTGAATGGAAGTTTGTTTGCTTCAGAGGGAAGAACTTGAGTAAGAGTGTGGAGAAAACACAAGAGAGGATAATTGATAGAACAAGGGGACCCGACAAGGGAGACAATGACTCTGCTATTTTTTAAATCTAAATTTAATTAACATACAGTATATTATTAGTTTCAGAGGTAGAGTTCAGTGATTCATCAGTCTTATACAACACCCAGTGCTCATCACATCACATATCCTCTTTAATGTCCATCACCCGGTTACCCTATTCCCCCATTCACCCCCCTTCA
>CM053612.1:32853532-32869803 GCA_028646535.1 Procyon lotor
GTCTACCTATTCCATTGACACTAACATTGGAAAAAGTACTTGGGAACTCATGTAGAGAAATTGCTTTCAAATTCATTTTCCAAACTACCCAGGACAACCAGCCTTATTGGTTTGTGGGCACACCTTAATTTAACCCAAAAGTGCCATTACTCAGCTTTCTTGCCTTTCTTATTTGCCATCCTTGTCTTCAAATGTCTCTTAACCGTTCCCTGAAATTAATTTCACCCTCTCAGTGGAAATGTTTTTGGTCCCTAAGGAAATTCCAAAGAATGTATCACAGACTTCGAAGGTAATATCAAAGCTGATTTCCAAAAATCATTTTGAACAATGGTAGCCACTTCAGAATAAGTTTACTACAATGGTACCACTTTGAAATTGTGAGAAATCAATTTTTTTTAAGTTTTGATATATTTGAAATTTTAAAAAGCATAGACTATATTTTACAAGCTTTACTAGTTGTATTTTTCAGGGATTGAGTCCTTTTCTGCCCAGCTGGATTGTAAGTGTTAAGAACCAGGGGCTATAGTTTCCTTATAGTCTTATCTGTAGTCCTATTTCATGCATTGCAAATAATTGATGTTTAATGAATGTTTTAGATTGATAATCATTATGATTCATATTTTCTTGAGTCTTGTATTTATGATCTAGGCATGTAAACAGCAGTAAATCTCATCTTGCCTCTTTTGAATGGAACATAGTACATGTAATAGAAAAAAACTTGCAAAAAATTTGAAAGAACATGTAGAACAGAAGATGGCACAGTGCCAGAATCAACTTTTAATAAAAACCGAGTGGAAGAAAATAGAGAAGACCCTAGAAGATGAAAAGATACATCTCACTTTTTGAGCACAAAAACAGAACTACATATTGAAACTTACAACTCAATCTGACAACTTGGATGTAACTCTCACTCTACAAACTACTCTGCCTTTCTCCCTCAATTCTTGAGCCTTCCCAGGCCTCCTCCCCAAATCCTATCCTGTTGACTAGCTCATCTCTGATATTTAATTCATTAGCTCTTACTCCATTTCTTTGCTGGAAATGGCTCCAAATCTCAAAAAACAAATTTATTTTTTAAAGAATTTTTTTATTTATCTGA
Organism: Procyon lotor; assembly: GCA_028646535.1. Lineage (NCBI taxonomy): Eukaryota > Metazoa > Chordata > Mammalia > Carnivora > Procyonidae > Procyon > Procyon lotor. Next base: position 32,854,632 of record CM053612.1, read on the forward strand.
GACAGAGAGAGAGAGAGAGGATGAGAGAAGGGAGGGCCAGAGAGAGAAGCAGGCTCCCCATTGAGCAGGGAGCCTGATGCGGGACTCGATCCCAGAACTCCAGAATCATGACCTGAGCGGAAGGTAGTCGCTTAACCAACTGAGCCACCCAGGCACCCTTTTTTAAGATTTTATTTCTAAGTAATCTCTACACGGAACATAGGGCCCGAACCCACAACCCTGAGAACGAGAGTCACATGCTCCACTCATTGAGCCAGCCAAGTGCCCTTTAAAAACAAACTTAGTATCTTACTGTCAATTTCTATAGTTTGTTTCTAAATTGTCCTGAGTATATCCTAAAAAGTGACATTTTCCTCAATTTATAAAAGTATACCAAAACGCAGCTTAACAAAACTAGTACCCTAATGAAAAAAATTCCACAAATTGATATTTTAATACCTGTATTATATCCTTTAAAACATGGAAATGAAATCTGAATTGTTATTGACGAGATAAAAAATGAAAAATGATGATGTTGGCAAGAACAAGAGTACGAATATTCATGAAGAAGGACAAGCATATATTTCCCTAAAATGTAGGGCTCTCCTTCCCAGGAGAGGCCATCTGGCCTGTTTGATTGCTAGTTAAAACCAATGAACCCAAAATGGGATGCTACCTTATTGGGTTTCACCGCAAGCCTTCTGGTTTCATCCTTAATCTTCTGGTTTCCTTTTAAATTTTTTCTGTTAATGTACAAATTGCAAACAACAACAGCTACAACTTAGGTTTAAGCTGAGTACAGTCCACCAGGGCTCAAGCAAACAGTCGTCATTAATATCTGTAATCACTGCCTCATCCCAGAGAGGCAGAGATGATCACAGCTCAAGCCTGCTCACACACACAAACTGTTCTCTTGGCCATTGGAACAGCCAGGCAGCCAGCTAACTGCTTACTCTGTCCCTATGTTACCAGCACCTGAGGTCTTGGGAGTCTCTCAAGTAGAGTGGCGGGAGTGTCAGAAACACAGATGACCCTGATTTCACACATATTTCCTCAGAGTGAGTCATGATAATATTGGAGTGAAAGACGCTGGCATTGTTTTATGCTGAACACAAGAATAATAGTGCCCCGAGTTAGCTCCCCATTATAATCACTGGTACATAATTCCAAGTCCCTCAGCAGTGCCTATTTTCTCAGTGTTTTGGTCCAAGCTTCCTCCCCTTGACTACTTACTAGTGAATTCTATTCTCTCCGTCTAAATTTTCTTCTTAATAAAACATTTCCCCCTGGTTATTTTCTACCAGTCACTTCTCACTTGTTCTTAGAGCTGGACCATAGCCACTTCAGGCATTCCTCACTGCTTTGCAAATTAATTTATCCTTCTGGAGAAGATAAAAAGAGACAACACTTAAACCCAAGTTTTAATCAGATATATCCACTACCAAATTTGCATACAATTTTTGTAAATTAACTGTACAAATAGTATAGGATAGATCAGCGCTTCCAAAGAATGGCATACCTACTTTTTGTGAGATGTGAGATGATTTGAGGTGGTACATGGACTAATATTTTTATGATAATAGTTCTGTATTTATTTTATTTTATCAATACACACTAACTCACATACGTATATATGGCTAGCACTAGAAACCTGTGATTATTCAGATTCAAATGCCTAGGATAAGATTAATGTTTTTAAAGAGGAGGTAAGCTATTTTTTTAAACAAGTAAATGATATGTTAACACAGATAGGGCAAGATCACTTAAACGGTACCTCAGAGACCAAAGTTTGGGAAACATTTGTGTCGTGGTTAACGCTCTCCCACTCTCTCATATTTGTTTGTCTAAGAACTCTCCCACTTCTTAATGCCCTGCTCTGCAGCACTTACCAGTTGTGTGACTTTGGGCAAGTCCTCCTCATTGAGTCTCAGTTTTCTCATTCATGAAATGCATTGGTAAAAGCACTCACAGGGGTGAAAAACAAAAAGACCCATAAATTTGCTTCCTGAAATAGATATGTATATCTAAATTAGGGATTGAGCCTTAAAATTGGTCATGGAAGATAGTGTGAAAGGAAGGGAAATTCTAGTTAACAGATAAAGCACCGTAACATCTGATAGCATAGGCGTGAGGGAGTGATTGGAGGAAGGATAGTAGAGACCTTGCTCAAACAATCTCCTAGGACATCAGGAGCTATTTTTTGGTAGATATTGGAAGAATAGGTTAGGTTGCATAACAGACTCCCATCTGGAATAAGAGATTGCTCTTCAAATAACCTTTGCATACCTCTACACTAACCATATCGGTTTAGAAGTTATATGTTTCCTTTATTTCTTCCAAAATTTTCCCCGTAAAATCATTTATCCCATTTAATAAGATATCATAAACAGGTATTTTTATAACTAGAAAAAGTTATAGAATTCTATGCACCCCAGCCTTAACTGATTTTCGTTTGGGGAGTTGTTTGGGGTGGAAAAGAACAACCTATCAGTGTTTGAGTGTGGTACAATATGGTTGTGTTACATTGAGATTTTATTTACTTTATGTATGTATGTATGTATGTATGCATTTTAGTTAACATATAGCGGAATATTGGTTTCAGGAGTAGAATTTAGTGATTCGTCACTTACATACAATATGTTTCCATCATCTTGTTTCCCCCACCATCTTGTGAGCATTTTCAGGACAGCAACCACATCTATTTATCTTTGTATTCCAACATCTAGCACAGTATTTAACTCAATATAATGGCTCAATAAATGGCTTTTAAAACTTTATGATGTAATGTGCTATGTGTTGACTCACATAGTAGCGAGAGCAGAGATTCCCTTCTTAACTTTTAAGTGGTCCCAGAATACTAGATGAGTGTCTGTGTTTATGATTGAGCCCAGATACAATGAAAACGGAAAGACTCCTGGGTGAATATAAAGACTGAGATGATGAATGTAATGAAAAGGAAAACCACATTATTCCCCAAAGAAAATAAGCACTTTGAGAAATGCCAGAAATCCTTGGGAAGAGAAGAGAAAACTCTGCTACCCGTAGATGACAGACTTTATACCTCATTCCTACAATTTACTTTATTGATAAGAATAAGTTTCCATCATTTCCTTAATGAAATTTGGTAATTGAAGCATGATGTCCCAAAACATTGTGTCTCCCCATATAAACTGCTCTACTTTCCCTTATGATTTGAGATAATGAGTAAGAAGGGGAAAATAATCCTTATCATTGCTAACTAATAGAGAAATATATCTAAAGACTGAAGTACTATTCTCTTTTATTTGGAGGTAGGAAACAAATCAATTGCTCCATTACTTCCCCAAGACTTTGGGCACAGTTTTAATAGGTTTTCTGCCTGCTTAGAAGTGGACAATTTTGAGGAATAAAAATAGCACCGAAGACTACAAGATTCTTTTTAATATCAGGTTTCTTAGAACCTTAGCCTACTAATTACTGAGAGTTTTACAAACTCTGGCTAGTGATTGTGGCTTGCTGGTGTGAATATAAATTTATTAAAATTATATTGAGACATGGTGACTGACTTACTTCATATGCAAAATTAAAACAAAAGATCTATGATATAGTAAATAGGAAAGACAAATATTTTAGATACTATTTATTGAATTGTGGCCAAATTAAGGATATAGAGATAAAAGGCTAGGCACTTCACCACTTATTTAATATTTTCTTTTTTCATATATGAGCATTGGTATATTTATTTAGGAGAGATGTAATACATAAAAAAAGACTTGGGAGGCACACCTAAGAAAGAGTTGTATAATAACAAACAAAAGAAACAAACAAAAGCCCAAACTCGAGGCATCCCAATGACAATTCTCTTCTTAACTAGATGTGGTAGAAAGAACATCTTTTTGACCTGAGTTATCACCTCTGATAGCAATAAAAGGAACAGAGTGGGAGGCAGTAGGCCTGGATTCTAATCCTTAGCTGTATCTTTCACTTGTTTTACCCCATCTTTTGACCTTTTGGAAACTTGTTTTTCCAATCAGTATACCAAAAACAACATCTGTTTCACAGGATGCTTGAAAATTAATGAGATGATGGCTGAGAAGTACTTGAATATCAGGTGTTCTGTGAATTCTAGGTACTGTTATTCAGTATTAAAATTCATTGCTCTTCTCAGAACCACCTAACTAACCTGCTTTATCTGTGATCTGATCTCAGCACATAGGTGTAAACAAGAAAATGTCAAAACTGGATGCCATGTTCTTCTCAGTTTAATTAATTATGGTCAAGTTCCATTAGTAACTAGCAGATTTTATTTCCTTGAGTTTTTGATTCAGAGTGTTGAACAAGTAGAGTTCATGAACAGTGCATGGCCACCATAGATAAGTATTTTGTGAATTGGTTGTTCTTCAATGTGCGTTCTTAGCAATACTAAGGGTGAAGGATTTACTCATGTTATTTTGAGAAAGTTTACCCTTGACCAATTTTTTTCTCTCTGCAGAGGAAAAATGTATATTTCCATTATCCAAGCACAATCTCTTGTAGTAATTAAAATATCATGAAGGAACAAATATTATAGGGTTGAAGTTGTAAATGAATACAATAAAGACCACAATTTTATAATTCGATAATTTTCCTGGTAGTCTTAACCCATACTTGACAGTTCCCTAGAGGAAGGTAATTTTTTGTTTTAATAAACTAAAAGCTTGCATCCTGAAATAATGACTACAATGATAAATGATTTTAAAACAGGTACTTTTTAATACATTATTTCATTTGATACATGATAAAAACATTTCTGTGAGAAAAATGTTACTAGCTTGGTTTTAAATATGGAAACCAAGGCTCAGGAAGGTTTGCTACCTTGCCCAAGTTCATAGATTCATTGGTTGACAGATGTAATATTTAATCCAAATTATCTGACTAAAAATTTGATGTATTTTCTGTTACACTGTGGTAACTGAATATATAGATCTTCCCAGCTTCCCCTCCAATCTCTTAACAGTGAATCCGTAGCTCTACTAATGAACCAGAATTCTATTCAAATGATTTTTCACCAAGAACTTATATAGTGTTACCTACTTGGCTACCCAATCTGCTTTTCCTTTATGAGTCTGTCTTTGATTACCTTCTTCAAAGCTAGGATTGCAGAACATTAAAGAATACAGCTTTCAAGAATGTTTCCTATTGCTATGCATAAACACCTTCTATCAGCTCAGTCACATTGCTTTCTTTGTGTTTCTCTCTTCTTTCTATATTTCTTTTTCTCCCTCTGTTTTCACAAATTCTTTTGATTGTTTTTCCTCTAGGGCCCTGTCCCTAGCAAAGTTTCCACTTGAAGTGTAGCTATTTCCTATAAGAAATTCCAGGATATGAACAGTCATACCACCAACTCCCATATGCTGTAGCTCCAGCAAAAAGATCTCACAAAAAACAGTGTTTTCTCTTCTAACGATGTCCCTTCTGCTTCAGGAGCTTAACTCCTTCACATATTGCTTTTTTTTTTTTTTAACTTTAGTTTATATTTCCTTTGTCAATAGACTCCTGTTTCCTTTTTTTTTTTGTGGGGGGGGCAGACTATGAAGCAAGAACTTCTGGTGAAGCGCTAGCCAAGTAACTGAACTAGGGGAAAGTTGAAGGGGAAAGACTTTAAGAAAACATTCTTAGTATGGATGGTTAAGTAGCAACAGGGGATAAATGTAGGACACAGGTGGTCAGCATGTGTTTTGAGTAAAGGCAACATTATCCAACAGACATCAGAATTCCTTTAGAATATTGCCGTTTGCTCTATAGGCTCAGAGGGCTAGAGGAGAGGTTTTCCTCCAGGCAATTGTTTCTATTGTGTCAGGTTGCATTACATTGAGCAAATCCTGACTCAAATCCTGTCTGGTCTGTAACAAGACTGTATTTTAATTCTAGTGCCACACCAACCAATCTATATAAGTCTGCAATCATAACTCAGTCCAGGGAACAAAAGCACTTCCTGGCATATATCACCCACATCCTCCTTTATCTAAAATATCTTTAAACTGACAAGGGAGATCTGTTGTGGATATCAGCTGCTGTATTATTCTAGCAAGTGTAGAAGTTCCGGGTGACTCCATTTTGGCCATTTCAGGAACTGGAAAAGAATTACTGTTTTCTTCATTTTGTTGTTCTGATGTGTCCTCCAGAGGTATAGCTAGAAAATCAACAGATGGCTCTAGAAAAGATGAGTCCAGTGGTTTGGCTGTTAACAAATCTCCTCAAGAATATCTTTCATATTGACCATTATGGGGGTGCCTGGGTTGCTCAGTTGGTCAAGCATCCAGTTCTTGATTTCAACTCAAGTCACGATCTCAGGGATGTGAGATCAAGCCCCACGTTAGGCTCCACACTGGGCACGGAGGCTGCTTGAGATTCTTTTCCTCCCCCTGCCCCTCCTCCCCACTCTGAAAAAATATATTGATTATTATGGTAATGCCATACCTGCCCATGTGACTCTGGACTCATGACCCAGGGCCCGTTACCTAAATTAGCAGCAACGCACCTTGATTCAGCTCTTAACCTACTTGCAGAAACGAAGTCTTTTGGTACAAATGAGTGCTGTGTGGCCACACAGTCGTTTGTTTATTCATCATCCAACATTTATTAAATACATACCATCTGTTAGTATGTTGTTCTAGATGCCAAGAGACCGGCATATAGAATTTGAACTTCTAAGTCCTCGTATAAGTTTGAGTGGACACAGGGCAAGACTGGAGATGTCGTACCATTAGTAAATTGACAATCTTGCCTCATTACATTGAACGTGAAATGACAAAAGAACCAATTAAGGACCTAGCGAGTACTGGCCAGTCTTCCTGAATAATCCACTTCAGTGCATTCTTAGTTGTCTTCATGATTCTTTGATCATGACTATTTGCTTGAGGGTGTTGAGGTATAATGGTAACAGTTTGGAAAATGCCTCTGACCACAAACTTCTTATACTCAGCTGTGGAAGGTGTTCTGGCAAAAGATGGTAGACTGTGCATATGTATTTACTTCTCTTCCTTTCCATAGTCTCATTGAAATGATAGAAAACATATTTTCAAAATAATTAAACCAAAACAGGGCTAAAAAACAAAAAAAGGCATGCAGCAAGGGCCGAGAAAGTTTGAGGAAATCCCTTAAGGATAGAAAGCAGAAGGAATCTGATTAATAGAGGGAATAGAAGGTACTATTCTTTTTTTTTTTAATTTTTTATTATTTTTTTTTAATTTTTATTAACATACAATGTATTATTTGTCCCAGGGTACATGTCTGTGAATCGTCAGGCTTACACATTTCACAGCACTTACCATAGCACATACCCTCCCCAATCTCCATAACCCAGCCACCCTATACCTACCCCCCCCCACCTCCCAGCCACCTTTAGTTCGTTCGTGAGTCTAGGAGTCTCTTATGGTTTGTCTCCCTCCCCATCCCTTCCTGTTTTAGAAGGTACTATTCTATTCTTGCCATTTGCTATATAGGCTCAGAAAGTACTCTTTCTGAGTACTTTCTTCCAAGAGAGCTCCAAGAAGTGCCAAGCTCGGACTCAGGAAACACAAGAGCGTAAGTGGGCCATGGGGGCCATTTTCAGCGCAATTAAAGAACTGCATTCAGGACATCTAGGCCAATAGAGCTCCTCTACCTTCCCATAGCCCTCTCTCCCATTCAGAGCAAACTAGCTCGTAGTTAAGACCAGCCTCCAGGATTAAGCCTAAAAACTGTATCTGCATTAGAGAGTGTAAACCACCTGCCCAGAGTGGAGAGGCTCCAAGGGTGTTGGGGCCTGAAGAGAGTTTGAGGTAATTTAAAATCCCCACAACATGTATCTATGAACCAATGATTCTCAGCCCAGTTTTCACATTAGAATCTCTTAGGAAGCAGTTCAAGTTGAAATCAACTGCTCTAAAGCAATCGTCCTAAACTTTAAAGTGCGTATGAACCACCAAAACAGAATGTAAATATTATCTAACTTGACTGTATGAAAGTAAAGGCATAAACATAAATTGGGAAGTGGGAGGAGGAAGGAGGGTAGAGAAAAGTAAAAGAAAGATAATTTCATTATCTTTTATATCTCACCGTTCAGGATCAAGAGACATTGTCTAAGGTTAAAAAAAGAAATCAAGATTTAATTTGTTATTGAAATCCATTTTAAAAACCCTAATAATAATATCACAAATATGAGGGGGTAGAATGGAAATAAGAAGGCATGAAAGTGAGATAAAACTTTTCTCTCAAGATAATAAAAATGATAACATTTACTGGACTCTTTTTTTAAAAAGATTTTATTTATTTATTTGACAGAGAGAGATCACAAGTAGGCAGAGAGGCAGGCATAAAGAGAGGGAAGCAGGCTCCCTGCTGAGCAGAGAGCCCGATGCGGGGCTCGATCCCAGGACCCTGAGATCAGGACCTCAGGACCTGAGCCGAAGGCAGAGGCTTTAACCCACTGAGCCACCCAGGGGCCCCAACACTTATTGAACTTTTAATAAATGCTAAGCACTATTCTAAACATCTTGCTTATATCAACTCATACAATCTCCACAACAACATTGTGAGATAGGTACTATTATTACCCCTATTTTTATGGATGAGAAAATGAAGGTCCAAAGAGATTAAGGGATTTGCTCACATTCACAAAACCCGGAAGTTAACAGGGCCAGGATTCAGACCCAGGCAGCCTTGGCTTCAGAATCTAAGCTGCTGAAATAAAATGAATTCCTAGATGCTCTTTAAAAGACCAAGAAATAGAAGCCTAAACATATTATTTAATGCTAAATTTGAAACCATCTGAAAAATTACATATCTAAGTGGTATCTCTATTCGAGGGACTCAAGGGCACTGGGGGAATGGAGATGAAGAAATGAATTTTATGTTTTTATTTTAGACACTTCTGAGTTGCTTGGAAGTGTTCTGCCATGTGCAAAGTTATTTAATTTTTAAAAATGAGTTTAATGCTTTTTAATGCATTGGAAAATTAGGGAAGAAACACACCAAAATATTAATGGTAATTGCTTTCTAAGAGTATGGTAGATTAGGGCAGGGAATTTTTTTTTTCATTTTTTCATTTTTTCAACCTCTCTGTGTTTTTAAGATTTTCCAAAGTTACTTTTATCTTCTAAATTGTGAAACAAATTTAAAATCTCAATGTGGAGGCCACATTTTCAGAGACAGTAGTACATGTTAATCCATGTATTAAAAACAACTGGCACAACAGAAGTTGGAGGTGGTACTGGGACCTCTTTGGGACATTTTGAGAGGGAGTCTAGCTCAATGAAGAAATTGTTATCTTAGAATGGCTCTCCAAAATCAATATGCATTCTTATCTAAGTCAGCTTGATCCCTCTGCTTCTCCACCCCCCCACCCCATGGAAAAGTAGATACCTGTAATGGGTTATGCCAAGTAGCTTGTCACAGGCTATACTATTTTACAGTCTTTTAAATATCAGAATCAATTCCAGGACATCAGAAATAGCTTCTATCTGAGGCTTTCATGTAAACAGATCCTGGATATGCTACATTTAGCATAGCCAAGATAACAAGAAAGCTGCCTTCTTGAAAAACGCTACAATTCCCCCATACAAGGCATTCTTTATGCACAGATAACTCATCTTGACAGCTTTGAAGGTCTTAAATTCCTTAGGTGGTTCCCTTATGGATACCCCCTTCTGGCCTAGTACAAGATCCCGGCTAATTTGAGATCCTTTGAGTTAATTGTGCAATTTGATCAGCCTAAAGAGCTAAATCTGAGTGATCTTTCAGCATCAAAATTTACAATGAAGGTGAATCAATAGAACCCAGAATTCTCAGGAACAGGAAGCTCAGGATATCAGCATTTAACCAGCATAACTAGGAATTCAACTAGGCACTCCAAACTTGTTACCTAGTGACTCGATACAAAGCCTATCTTTTCCTGATCTGAAAAGTAATCCCTAGAGAGAGGTGAGATTCATACAAATAGTAAAGAAATAGTCATGGAGCTACTTGTGGTTCTTCTTGATTTCTATTATAACAGGGCTTCTTTAGCAATTTGTGCAGAATTCTTATGTATAGATAATATTGCTCTTAAGTTGCAAGCAAGTGGAAATGTTGGTGTAATCTGACTTCTGGGGCTAAGTAGAAGTAGGAGGAGATGGCCGATGTTGACCCGCCATTTTAGCACACACATGGAAGCCAATAATTTCTTGACTTAATTTGAAAAGTGTACATATTCTGATAAACCAAACCATATATTTTTCTTTTTTCTTCTTTTTAAAAAAGATTTTATTTATTTATTTCAGAGAGACAGAGAGAGAGAGAACATGAGGGGGAGAGGGAGAAGCTCACTCCCCACTGAGCAGAGAGCACAACAGGGGGCTCCATCCCAGGGCCCCTGGATCATGACCTGAGCAGAAGACAGATGCTTAACCAAGTGAGCCACCCAGGCGCCCCCCACTACTTTTTTCTCAGTAGACAATGAAGTGACTCAGAAATTCTAGACTTTTGTAAAAGAAAAAACAGAGTAAGGATTGAGTTGCCCCCAGGGAGGATTATAGACCTTACTGTTTTAAAGGAGAGGATTCCCCTGCATCTCCTTTTGCTACAGATGGGTGGGATGGGATAGGGCAGATATGAATTGCCTAAGAAAGTAACACTGAAACAATGGAAGTTTACTTTCCTGTTTTTTGTGTTTGATTTAATTAATCAAGTCCACCTGTCAACTCATGACAGGTACTTGATTCAGAAGACTCCTTAATGAGAATGGTTTTACAGGTATCCTCAATAGTGTGATCTCTTGGTGCTTGATTCACTTAGAAAAGGTCATTTTGCTGAGACTTGCCTGGTAGAAAGAACATCAAGGAGTTGGTTGACTCCTAGAGCTGGCTGCAGGGGTGGGGGGGTGAGGATAAGTACCTTGTTCACAGTGCACTAATAGTCTCTGTACAGTCTTACAGGGCAAGCATTTATAACTGTTGCAAGGACTTGATGAAATACTCAATTTCTTACTTTTGTAACACTTAGAGTAGAAGCCATGGTGAATTGGTGCAATGGCTGTAACTGCATTGAGTAACACTGGATACTTGAAAGTCCCAGGTCTTTGGAGAATATCTTGAGAAATCTGTTTCACAGCTTACTCTAGTTAAAATGTCCTAATTTTATAAATTTTTTTGACAATGATTTGTGTGGGTATGAACCAACTCCTTCTCCAGAGGACTTTGTACCATTCAGATGCTTCCCTGACAAAATATATGGAACAAGAGTTCTCAAGCACTTGATAGTGGATATGCAAGTCTGCTATACTCAAGGGAAGAGGAGCACTTAAGTTGAGGTCTCCATACCCCGTGGCTTTCTGCCTGTGGACAATTTCCAAACTGTAGTGCAGGGAAGTAGAGCTCACACAGAAAGTAAAAGTCTCATGGGGATGAGGAAAGAGAGATCAGAGTTATGAGCTGCTACACTGACTGAAACTTACAGGACAGTTACTTGAAATAAGGCGGTTACAGAAATCTTTGTAGGAGTACTTCCCCCATTCCTTGGCCAAATCCTCAGCTGAACAAAGATTTCAAAATTCACACAGTACAAAGGATATATTATTAGAATTCTGACCCATCCTGAGTAAAGAGACCTTTGTTAACATACCAAGCATTCCCTTGAAACCTGAGAAAGACCACACTTTAAAAGTAAGCACTACAAACTAGCCTGGAGGCAAAATAGAAATAGAAATAGTCCTCCTCACCCAAACAAAGCCTAAAACCAGGCCTTGACAGGATCAAGATGAATCTCCAGTAATTTAACTGCTTTTCAAAACAAAACCCAATAATCTTTGAGAGAAGATAACATAATCCAGAGTCTCTTTAACATATCATTCACAATATCCAGTACACCATAAAAAATTAGTAGACATGAAAAACCAGGAAAATGTGAATCATAATACTAAGAACAAAATTCATTAGACAGAAACCTAGAAATCTTCTAGCTACTGTAATTAACAGAGGAAAAGAAGAGTTTGAAATAGTTATTATGTTTTAAAAGGTAGAGAAAATATGGGAAGAGTGTAATCAGATGTGAGAATTCAGCAGAAAAAAGATTTATCTACAAAATATCAGATAGAAATTCTAGAACTTGGGGCGCCTGGGTGGCTCAGTGGGTTAAAGCCTCTGCCTTCGGCTCAGGTCATGATCTTGGGGTCCTGGGATCGAGCCCCACTTCAGGCTCTCTGCTCAGCACGGAGCCTGCTTCCTCCTCTCTCTCTGTCTGCCTCTCTGCCTACTTGTGATTTGTCTCTCTCTGTCAAATAAACAAATAAAATCCTTAAAAAAAAGAGGGGTATATTAAAAAAAGAAGAAATTCTAGAACTGAAGAAAGCAATATCTAAGACAGAGAATTGGAAGACTGGAATCAAAATCTAAGACTGGAATCAAAAGCCGAACATAATAGAAAGGGACTGGTGAACTCAAAGATCAGAAATTATCTAAATCAAAGCAAAGAGACGACAATAACAACAACAACAACAACAACAAAGGAGAATTAAACCAGAACAGAATATCTGAGACCTGTAAGGCAAAATCAGATGATCTAGTATATATATAAAATTGGAGTCCCAGGAGGAAAGGTTTGAGAGAACGAAGTATAAAAATATTTGATGAGATAATGAGTAAACTTTTTTTAAACTGATAAAAAAATACTAACTCATAAATCTAAGAAGCTCAGCAAACCTCAAGCAGGATAAATATACAGAACACACTTAAGGAAATTGTAGTTGAATTCCGAAGACCAAAAGCAAATAGAAAATCTTGAAAGCATCCAAAGAAAGAAGTAATATCTTATATCGGAGAGCAATGATAAGAATGGTAGCCACTTTCTTGTAAAAAATAATAAAGGCCAGAATACTGTAAAAATATCCTTAAAAAATGAAGGTTAAATAAAAATATTTTAGTACAAAGCTGAAAGATGTCATCTCCCACAGACCTGTACTAAGAGACATACTGAAAGAAATCAAATAGGCTAAAGGGAAATGTAATCAGACTTCTTTTTTTTTTAAGATTTTGTTTATTTATTAGAGAGAGAGATCGCAAGTAGGCAGAGAGGCAGACAGAGAGAGGGGGGGAAGCAGGCTCCCTACCAAGAGAGCCCAATGTGGGGCTCAATCCCAGGACCCTGAGATCATGACTTGAGCCGAAGGCAGAGACTTTAACGCAGGCACCCCTTTGCCCTAAAGGGAAATGTAATCATATAGAAACCTAGTTATGCAAGATGAAATAAAAACCATCAGAAAGAGTAAATTGGTCAATAATATACATAACCTTTAAACATTTAATCTTATTTTAAATATATATGAGTCACTAAATCTATTTTTAAAATTTAAATTAATTTTAAAAAATTTTTATTGTGTTATGTTAGTCACCATACATCATTAGTTTTTGATGTAGTGTTCCAAGATTCATTATTTACGAATAACACCCAGTGCTCCATGCAATCCATGCCCTCCTTAATACCCACCACCAGGCTTACCCATCCTCCACCCCTTCCCCTCTAAAACCCTCAGTTTGTTTCTAGGGTCCACAGTCTCTCGTGGCTCATCTCCCCCTCCAATTTCCCTCCCTTCATTTTCCCTTTCTTCTCCTAATGTCCACCATATTATTCCTTATGTTCCACAAGTAAGTGAAACCAAATGATAATTGACTTTCTCTGCCTGACTTATGTTCAGCATAATCTCTTCCAGTCCCATCCATGTTGATGCAAAAGTTGGGTATTCATCCTTTCCTAATGGCTGAGTAATATTCCATTGTATGTATGGACCACATCTTCTTTATCCATTCATCTGTTGAAGGGCACCTCAGCTCTTTCCACAGTTTGGCTATTGTGGACATTGCTGCTATGAACATTAGGGTACAGATGGCCCTTCTTTTCACTATATCTGTATCTTTGGGGTAAATACCCAGTAGAGCAATTGCTGGGTCATAGGGTGGCTCTATTTTTAATTTTTTGAGGAATCTCCACACTGTTTTCCAAAGTGGCTGCACCAATTTGCATTCCAACCAACAGTATATGAGGGTTCCCCTTTCTCCACAACTTCTCCAACATTTGTTGTTTCTTGCCTTGTTAATTTTTGCCATTCTAACTGGAATAAGGTGGTATCTCAAGGTGGTTTTGATTTGAATTTCCCTGATGGCTAATGATGATGAATATTTTTTTCACGTGTCTGTTAGCCATTTGTATGTCTTCATTGGAGAAGTGGCTGTTCATGTCTTCTGCCCATTTTTGACATGATTATCTGTTTTCTGGGTGTTGAGTTTGAGAAGTTCTTTATAAATCTTGGATATCAGCCCTTTGTAGTGTCATTTGCGAATATCTTCTCCCATTCCATGGATTGCTTCTGTTTGATATTTAATGTGAAGATAACAATAAAAGAATGTGCAGTTTACAGCATATGTGAAAACAAAATATGCAACAAAGGGTAAGAAAGTAGCCATTGAAAATATATTCTTACAAAATTATTAAATAGTTCATCAAATAATATATTTAGAATATATAATGTGATAAGTCAAAGATATATTTATAATTTCTATCATACTCATGAGAACAACACAAAGAAGAATAACTAAAATATCACTACATCAAAAACCAATGATGTACTATATGTTGGCCAACTGAACATAATAAATAAATAAATAAATAAATAAATAAATAAATAAATGGAAATACACTGAAATACTTAACAAATTTGATTAATCCAAATAAGTTTAGGAAAGTAAAAACAAAAAAAATACAGAACAAATGAGATAAATAGAAATCAAGCATCAAGACGGTGGAAATAGACTAAACACCCCAATTAAAAGACAATATTGTCAAATTGGATAATAAAGACCCCACTATATGTTTCTTCCTTCATACATACAATAAAAACAAAAATGAACTGAAAATTAATGGAATAAAAAAGATATTTCACACAAATCCCAAGCATAAAAAATAATGTATATATTTCATTTTATGTGAAATGATAAGATCATTTGATAAAATGATAACATTATTTTATGAAATATTATACAGCCATAAAAAGAGTGAGATCTTATCTTTTGCAATAACATGGATTGAACTAGAGGTTATTATACTATGTGAAATAAGTCACACAGAGAAAGACAAATACCATGTGATTCCACTTATATGTAGAATCTAAGAAACAAAACAAATGAACAAAGAAAGCAGCAAACAAACAAATAGATTTTTTTTTTGA
>CM053612.1:32869903-32881663 GCA_028646535.1 Procyon lotor
TTGATAAAGAACATTCACCAAAAGAGACCACATGTTGAGTCATAAAACAAGTCCCAGTAGATTTCTAAGGATTTACATCAGGCAGAGTATATTCTCCAACCACCCAGATATTAAAATAGAAATCAAAACAAGATCCATAGACACTTCTCAAATATTTCGTATTTCTTGTAGTAAAATCTGAATGATTATTTTAAAAAGATAATAAATAAATCTGAGGATAAATCCAAAAGGCTAGACAATAGTCGATAGGAGTTCCAGAAACCATAGAGAAATGGAGGGAAGGAAATTCCTTATGAAACCATGCAAGAAAACTTCCTAGAACTGCAGGACACTAATTACTAGATTGAAAAAGCCCATCAAGTTTCCACATTAGTAAATGAAAAAGAAACACACACATACACACACACAAACACACTAAATCTTATAATAGCACAATTTTGGAATACCAGGAACAGAGAAGTTCCTAAAAATTTCAAATCAAAAGGAACAATTTTTTAAAAGATTTTATTTATTTATTTGCTTATTTATTTATTTATTTATTTATTTATTTATTTATTTATTTTAGAGAGAGAGAGTGCATGCACGAGATGAGAGGAGGGGCAGAGGGGGATGAAGAAGCACAGGGTCAGCACAGAGCCTGACATGGGGCTTGATCCTCTCACTCCGACACCATGACCTGGGCCAAAATCAAGAGGTAGATGCTCAACCAACTGCATCACCCAGGTGCTCCCCAAAAAGAACAATTTAAAAATAAATGAATAATGCTAACCAAATCAATCAGTCAGAGAAAGACAAATACCATATGATTTCACTCATACGTGGAATTTAAGAAATAAAAATGAGCAAAGGGAAAAAGAGAGAGAGAGAGAAAAACCAAGAAACAGACTCTTAACTATAGAGAACAACCTGATGGTCACCAGAAGGGAATTGGGTGGTGGGATGGATGAAATAGATAATGGGGATTAAAGAATGCACTTATAATTAGCACGGAGTGATGTCTAGAATTGTTGAATCATTATATTGTATACCTGAAACTGATATAACACTGTATGTTAACTATGTTGGAATTTAAAATAAAGTAAAAATGAGTGAAAAATTGAGAATCAGGATGGTTTCACTTTCTCTATAGTTTTGACTACTTGGAAGATGATGGTACAATACTTTCAAAATTTGGAGGGAACATTATTTTTTTTAAAGATTTTATTTATTTATTTGTCAGAGAGAAAGAGAGAGAGAGCACAAGCAGGCAGAGTGGCAGGAAGAGGCAGAGAGAGAAGCAGGCTCCCCGCTGAGCAAGATGCCCAATGTGGGACTCGATCCCAGGACCCTGGGATCATGACCTGAGCCGAAGGCAGCCGCTTAACGGACTGAGCGACCCAGGCGTTCCAGGAATATTATTTTCGACCAAAATTTCTATATCCAGCCAAACTATTAAATCAAATAAGATTCACTCTCATGCAACTTCTCTTTTTTAATTTTAATCAATTAGTTATTTAATAACTTTTGGCTTTTTTCCCCAAGTTTTTATTTAAATTCCAGTTAGTTAACCTATAGTATAGTATTAGTTTCAGGAGTAGAATTTAGTGGTTCATCATTTACATACAACAAGTGCTCATCACAACAAGTGCACTCCTTGATACCCATCACCCATTTAACCTATCCCCACCCTACTTGTGCCCACCCCCCCTCCAGCAACCCTCAGTTCATTCTCTATACTTAAGAATCTGTTTTATGGTTTGCCCCTCTCTTATTTTCCCCTATGTTCACCTGAGGAATGGAGGGAAAAATGAAACAAGACGAAATCAGGGAGGGAGATAAACCATAAGAGACTTAATCATAGGAAACGGGGCGCCTGGGTGGCTCAGTGGGTTAAAGCCTCTGCCTTCGGCTCAGGTCATGATCTCAGGGTCTTGGGATCGAGCCCCGCATAGGGCTCTCTGCTCAACGGGGAGCCTGCTTCCCCCTCTCTCTCTGCCTGCCTCTCTGCCCACTTGTGATCTCTCTCTCTGTCAAATGAATAAATAAAATCTTTAAAAACAATAAAAAACTGCTTGTAGGTATTCGATGTTTAGAATAATTCATCTGACAAATCACAAGACATTTAAATATGGCCATCTAACAGAATGTGAATGTTATCAACCTTAATGATGTAAAAATAAATGTACAACTGACAGTGATTAAAGGGTAGGAGATGATTAGAAGTAATGAAAGGGAGAGTAAGAGTATTGATGTCTTTATCTTACGAAGTGGGGAAATCATGAAACATGGAACCAGAGACAGAAGCGTCACTATGGTTAAGATTTCAGAGCTAACTGGAGGTAGAACTGAGAATAGGGTTATAAATTATAGTGGGAGAAGGACACTTGGGCAGAGATTTATGTAAACTCCCCACATCCTCATCTAGCTTAGCAGGATGTCAATAAACAATGCCTAAATTCATTTAAGAAATGGCAACATAAACATATTACTTAAGAGATACGGAGATTATACAAGAAAAATTTAAAATATTTGAAAAGGTTAAAAGTGATTGCCATCAGGGAGCAAGGTTGAAGGTGGGCAAGGGAGGATTGCCTTTTTCCCCATATTAGCCCTTCTGTGCTATTTCATTTTTTTTAACCACGTATTTAACCATATCACTGTGTTAAAATTTTCTAAGGTTTTAAAAAATGAGTATCTTTGAAGGATTTGACAATAAACTCTCTGCAGAGAGAACCTACTCTACATACCCTATCACATGTTAGCTATGAATTCTTTTTTTTTTTAGCTATGAATTCTTTAAAATTGTCTTGTTAAGATAGCACAGCTTTACAACTAATGTAACAATGCCTTTGCCAGACTATTATAATTCTGTTTCTTTCAGTCTCTGAATAATGATTGATGCTGAAGAGCAGTGAGTAATCAATATGATAAGCAAGGATAGCAAGGAGAGTGGCATATGATGATATGCCACAATCAGTGTTTAGAAGGACACCGTGTTTTTCTCAGGCCTTGGGAAAAGAGTGTACCTTAGCCTGTAAATGTCTGGGAACAAGCTGACTAACTTGGAACTCTTTCAGATAACTCGGATCAGCCATTATTGTGTAATGGATTTGTTTTTTATTTTAATATAGGAATCCATTCATGTATTGGTCTTACCAAACTATCTATTAGTCTTACTAAAGAGTCCTATACGACGTACTAATGTCCCGATTTTTAAAAATGGGAAACCAGAATGCCATCCTCAGAACCATCAAAATGCTGGTATTGAATACCACTAAGGCAAGCCACGGACAAACTGTTAAAAAGAACAGGTTTTATAGCTACCAAACTATTCTTTTTTTTTTTTTTTTAAGTTTGTTTATTTATTTATTTTTAGTAACCTCTACACCCAACATGGGCTCAAACTCATGACCCTGAAATCAAGAGCCACCTGCCCTTCTGACTGAAGCAGGCAAGTGTCCCTATATCTACCAGGCTATTCTGAAACCAACTTTAATCTGTTGGATAACCATAGTCACTAAAAGGAATGAAAACAGTGACAATGCATGTTCACCATTTCACGGGTGAGGGTTTCACTCAGAATATCTGGGATCTGAACATTTAAAAAAAAAATAATGCTTTTACTTCGTCCTTTATATTTAAAACACTCAGGCATGATTCATCATCCTGCTATTATAGGATGATAATCAGAATTGTTGCTGCTATTCATTCCTTATATATTTCTCTTCACCTTCCTTCTTTTTCATCTTTATTTTCAACCGCCTCACTTATTTGTTCTTTTCTCCTTTCCTTCTACCCAAGTCGTAGGCCTACCACTGGCACCCAGTGGAACCCCACGGTTGATTGCACTCAACAATTTTTTTTTTTTAAATTTTATTTATTTGACAGAAAGAAACACAGCGAGAGAGGGAACACAAGCAGAGGGAATGGTAGCGGGAGAAGCAAGCTTCCTGCCGAGCAAGGAGCCCGATGCGGGACTCGATCCCAGGACTCTGGGATCATGACCTGAGCCGAAGGCAGACGCTTAACGACTGAGCCACCCAGGCGCCCTGCACTCAACAATTTTAAGTGGTTGCTGACACCACTGTTGTTTCTTTACTAAGAAAAAGTCTTTTGCTCTCGTAGTTGGATATTAAATTTTTCCTTTAATTTTCAGATTGAATTTTTCCTCTACCATGACCTTTGACTACCTTATAACACATGACTTTGTTTCTAGATGTCACTGCTTGGTTGTATTTTTTACTAACGCATTTTCCAACGCATGATGACGACTTGCCTTCATTCAAAATTTCTTTAACATGGTTAAAAACATCAGTCCACTTATCCTTCCCCCTGAATCAGAGTCACAAATGTCTTTGGCTGCCCTTTGAAATACTTATCTTTTCACAAATTTATTTTTTAGGCATGAGATGTGAGAAATAATGCAGCAGCTTAAGAAAATAAACTCGAAAGTCTAGCCGTGCCTTGGCAAACAAACTCCAAATGAGATGCGTATTAGAAAAGCCCAGTCCTTCAAAAGGGAGTTGCCAATGAGGCGAGAAAATGGGTCTCTGAGCTAAAGGAGCCTGCTAATGGAAATCAACACCAGTTTCTAGTTTCTGTTTGTAGAGGCAGGTCAGCGGGATCCTTTGAGAACTCACATCCTGGTATCTACTTAGTGCACTTCTGAAAGAATACTGGGAATTTTTCAGCTCCTTCTCCAAAAAGCTAACTTGTAGACAGTTCAAGTGCACCAGATTTCTGTATGTAAAGTTACCCATGCCTACTTTCATTTTATATCTGGCAGAAAAATTGCCCAAATGGATGTCATTCTAAGTGCATACTGACATTTATATTATTTTCCAAAACTCGGTCACTGAAGATAATTTAAAAATCAGATTGGTCTTCCTACTACTCTATTAGTACTTATCTCCCATTATACTGAATGTTTTCCTCAGAGAAATGTTTTCTAGGCTGATAAATACAGAAAGGTAACATAATACCCTCCCGTGATAGACACCTCTGTCAGAAAAGAACATTGTGCAGTGCAGTCAATTCTTAATTAACCAGGGTCATTGGGAACAAGCAAAGTATGGATTAAGTGTAATTCTACAGGTAAGTCCTACAGTTCATTTTCATCCATTAATTTCAACCTCTTTCCTAATCACAAGTTTTATCAGAGCTCCTGACAATTAAGTAAATGTAGAGATTTGTGTTTCACTTCCTTTCTTATCCCTGTTTAATGAGCAGGGAAATAGAGCGTGGGGAACAAGGGGAAGAGGTATTATCTTCTAATATGATAATCAGTCACTGAATCTGAGGGTAGTCTGTTGGCTCATTATATGGCCTTAGTTTCTTCCTGATGTTTTTGGGTTTTTTTCATTAAGACTGGACCCCAAATCAGTAACCAAAAGAACAAAGTAGAGGTCAATTAAAAAAAACAACAGAATTTTATCAAATGTGTGAAATAAAGCCTCTCGATATATAGTTCTAGCACCCAGAACGACGGATGTTGGCAATTTCAATCCTAGTCCTAGTGCTGCTTTTGTCTTCCTGAGCAATCTTTCTATTCCCAGGCTCTACTTACCCATCTGTGAAATAGGGATTTATCCAGACTACTCTAGGGTTATTTGAAAAATAACAGATCGTTATTAAAGAGTATATTTGGTTTTTTTAAAAAAAAAAGGCATAATCAATGTGATGGTCAGTGAGCTGAGTTCTAGAAAGACTCGGGTTCCAACAGGCTACCTTGGGAGAGTATGGCTAGCTCAGGGATCCATAGAGCCTCTGAGTCTCATCTGTGTGAATAGAAATGTGGGCACAGCTCACTGCAATCTTCTGCGGGTGTTGTGAGTGATCCCAGCCTGTGTGTTGATCTCCCTCTCCGGGCACAAACAAGCAGTCAAAGCAATTGTCTATTTTTATATGAACTCCGTGCTAATAAATAAGATAGCTCAAAAACGGGACTATTTCTCCCATTTCTACACACACACACACACACACACTCAAATCCTTACTTAGTCTGGAATTTCCCTTTCTCTTGACCTGATTCACTCCCGATCTGTAAAATGAGGAGGTTGGACTGGATGATCTCTAAGGTACCATCTAGCTCCATGAGTCTGTGCTGCTGCTTGTAAAAACTTGTAACCGCCCTTTTTCTTTTTTACTTTGAGTCTTGCCCTCAGCAGAAAATCAAAAAGTCAGAAGTCAGTTCAAGCTGTATTGCTGCATGGGGGGTAAAAAAAGAAGCATAGCTTTTTCTCTCGTCTTTGGGTGCTTTTATTATACTTTGAAAACCAAAATAAGTATTGAAAGCAACGTGGGTGCAAACTATAATTGCTATGCTCTAGTTCAGTTTCTATGCTTGGCAGTTTAACAAATTTTACCAAGGTGAGCCCATATGTTAAATGAAACTGAAAAGAATAAAATACTACTTTATAGTAATGACTCAGTCTGGTCTTGATAATACATAAATAACACTTTTTTTTTAAAGATTTTATTTATTTATTTGACAGTGAGAGAGATCACAAGTAGGCAGAGAGGCAGGCAGAGAGAGAGGGGGAAGCAGGCTCCCTGCTGAGCAGAGAGCCTGATGCAGGGCTCGATCCCAGGACCCTGGGACTATGACCTGAGCCGAAGGCAGAGGCTTTAACCCACTGAGCCACCCAGGCGCCCCAATAACACTTTTTCAGTAAAAAAAAATGTTGTTATTCTGGTTTAAGGAGAGGTTACATGTTTGGAAAGAACTGATCACTATTATCTAGTATTCCAGAATAACATGGGCATATATATATAATGGAAACCAATCGGGAATGATTTTCTTACGCTAGTTTACTAGTGACAAAAAGATATGTAAATAGGTAAGTGGACAAAATATGTCTATATATGGCAGAGAGGGTGTTATGAAAGAGCAGGTGATCAATTTGAACTAGAAACAGAGGAGGTGGCCAGGACAGAGAAGAAGATGGAAAAGTAAGGCTCGAAAGCCAGTTCATGAAAGACCTTATTAATACCAGTAAAAATTTTTGGCTTGATCCCATAGACCAGTGTGCCACAGAGTGTACTATATATATATGAGGAATGGCATATGGATAAATATTATTTTTAAGCACTGGGTAATTATTTTAAAGTGTATTAGGTAAAAAAAAAAAAATGAAACTTTGAAGCCCAAGGTCTGCTCAGGACAAAGCTAAAACTTTTTTTCAATGACTATATTTAGAGAAAGATATTACCTAAGTAATAGTACAGATGGCACACAGATACAGCAAAAAATTATGAGGATGATAAACAAAATGACAGATAATTGGGAATAATTTCTATGGGAGGGTTATTGAAGGGTTTTAGGCAGTGGAGTAAAATTATTAGATCTATCATCAAGGAAGATCAATCTGTGTGCAGCCTGGAAGATATAGGTAAAAAGATATAGGTAAAAAGTTAGGAGAGACTGCCATAAAGCCAGAATTAGGGCAGTAGCAATGAGACTGGAACATACATATATGAAAGATATTAAGGAGATAGTATTTATAATGCGTGGTGAGTGGGTGCATTAATCCGTGGTCCAAACAGGAAGATAGAAACCCCTCTATGTAGCACAAAAGGAATCATATACAGTAAGAGGTTACATTGATGACGGAGGAACCGAGATGACACATGAGATGTTTTTTTTTTTCATTGAAATTCAGGTAGGCAACATATAATACATCATCAGTTTTTGATGTAATGTTCAATGATTCATTAGTTGCACAGAGCAACCAGTGTTCATCACTTCATGTGCCCTCCTTAACCTATGGAGTATGTTGAAGATATACAAAGATTAGCAACAGCAGGAAGACCCTACCACTGCCAAGGCTGAAAGGACAACAGGAAGAGATGTTTTTACCAAACACCAAAAGCAGAGGTCACCTGGGTTTGATTGGAATCTTGTCTAGTGATAGCTGACGACATGGAGAAGACACAGCTGCCGCCAAGAAACACCAGATTCTCCTTTTCTCCTATCCTGCAGTTTCCTAATAGTGTTTTCCATTGGCTAAATCCAATCAAAGCCTCCTAACATGGAAACTTGGGAAACACAGCCTGCAAGATCTACCCCTCTGCAAAACTAGCAGAGCAAAGAAAGGTTAAGAATGGATTCAAGGGAAAACAAGCTTCTGATTGGCACAATGTGGATGGAAAGTAAGAAGAAAGAAACATCTAAGACAAAACCTAGGTTTATGGGTTGCTTAGTGTTGTCATTTTCTGAGATAAGAAATAAAGGAGTAGGGGCCCCAGTGTGGCTCAGTGGTTAAGCGGTTAAGCGTCTGCCTTTGACTCAGGTCATGATTCCAGGGTTCCAGGATTGAGCCCCACATCGGGCTCCCTGCTCAGAGGGGAGCCTGCTTCTCCCGCTACCATTCCCTCTGCTTGTGTTCCCACTCTCGCTGTGTCTCTCTGTCAGATAAATAAAATATTAAAAAAAATAATAGAGTAGAAATAGGTTTAGGGGTAAGATGAATTCATTTCTTTTTTTAAAATTTAAACTCAATCAGCCAACAGGTAGGCCATCATTAGTTTCAGATGTAAGATGAGTTCATTTCTTAGCCTTTGAGTTACCTTCGAGCTTTCTTTTTTTTTTTAAAGATTTTATTTATTTGATAGAGAGAAACACAGCGAGAGAGGGAACACAAGCAGAGGGAATGGTAGCGGGAGAAGCAGGTTCCCTGCCGTGCAGAGAGCCCGATGCGGGGCTCGATCCCAGGACCCTGGGATCATGACCCGAGCCGGAGGCAGACGCTCAACGACTGAGCCACCCAGGCGCCCCACCTTCGAGCTTTCTATAGTACATCCAAATGGAGAAGACCTAGAAGGAGTTGAGACACAGTGGGAGAGCTGGCTGCTGATGGAGAATCAACCATTTTATGGATGGTAGTTACAAACATGAAGATAAATTGCTCAGGTGTATTGTATGATTAAGAAGGTAAGAGAGCAAGGAGGATACTTTAGAAAAAATACCATTAACAGACAATCAACAAGAGAAGCCAGCAAAGGAGACTGAGAGGTGGGATTAAAAATAATTTCTCAGGGGCGCCTGGGTGGCTCAGTGGGTTCAGGCCTCTGCCTTCGGCTCAGGTCATGATCTCAGGGTCCCTAAAACAGTCCCAGATTCACCCAGAGAGATCAAGTAATGTGAGAATCAGAAGAGAGTCTACTGGCTCTGGCTATTAGGATATTCCTAGTGTCTTTTACAACAGCAGTTTTAGTGGAGATTTAGGGCTAAATAGCAATTTAGAATGGTCTGAAGAGAGAAATGGGAAATTAAGGAAGGAATTGGAAAGAGTGGTGTGGATCACTTTTCAAGAAGCTTGTGAAAGAAGAAAAGGGGAGAGAGGGGGTAAGAATTGAAGGGGATGCAAAGGCCAGAGAGTGTTAGTGAATTTTCAGCATGACAGCAACTTGGACTTGTTTCTGTGTTGATGGAAAAGGATAAGATATATTAAAGATACAAAGAAGAGAGAGAAAAGCTGATACAAGGAAGTTCTTGAAGAAATATTAAGAGATAGGCAACAAAGCCAGGTGGAGATATTAAACTTGAACAGAAGAAGAGAAACTTCCTTCTGAGACCAGAGGCAAGGAAATGAGAATGGATACAGATAAAGATAATTTTTAGGTGTGGGAAATTTAAAGAGTCCATCCATAATCAGCTCAATTTTTCTCTGTGAAATACGAGTTAAAATAAGCTTCTAAAGAGACTGGGGAGACAATGGGGAAAGAAGTTTTGGAATGGTCACTATGAGGTTTGAACAAGGGTAGTGACCAGAAGTCAAACTGGAGAACACAAATCTGCTGCAACAGCAATTTGCACAACTGTCTGGTCTCCTCTAGCAGACTCACTATTATTGGTCGTAGAAGTTGAGAAGCAGGTATTTGGAATGACCCAAAACCGGAGTTTAGCAAAGTAGTCATGTCAGAAAAACAAGAAGTACAGAACTCGGCAATTGTTCATCAAGACAGAGGTTTCAGTGAAGTACTATGAAGTCCAGGCTCAAGACAGAAGGGATTAATGAAATAAAATAGCCTGGAGATCCCATTATTGGGCACAATTTCCTCTAAAATTTATAAATGTGACACTGGTACAGTGTCGTTGGCTTCACCTTGGTTCATTCTATTTTAGTTTTGTAGCCTAAGAAGAGGAAGAAAATAAACGAATTAGAGAGCTAGCTATGTGGCATGTCTTAGCTACATAAAATACATTATTTTAGTAACCTTCACAACTATTTTGTGGAATAGACATATTCAATATGTGGAGGACACAACTGAAGTTCACAGAGGTTGAGAAAACTTGTTGAAGTTAACCACAGCTAGTTATTAGCACAGAAGGGGTTCAAGTTCAGATCTGTCTGATTGGACATTCAGTACTCTTTCCACTATTTCCTGTTGTCTGTCTACCACAAAATGAGAAGAAAATTGTAAGTGAGTTTATTATATGATGAAATAAGCATGAAGTACTCTTGGAAAGCAACACTTCCCAAAATAGAGTATCCAAATGGGGCTGCCAGTGGTCTCCAAAGGTTATCTTGAGTAGGTCCATCGATGATCTCTTGTAGTGTTGACATTTGCAGTATGACAAGGCCCATACTTTGGTTTCTGGCAGGAACACATAATTTACTTAGGATATTTAAACCAGACACCATTGCATTTGTGTCTCATTTAAAGTAGTACCAGGCTTCCCATTAGCTTTAAGGAGTTTCGGTTTTGTTTTTTGGGGCTCTGTTTTTTGGGTTTTGCCTGTGGCAAGGGAGAGTTGGAGGTGCAGGTGATCCACAGAGATTTTACCACTGGAAGAGGTCCACAGACTGAAAAAGACAGAAAGCCACTACATCAGTGTCCTGGAAGCTGTGGCATGCCCTCAGGGCTTAAGGAGGTGACTGTGTATTTGAGTGAGGTAATGCTTGACACTCAGAATCTTGACTAGAGTCAGTAAAGGCCTAGAGTCGAAAACACGTTAAATTAGCATAGCATTCAAAGCTGGATAACCAGAATCCAGAATCCTCTCCCCAGAAATCCTGCTGGTCCCCGGCTTTGAGTTGAGGTGAACATAAAACAGCTAGGACTCCTTTAGGCTCCAGTGATCACTACTGAAAGCAGGAAAGAGTAACATTCTATTTTCAGACTTAGAGACATCCTCACCCTGGGGCAAAAATGCTTATAATTATAATATGATGAATTAGGCAGTAGACACTCTGGAATGTATCAGCGATTCCCCTCTTCCACTGAAATAAAAGGAAGCAAGTGTTTACTGAACACCTAATGCATGCCAGGCACTCATTTTATTCTCGCTATAAAACCCTTTGAAGCAAGCAAGCATTATCATCCCATTTTACAGTTGTAAAAAAACGAGATACAGAGAGCCAAATTAAGTTTCTTTAAGTCGTGTAACCAATAAACAACAGAAGTGGGACTTGGCGTTAACATCCATATGTGTCCCAAACTCCGTGTAACATAAGGCATTAAGTAACAAGAAGAAAGTAGACATTTCTGATAATGATCTATGGGACTGTAGCTTGTTCATCCTGGAAGCTATTTATAAACAGGGATGCTACACATTTACCTGAAATCCCTTGCAAGAGTTCCTAACATTTTTTTTGTGTGTGCATGTGCCATGCACACCTTTAATATATGGTAAAGCCTATAAAGCCCTTTTTAAATGCATGAAATAAAATGCACAGGATTACAAAAAAAACCTGTTAAGCAAAATTTAGTTATCAAAATTTTTTAAAACACTCGTATGACAATATATGTGCTTTATATGGTTTTTTATTTTATTTT
>CM053612.1:32882163-32901914 GCA_028646535.1 Procyon lotor
TGATGCGGAGCACTTTTTCATGTGTCTGTTGGCCATTTGGATGTCCTCTTTGCAGAAATGTCTGTTCATATCTTCTGCCCATTTCTTGATTGGATTATTTGTTCTTTGGGTGTTGAGTTTGAGAAGTTCTTTATGAGAAAGGGGAACTCTCTTACATTGTTGGTGGGAATGCACACTGGTGCAGCCCATCTGGCAAACAGTATAGAGGTTCCTCAAGAGGTTAAAAATAGTGTGGACATTTTAACAATATTAATCTTCCAATTCAAGATCATGGAAGTCTTTCCATTTGTTTGTGTCTTTTTTAATTTCTTTCATCAATATGTTATAGTTTTCAGTATAGAAATCTTTCACCTTCTTAGTTAAGTTTATTCCTAGGTATTTTACTTTTTTCAGTGCAGGTGTAAATGGGATTGATTTCCTAAGTTACCTTTCATATAGCTCATTGTTGGCATATAGATATTTAATGGATTTTGGTGTGTTGATTTTGTATTCTGCAACTTTACCTAATTCATTGATTAGTTCTAAGATTTATGGAATTTTTAGGGTTTTCTATATATAAGATCAGGTCATCTGCAACAAAGAACGATTTTACTTCTTCCTTTCTGATTTAGGTGCCTTTTGTTTATATTTCTCACCTAATGGTTCTGGCTAGGATTTCTAGTACTATGTTGAATAGAAGTGGTGAGAACAGGCATTCTTATGTTGTTCCTGATCTTAAGGGAACACATTCAGTTTTTTACCGTTGAGTTAGCTATGGGCTTGTCATATATGGTCTTTTCTATGTTGAGTCAATTTCCTTCTATTATAGTTTGTTGAGAATTATTATCATGAAAAGGTATTGAATTTTGTTAAATTATTTTTCTGCTTCTATTGCTATAACCATGTGATTTCTACCCTTTATTTTGTTAATGTGAGATCTCACATTAATTGATTTGCATCTGGTGAAGCATTCTTATATATCAGGAATGAATCTCACTTGGACTTGGTCATGGTATGTGGCCCTTTTAATGTGCAACTGAATTTTATTTGCTAGTATTTTGTTGAGGATTTGTGTATCTATCTTCATCAAGGATATTGGCTTGTATGTTTCTTTTCTTGTGGTGTCTTTGTTAGGCTTTGGTATAAGGGTAAGTCTGGCCTCACAAAATGAGGTAAGAAGTGTTCCCTCCTCTTCATTTTTTTGGAAGCGTTTGAGAAGGATTGGCATTAATTGTTCTTTAATGTTTTGTAGAATTCACTCATGAAGCCAGTTAATCCTGGGCTTTTCTTTGTTAGGAGGTTTTTTATTACTAATTTAATCTCCATACTAGTTATAAGTCTGTTCAGACTTTCTATTTCTTCATGATTCAGTCTGGTTCAATGTATGTTTCCAAGAATTTATCCATTTGTTATGGATTATCCAGTTTGTTGGCATATAATTATATATGGTGGTCTCTTACGATCCTTTTTATTTCTATGGCATCAGTTGTAATGAGTCTTTTTTCATTTCTGATTTTATTTGATTTTCTCTCTTTTTCTTAGTGTAGCTAAGAGTTTGTCAATTTTGTTTACCTTTCCAAACAACCAACTCAATTTTCTTGACTTTTTCTATTTTTTCTATCTGGTATGTCTTTTATTACAGTTCTAACCTGTTATTTCCTTTCTTATACTAACTTTGGGCTTAGTTTGTCCTTCTTTTTCTAACTCCTTGAGGGATAAAATTAAGTTGTTTATTGAGATCTTTCTTCTATTTTAATGTAGGCGTTCATCAGTATGAACTTCCCTCTTAGAACTGCTTCTGCTGTATCCCATACATTTTGGCATATTGTATTTTCATTTTCATTTGTCTCAAGGTATTTTCTAATTTCTCTTTTTTCTTCTTTAACCAAATGGTTGTCCAAGAGCGTGCTGTTTAATTTATAAAGATTTGTGATTCTTCTGGTTTTCCTTCTGCTATTGATTTCTGGTTTTATCCCATTGTGACCAGAAAAGATATTTGATATGATGTCAATCTTCTTAAAATTTTTAAGACTTGTTTTGTGACCTAGCATGTTATCTATCCTGGAGAAAGGGCTATGGACTGAGCTCATACAGGAGAAGACACCCACAACACAGCTCAGTGAGAGATTCTGGAGGCCTCTACCTACTCTCAATCCTCAGGGAAAAGCAGGGAGCTGTATTTCTTGTCTGTTTTCTCCGTGCTGAGGGGACAGAAGGGAGGAGCTATGATGTCTACCAGCCCAGGATGCTACCTCCATGCTCCCATAGGAGGCTAGTTGTGCCAGACCCATCAGAGCTCCAAGACTGGAAAGATGAAATCAGTCCTCTGGGAATCCCCCTTAGAAAAGTTGGGATCCTGGACATGTGAACCAATCTCTTCATTACCCTGGGTGAGATTGGGAGCTAGGTCTCTTCCTAATCGTATGGTGCTTCACCAGGGACAGAGATTCTGGTGAGAAAATGTATTGAATCTCCCTACCAGCTTCAGTGAATGTGGTTTTGTATTCACCCACGGTGCAGGAGACTGTCAATCAGGTTTGATTAGTCACAAAGATAATTTGTTCATGAGTTGTTGCTGAACTGGTGTGTTTGTGGGGAGACGGAGGGTTCAAGGGGTTCCTACTCTGCCATCTTGCTGACTTCATGTTCCAGTGAAAGTGGTCTTTGACTGGAATCAAGATACAGTTTTGACTCTCTCAACTTTGTTTTCTGTCAATAGAGAATGCCCTCAAGTGGTTCCTTTCATCATGTTCTAACTCACCCACCTCACTCTCCTATTTATCCTTATTTTCTTTCTTATCCACAATTCATCCTTCACCCTACTCTCACCTTCTTATTTATTTCCCTCTTTCTTGCTTCCTTCCTCCCTCCCTCCCTTCCTTCCTTCCTCTCTCTCTCTCCCCCCGCTCCTTCCTTCTCTTTGTCTGTTCCTTACTTCCTCTTGCATTCTTTCTACTTTTCTTTCCTGTCATGGTAAACACCTTGTTATGGCATTTAACAACACAGGCAAAGTTCCTGTCTTTATAAAACTTAAATATTCTATTGTAATAATATATAATATGTTACTAATTGGTGAAGAATGAGGAATCTTAGATTATCCTATCAGCAAATAACATATTATGTGGTTCCTCATTTGTGATGAGTTCACACAGCTCTGTCTACATAATTATGATGAAAAGGGTTCAGTGATTTAGATGATGGAATTCTTCAATTTAGGTACAAAAACTTTCCTTTTCCCTTAAAAGCATTTTTCCATTCAAATTATCTAAGTAACCGTTACAATATTTTGTCTTTGTCTATATAACAATCACTAAATATTTGTCCTCTTTGAAGTTATCTAATTAGTCAAATGGGTGAGTAACATCATTCTCATTCATCCAGGATAAAAAACTCACTACAACCTTTGATCTCTCTTCCTTGCTCACTTTTAATCAGTTCCACTCCATAGTAGCACTGAGATCCCTTTCCTCTCCACTACTTATTATTATCTCTCTGCAGTACTTTGGCAACTGATCTCCCTCCCTCTGACTCCTGAGACCACAGTCATCACAATTATCATATTGACCAAGTACAACTCTAAATGTGTCCCTCAGAGCCTGAAACCTTTTGGACCTAAGGTACCTTTTCCTCTTCATCCTTTTCATCCTAAAGCCCAGCCAAAACTGAGTTCTTGTTCTTTCTTCAAATATGCCATGTTGCTCATGTTGTTTCCTTTCCCTTAACCCACATCTTTACATATACAAATTTTACCTATCCTGCAAGTTCTAAGGTCATTCCATTAAGCCTTTCTATGTATCCCAAAGCCCAAAATGAAAATAATTTATCATCTTCTACTCTCCCAAATATTTTATTTGAATGTATCTTACAGCATTTACCTCTTTCCAGCTTTAATAAAATTTTGCACCATGATCTTATGCCATTTATAATGTTTTACATTTATAAAATAATTATCCTTTTACCATAATTGCCAAATATAATAATTATAAAAATATTCCTTAACAGATTTGAAACTCATACCTGGTCCACAGACTGTACAAAAAATATTAAAAGAATGAGTGAATGGATAGAAGAATGACTGAATTTTCCCCAGCATATAAGCTATATACCAAGAGGACTAATGAATATTGGAAAGCTCTGGGAAATTCTCAACTGAAAAATGCCTTTAAGTACAAAGTGTAAATATTTGACAAATAAAAAATTGACCCATGAGGAACAATTTTATTCATGGAAGAAACACTTATATCTAGTAAACCCAACCAAACCAAAACAAAAGAGAACATACAAAATACAGCATAGCTAATCTTGTAGTTATGTAAAATAAGAACCAAACCTCATGAATCCCTTATTCCTTCACTCTTTCACATTCTATCCGTGAAGTGTCTTCTGTCATGTCCCTTCTTAATGCACTCCACTGCCCAGATCCAGAATTTTATATTCTTGTACCCGTACCTTTGGAAATTGCCTATTGTTCTCACTACATCCATTTTACTAAAACTTACAAATGCTTTTTTAAAAGATTTTCTTTTTTACGTAATCTCTACACCAAAGCAGGGCTCAGACTCACAACCTCGAGATCAAGAGTTGCATTCTTCACTGACTGAGCCCCCCAGGTGCTCCTAAACATTACAAATGCTTTTAGAGCTGCTGAAACAGCAAACATCGCCCTACTTAAAGCCTTTGCCTACTCCTCATTGCCTACCCAGATAAAGTCTAACTTTTTAATAAAGAAATCCAATGCACTTCACAGTCTATTTGCAGTGATCTTCCTTGATATTTCTGGTTGCCTACCCGTCATCTTCGGAACAGGTTTTCCATATTTAGAAAAATGGCAATGTAATTGGGCTTACTCTTTCACTGTACATGTCAGAACTCACCTGTCTAGCCTCCCTTGCAGCTAGGAAGCAGGCATTTAATTTAGGATCAGCCGAATGGGCACACTCATGTGAGACACTGATTTGCAAGTGAGTAACATGAAGGAATTGGCTCTATGTAAAGCTCTCATTTTGCAGGCACAGGAAGCATCCAACTTTCAGGAGCAGCAGCAACACAGAGGTGGCATCCATCCTGGCAGCATCAACAGTTGCTGTTGATCAAGTTGAGCTTCCGGCACTTAGTGTTTGGCGATGGCAGAGACGCAATTTCCTACTCATCAGACCAGTTCTGTGGTGCACTTTCGGGTGTCATTCCAAGAAGCCCAGCCTTATGCCCGTTTCTTCAGCCTTCCCAATGACACTGTGAGCCATCTAGTATCTGTTAATAAATGTCTTTGTTGTTTTAAATAGAGTGCGGTTTGCTGTTTGCAGCTAAGAACTCTCAATGATACACTCTGTTTTGATGCTATTTTCATTTTTACTTATTCTTATCGTGTGTGCTGCCATGCCAGATTACTTACTCATGGCTTCATGTCTTTCTTCCTATGGTTCTTTCTTTTTAAAATTTTTCAAGATATTACTTATTTATTTGACAGACTGAGAGAAAGACAGCGAGAGAGGGAATACAAGCTGGGGAAGTGAGAGAGCGAGAAGCAGGCTTCCCGCTGAGCAAGGACCCCGATGTGGGGCTCGATGTGGGGCTCGATGCGGGGCTCGATCCCAGGACCCTGGGATCATGACCTGAGCGGAAGGCAGATGCCTAACGACTGAGCCACCCAGGCGCCCCTGTGTTTCTCTCTTCTTAACACACACTCCATTCTTCCCACTCTCTCAGCCTAGTTTTTTGTTTGTTTGTTTGTTAACTAAGCATAGGCTTAGTAATTACTATTACTCTTCAAACTTTGACATTAAAACCCTTTGAGGATATCTCCTATCCTTCTTTCACCATCTTAATCTACTTCACCATAGAGCTCATGGTCTTCTTTAGCATCTCAAATTGGACTATCTTCCAGTGAAGTTTATATACTGGGACAGTCCTCGAAGACATAGCACTTGACATATAGTTACCCAACATGTTCATCTAACAACCTGACTTCACTCTTTTACCAGGAGACTTTTTCTTTAATGAAATTTATGTTTTCATTACAAAAGTAATGTGTAAATACAGCTTCATCGTAAAAAATTAAAACACAAGAAAAACAAAGAAATTACTTATTGAAGAGAAATGACCCAAGGCGGCCTTAAAACACAAGAAAAACAAAGAAATTACTTATTGAAGTGAAGTGACCCTACTCCTACAGATATCTACATCTGCAAATCTACATCTACATATAGAACAATTCCTCCGGAAGAACCGAGGGCTGATTGAACAGCTCTGCACAACAGGTAGAGGGACGATGTAGAGAAGAAGGGTAAAAGAGAGAGACTTGGTGACAATGGTAATGGTAACTCTTCCCGCAATGCAGTGTACCGCCTTAGGGAGGGATATCATTGAGGGGTCTGCATGCAGGCTTGCCTGTCTTGGAGTATTAAAAAAAAAATCCGCAGCAGCTTAAAGAACAACTAGAATATCAGTGAAGGAAATCCATTTACTAACCAAATGGGTGAGGAGCCGCTGGAACTCTATCTGGGCTTGGAGATGCCAGTGAGCATCACTTTTTATATTCCTCTTTTGCCTTGATAACACGGATGGCAGCAAGGTCCAGGTGCTTTAGCCAACCTGCTATAGCTGCCCTAGAAAGCCCCAGGCCCCTAGCCCACATCAGCTCTAAGTGTACCCCCAAGGCAGCCCTGGCAGAGCTCACTCCAGGAAACCCCCAACCTGTGCCCAACCCAGCTATCCTGCCAAGGCAGTCAAGGCATAGTGCGCCCCAGGTTCCCATGGCCTATGTTCACGCTCCTCCAGCGATCTTGCTGGGGCAACCGCCAACATGGTGTATCCTAATGTCCCTCTTTGTGTACCTACTCCAAACCCAGCCATCCTGTTGGAACAGCCGTGGCATGGAGTGCTTCAGGGTCCCAGCCTGTACCCACTGCAGCTCCAGCCATCCAGCAGGGGTGACCCTGGTATGACATGCCCAGGGACT
Source organism: Procyon lotor (assembly GCA_028646535.1). Lineage (NCBI taxonomy): Eukaryota > Metazoa > Chordata > Mammalia > Carnivora > Procyonidae > Procyon > Procyon lotor. Next base: position 32,889,101 of record CM053612.1, read on the forward strand.
CTCCTGGCCTATGCCTGCTCTAGTTCTGGCTATCCCATCGAGGTGCCCCAGGACGTCTCAGCCCATACCTATGCCAGCTCTAATTGTCCCACCAAGGTGGCCCTGATGCGGCATGCCTCGGGAACTACCCCCCCCACACACCAGCCTGTGCCGGTTCCAGCACCAGATGGCCTGCCAAAGCCACCAGGTATATGCAGTCAACACAGGGCATGCTGATACACAAGGCCACTTTTTCTAAACTGGGATAGTTAGCTTTTCCTCTTAATTCATAGAAACACAGAAAGTCAAAAAAATGAGAAGATAGAGAAATGTGCTCCAAATGGAAGAATAAGACAAAACTCCAGGAAACAACCTAATGAAATGGAGAGAAGTAATTTATCTGATAAAGAATTCAAAGTAATGTTCATAAAGATGCTCACCATACTCAGGATAATAATGGAGGAACACAGTGAGAACTTCAACAGAGTTAGAAAACACAAGAAGAAAAACAACCAGTGCTGAAGAATACACTAATTGAAATGAAAAACACACTAGAGGGAATCAATAGCAGATTACATAATACAGAAGAATGAATCAGCAATCTGGAAGACAGAGTAGTAGACATCACCCCATCAGAACAGCAAAAAGGAAAAAAAAAAATAAGGTAATTTAAGGGACCTCTACGGCAACATTAAACATGTTAATATTATATTATAGAGATGTAAGAAGGAGGGAAGACAAAAACTTTATTTGAAGAAATAATGGTGAAAAATTTCCCTAACCTGAGTCCCTGATGATCTTCCAACAAATGCCCTTTTTGTTTAAGTTCATTACAGCCAGTTTCTCTTGCCGGAAATCAAGAGCATTGACAGATACACCTTGCTTGAGTGACCATGACAACTTGCCTTATTTTCTTCTCCCCAGAGCTTCATCCTAAGGAAGATACTGGCCTATGAATTCGTATCTAGTTCTGCCTCTTATTGGTCATTGCTGTTGCACAGGCAAAATTATATATTTTTAAAACCAGAAAAAGTCTTAAATATTATCTTATTTGAGTCTCTTATTTTTTAGAGATTTTTTTTTAAAAGATTTTATTTATTTGACAGAGAGAAACATAGCGAGAGAGGGGACACAAGCAGAGGGAATGGTAGTGGGAGAAGCAGGCTTCCCGCGGAGCAGGGAGCCCGATGCGGGGCTCGATCCCAGACCCCTGGGATCTGACCTGGGCCGAAGGCAGACGCTTAACGACTGAGCCACCCAGGCGCCCCTGAGTCTCTTATTTTAAAGAAAGTAAATTGAAACCCAGAGAAATGGTGAGTATCCAGGTCTCTAGAATTGTGGTCTCTGGATTTCTAGTGTATATCATTATGTCACTCTATCTTTCTGTAGACTCATTGAGAAAGTCCTAATTAAAAAGCTCCAGATGTTTTTAAAATTTAATGGTAAGGTTAATTTACTTACCTTTCATTTTGTGTTAGAAGGTAAGAGAAATTAAGTCTTCCCCCAGAAAATGCATTTTTCCTTTTAAATTTGCTATGTACGTTGTATCTCAGAAAAAAATTAATAAAAAAAAGAATAGAGAGGGGCCCCTGGGTGGCTCAGTTTGTTAAGCACAACCCTGCCTTTGGCTCAGGTCATGATCTCAGAGTGCTGGTATTTCTTTAGTATTTCTCAGAAATATTTTGTTTTAGTGTAAAGAACTTGCATATTTTTGTTACACTTACCATAGCTCTTTTATATTTGCTGATGCTATTGTAATGGCATTTTTAAAATATTTATTTCCCAGTTTTTTGCTGGAAGTATATAAAAGTAAAATCGATTTTTTTGTATATTAACTTTGATTCCAGCAACATTGCTTAATTTATTTGTTAAATTTAATAGTTTGTAGGTTCTTTGAATTTTCCATGTACACAATCATATCATGAGAAAATAATGGCACTTTTCTTTCTTCCTTTCCAGTCATTAAACATTCTATTTTTTCCATATTGCTGTTACACTGGCTAAGATCTGTACCAAAATATTATGTTTATAATTTGAGTTTAACTAACACCTCTAGCCTCAGCCCAACAACGCAAGGTCTGTTCTTGTCTTTCCCATTTTATATATATGTACATATTTATATCTCTCTCCTGCATTGAGAAGGTTTGCTGCTAATATCATGGATATATTAGTATATTTACTTATTTGCTCAACTCTACAGTGCATGTGCATGCACACAAAGGTTTCAGAATTCCTGGACAAAATAAATATATCAAGTGAAGCTCAAAATTTCATAGCAGTTTTTTGTCTTTAGACTGAAGATATGTACTCAAGGCATTATGCTTAAAAGTTCTATGAATTAGCTCTTCAGTTTTTTCTTTTGTGTGATTACAGTATCAATTTAATAAACAGTTAAGTTCAGTTGTTTCTGCTTGGATTTTCTTTTTTTAATTTTTATATAATTCTTTTTTTTTTAATTTTATTTATTTTTTTTCCAGTGTTACAAGATTTATTGTTTTGCACCACAGCCAGTGCTCCATGCAATAGGTGCCCTCCTCAATACCCACCACCAGGCTCACCCAACCCCCACCCACTCCCCTCCAAAACCCTCAGTTTGTTGCTCATAGTCCACAGTCTCTCATGGTTCATCTCCCCCTCTGGTTTCCCCCCATTCACCCCTCCCTTCCTTCTCACAATGCCCTCCATGTTTTTCTTTACGCTGGGCACGTAAGTGGGACCATAAGGTAATTGGTTCTCTCTGCTTGACTTATTTCACTCCGCATAATCTCTTCCAGTCCCATTCATGTTGATACAAAAGTTGGATATTCGTCCTTTCTAATGGAGGCATAACATTCCATTGTATATATGGACCATATCTTCTTCTTTTTTTTTTTTTTAAAGATTTTATTTATTTGACAGAGAGAAACACAGCGAGAGAGGGAACACAAGCAGAGGGAATGGTAGTGGGAGAAGCAGGCTTCCCACAGAGCAGGGAGCCCGATGCGGGGCTCGATCCCAGGACTCTGGGATCATGACCGGAGCCGACGGCAGACGCTTAAGGACTGAGCCACCCAGGTGCCCCTTGGACCATATCTTCTTTAGCCATTCATCTGTTGAAGGGTTTTCTTTTAGTTTATTTGCCATCACTGCTGATTTATTTTATTTCTGGAATATGTAAAACAACACAGTTCAGAAAGTCAAAAAACTATACAAAAAGTTGTCTTCAGAGAAGAGTCACTTCTCTATTCATTCTACCCAGTTTCTACCCACCTCCTGTAGGCAGCCAAATTTCATTAGTTTCTGTTTTCCATTTTGCAAACCCAGAATGTATGTGTGTGTGTTCTTATTTCCCCTTCTTTCTCACACAAGACAGGGTAAGATACACACTTTACTTTAACATTTTTTTAAACTTAACTTATCCTGGAAAACAATTTATCCAGGAAATCATTCTTTATAAGTTTATAGAGATTTTTTGTATTTTTTTTTTATAGCTTCATAATACTCTATTGTGAGGATGTACTGTATTTTATTGAATCAATTTCCTTTTTGTGGGCATTTGGTTGTTTCCAATATTTTAGATTTATAATTAATGCCCCAATAAATAATGGTGTTGTTTTTTTTTGCATCAGACTAAGTTTCTGGAAGTGGAATTGTTGAATAAAAAGCAAACATAATTTTGTTAAATAATGTGAAATCCCTCACCACACCATAGAAGTTGTATCATTTTGTACTCAGCCCAGCAATGTATAGGAGTGACTTGTATGAATAGCCTCTTCAACAATGCTTTATTAAGCCTTTGAACTTTTGCCAATCTGATAGATTGGAAATTATATCCTGGATTAGTTTTAATTTGCATTTCTTTTATTATGAGTAAAATTGAACATCTTTTCATATCTTCAAAGGCCATTCTTTTCGCTTAAAATTATCTGTTTCTCTCTTTTACCTCTTTTTTAAAATTGAGTTTTGGTATTTTTTCCTTCTAATTTACAAGTTCTTCATGTAGTAGAGATACTATAATATATGCTGAAAATATTTTCTTTCAGTTGTGATTTGTCTTTTGATTATTCTTATGTTGTTTCATGTTGTACATTTAAAAATTTATGGTTAAATTCATTAATCTTTTCCTTTATTGCATCTGGATTTTGAGTCATGGTAGAAAAGCTTTTCCCATACTCAACTTGTATAGTTTCACTTTTTTACATAGAATTTCTCATCTGATGGATTTTATTCTTCTCTATGGTGTGAGGTATGGATCCAATTTTTTCTTTTCTAAATGGTTAGCTATTTCTCCTAACACTAATAAAAGGCCCATCTTTGTCCCTAATATTTGAAACACCACCTGTATCATATACAAATTTCAATATGATTTTGTCTATTTCTGAACTTTTATTCTATTCCATTGGTCTGTCTCTCCATTAATTTTACATAGGTTATTGTTGGCATGAAAGATCAGTTTCTCTCTGTCAATATTACAGCTACTTCTTTTCTTCACTCTCTGTTTAGCTGAATTCATTTGTTAACTTTTATCCCAGAAGATTTTTATGTAGATAATATTTCTGCAAATGACATTTTCCCTCTAAGAATGTTTCATAATCATTTTCCTCTTCCTTTCCAAACTTTGTGCCTTTCATTTCATTTCACTCTCATTTCTTAGCTAAGACTCTAGTAATGTGTTGAATAATAGTATTAATGGCCAGCATCCTTTTTTCTTTTTTTATTTTAATGGGGAGAGTTTTAATGATTCACACTTAAGTATGATACTTGATGTAGGTTTCTAGTAAATATCCTTCGTGAAGTTAAGGAAGGTATAATTAATTTTCTATAATTTTTTTAAATGATGCATATATGTTGAATTTTAGTTATTGCTCCCCCCAAAGTTTATTGATGCTATTATGGCGTTTTTTCCTTTGCAATCAGTTAACATGTAAATTTAATTGTTAGATTTTTCTAGAATTTACCCTTTATCATGACATACTACCCTTTTTCCCAAAATTTATTAAGATATAGTTGACATAGTATTTCATAAGTTTAAGGTGTACAACAGAATAACTTGATATATGTATATAGTGTAAAATGATTACCATTATGAGGTTAGTTAACATATCCACTGTCACATATAGCTATAATTTTACAATGGGGGAGGAGGGTAGATACTATTCTTTTTAATTTTTTTGTCTTTTTGCCAATATTTTATTTGTGATTTTCCCATCAAGACAAACCACAAAAGACTCTGGACTCTGGGAAACAAACTACGGGTTACAGAACAGAAGGGTGTGGGGGGATGGGGTAACCGGGGGATGGGTATTAAGGAGGGCACATGTTGTGATGAGCACTGGGTGTTATGTGCAACCAATGAATTGTTGAACATGACATCAAAAACTAATGATGTCCTCTACATTGGCTAATTGAACATAATAATAAAATATAAATGAATAAATAATAAATAAATAAATAAATAAGGAATATTAACCTTATAGTTTCTTTCCTTGTGCTATCTTTTTCTCTAGGAACATAAAATGAGAAAAATAAGTTGGATAGTGTCCATCTTTTTCAGTGCTCTGGAACAGTTTGTATAAGATAGAAACTTCTTATCTCTTTCTTGAATGTTTGCCCATAACACCACCTAGGCCTCAGGTATTTTTTATGGTATATATGTTTGACTACTGTTTAAATTTCTTCTGTAAGTATTGGTCCATTCACATTTTCTGTATCTTTTGGAACAATTTGGGTCATCGTATTTATATTTCCATTTTATCTAGGCTTTCAGATTCATGTGTATAAAGTAATGTATAGTATTATCTTGTAATTTTGAAATTTCATCTTTATTTGTAGTTTTTCTCTTTTGTTTGTGGTTTATAGTATTTGTGTCTTCTCTTTTATTTTTCTTCATCATCCTTCTTAAAATTTAATTCATTTCGTTGAGGATTTTCGCGTCTATGTTCTCAAGTGTATAGAAGACTTGCTAACAGTGTATGAAGATTCTGAAAGAAGCCACTCCCAGGGCTCGTAGAGAGGTAGGATAGAATGGATAAGCAAAAACAGTTAGGGATGTCCCCCAGAGATGGAGGGGATCATCTAGTCAGGGAGCTTGCAAAATAAAAATAAGGGACAGTGGGTCAAAAATTTGAAAACAAGGCAAATTCTCAAAAACGGTGAAAGATCATGTGAGTCACATAACTTAATGGCAGAGAAGATACAGGGCAGGTTCTGTTTCTCAGGGAACAAAGAGGATAGTGAAGAAGGTGAGCCACAGAAAAGGCATTGCCAGGACAAGTAGGGATTGGGTGATGCGAAGGCGGAAAGCCCGGATATTTGTAAATTAATGGATAAATTGTTGGAGGTCAGGGGTAGCGGGGTGTTGGGGAGAGAATGTAAAAGGTCCATGCAAAAAGGAGGTAAGCAGTGAGGATTTTGCCAGTGTTCTCCCAGAATGTGAAAACTGGGCTTAGTACCAGCGTAAACTTGTCGTTTTTCTCATAGCCAGGATGAAATCAATGTTTTGGAGGTGTGGGAGAATAATATTAAAAGTTACCCTTTAGTAAAGAATTAACACTGTTCTAAGGTTTTACATATGTGACTCATTTTGTCCTCACAGTAACTTTATAGTGTAGGTATTATTATTGTCCATATGTTATAAAATTAGTAAAACAAGGAACGCCTGGCTGGCTTAGTCAGTGGAGCATGAAGCTCTTGATCTTGAGGTTGTGGGTTCGAACCCCATGTTGAGCGTGGAGCTTGCTTTAAACAAAAAGGAAGAAAGAAAGAAAAGCAATCAGTAAAATGGAGTTTTGGGGGAATTAAGTAATTTACCCAAGGTCATCAGCTAGTAAAGTGACAGATCGGGGATTTAAGCCTGTTAGACTCTGTTTTACCCTATAGCCCATGTGCTATACACAGGGCTGCTTCTGCCCATTCTTTACTTTTTTTCTATAAGCCCTCTAATGTGCTCAATTTTTACTCTGTAATTTGACAGAAATGTCTGGGTCATTTTGTAAAATCCAAAGAATATGATGAAAGCAGTGAACTCTTGACACAGTAACTTGTTTTGGTATAGGTTTCTGGTATAGTGTCTCTATGATCTATGGTGGGGATTCCCGATTTGCCATATTATTTGTCCTGTTCAGACCCCATACAGCTTCAATAAACAGGCAGTAAAATGTGTGCCATTGGGTGGCAAGTGTCATTGATGAAAAAGGGCCATGTAGGTCTATTATGGTTATGACCAATTCCTGATTTCTGATTCTTTACTTTGAATTTATAAAGGTCGATGTGCAGTGAGTATGATTTAGAAGTCTTGGGTAATATGGCAATGGGCTAAAAATGCTTTTGAAATTAATCTCATTCAAATACCTTTTCAACAGATTAGGATTCTCACACAGGAAATTTCCCATTGCATTCTCATTCATCAAACTAGAGAATTTCCATTTCAAGTAGTTGCCTCTCTCTGCACAGAAAGGATATGTGCAGCTGGAGAGTCAAGCCTTTAGTATTTAACTGTGAGGAAAAGCCCAGTATTACATTCAGGACATGGTATCCATGGCAACTTGCCCAGCAGCTTTTTAACTTTTCAACCTATCAAAAGATGATTTCTTTAGTTTTCTTTCAATTTTCTTCCTCTGCTTTTCTGGTCTCTAGTCATAATCATTCCCGGTTCACATGGTATTATTTCTCCCTACACAATAAAAGTGTTGAATGATTATATCAGATCGTCACTAAGTATTTTTCATCAGAGGTATATACATAAATCTTCATAATCCTGACTCCACTAATTAATGATCTTTGAGCATTGGGATAAGGCGAGACTGGACCAAATCTCATCTCTGTACCAGCTACAGGAAAAAAGTTTGCTAAGCGGATACAATTGAGGTGCAGATTTCAAATCGGATACATTTAAATGATACATTTAAATGATCATTAGGCTCATTGCAGCAAAGCCTTGATCACTTGGACTGCTCGGGGATGGGAGGTTGTAATTGATCTATTTTCCTGGCTAACCAAAAGTTAAGTGGAAAACCTTTATATTTCAATGCATGTTACAAATTCCCTCTGAAAGGTGCTTGTTTACCCGCCTGCTCTAGCAATACAGTCTCCTGAAGGTAACTGGCTCTTTCTTCGACGCCAGAGGATTCTGCAGTCCCTGAGGCTCATGACTCTGGAAGTCAGTGATCTTTGTTTGGAACCCCATATGTCGCTGCAGAGACTGGAGGATGTAGAAGAGAGGGTTCAGTGTGTATCGATGCCAAAACATACTCTGAAAGTTTCTTTCGTGTTGAAAATAAATCCCCGATATCGGATTTTTTACCTGAGGCAAAAGGTTGTTTATCTGAGGCAGCACAGTACTCTAGTTAATAACACAGTCCCTGGGGTCAGCTTATTTGGATTCATATCTGGGCTCTAACTCTCTACCGACTGTATGATTTCGAGAAAGGCACTTAATCTCCCTACGTTTCAGTGTCCTCATCGGTTACATGGGGACAGCCATCGAAGCTGCTTGATAACGTAATTGTGAGAAGTAAGTGTGACCGTCCATGTAAACTGCTTAGATCAGTGCTTGCCTGCTACACAGGAAGTACTCAGTAAATCGTAGTTATTGTCAAGAGGTAGAATCTGTTCCTTGGGAGATCAGGTGATGGGTAGTAAGGAAGGCACGTGCTGGCTAAATGAACATAATTTAAAAAAAAGAAAGAAAGAAAACCATGTTTGATGCAAAAAAAAAAAAAAGAGAGAGAGAGAGAGAGAAAGAAAAACTCTCATGGCTCGGTTCAGGGCAATTGCAATTGTACTAAACAATATATTCTGAACTCTTTGTGGAAAGCAGGTCTTGTACCAGGCAAAATTGCCCTAATATGGCTGGGGTAACTGTTTGCCTGGAAAGTAATAAAAATGCATGTCTTTAAAAATATTGTGTATTTCAGATTTTCCACTACTTCAGCTTAGCCCGGCCTCCGGTGACTCACAATAGTGAGATTATATTGGGCATTGATTTAGAAGTCTGTATGTGCGCCTTCAAATGTGTGCCAATGCTGAAAACAATTCAAAAAGAAAAAAGGTAGGGTTTTTTTTTTTTTATTGTTCCCTTTGTCTAATTTTACCTTTGCTTTTTTTTGCCTTCTGTCACCTGAGATGCATTCTCATTCCCTTAGAAATGTATTTCCTAAAGGCTTAGATTATTTAAATAAAATAAATCTACAGATATATCTGCTAATATGAGCATTTTGCACTTGCCCAATTATGCTGGGAAGTGAATCTGCTAGAGAAAGTAGTATCACTGGAAAAATCCCTGGAAAAAGTGATTAGGATTTATTTTGGTATGGGGACTGCAAAGGCTTGAGAGAAAATTCTAGCTTTGAAACACTAGTATTTGAGGAGATTTGTGTCTCCTTCTGTTCTAATCCCCCCTTAGGTGGAGTTTCTATGGAGTCAGACTAATTCATTTACACTCTCTCTTTCACACTTAACTGTTAATCCAGTCTCACCTCGACCCCTGCCTCACCTACCACTTACGGCTTTCCCTACTCTTTCTCCCCTGACTGTCCTCTATGCCTAACTAAATTTTTTGAGGGCTTACAAAATGTGTGCTTTTCTGGATGTGGTCCCTTTGTCCCTTTGTTTCTGCCCGAGAGCCTGCACGTGTCTTCATAGTTGCTAAGGTCTCTGTTTACCATTGTGTATGCCTGGGTGAGTGACTGTGTGTGTCTTCCATTGGAGAGTAGGGGTTTGGGTGTCACAGCGCTGCTTCTACCCCGTAAATGGTCCTTAAACAGGAGTGTAAGGACGTTATTGCCTTCCTTCTCAGTGCTACCTTAAATTTTCTGGCAGAGTTCCTCCATAAGGAGGCCCTGACTCCGAGAGAAGGGTTTTTCCCTCTCTTGTGTTTCTTGTCTTTTTTGTCTGTTTTGAGAGCAGTGGCCCCTGGTAACTCGCCCTTGAACTCCCCGCTTTTCCTACCCAATTCCCTCCTCCTCCTCCTCCTAGGCTGTGCCAAAATCTCCACAGCAACATCTAAAGGGAAAGGGGGTGGTGCGGGGAGGGTGGGGGATACAACCAATCATTGGTTTGGGAAAAATATACAAGTTAATGAAATGTTGGCTCAGATACTGTTCCTGGATCTGTGGATGAATGTGAGTCTTCTGTGTACTAAATGGACAGATTAGCAGTATCAAGCAGTAGCATATTGATAAGAGACCTTTTGATTAAGAAGCAAAAATGCTACCCAACTTAAAGCATGCTTTAAACATTGCAGAGCACCAAGTTTGTTTGACTATACGGAAATCTCTCCCAAGGGTGTGTTAAAATTGAGCAGAACATGGATTCCTCCAACAGGCAGGCCTACCTTTCAGTAAGCCAATTCCGATCACCGTGGAGCCACACAGGAGACTCTTTCTTCCAGCAGAGACCTTTCCCTTAATTATTTGACTAAGAAGATGGAGGTCTGGGTTTTAGTCTCATGTCTGCCACTGACCTGTCGAAGGACCTAAGATAGGTTGCTTAGCATCTCTGTCTCGACTTCTCCGCCTATAGAGGAAAATGCTTTCTGTTTGCTCCTTCCGTATACATTCACTTAATAAGTAGGGAATATGGAGGAAAGTATGTGACTTACTTTAGACAGAATATTTTGGACTTTTATGAGGATCCCATCTAGCAAATCTGAAATGGTCATCTCCTCAAATAATTGGCTTCCAGTGGCTTTACATAATGAAGGTGCCTCAAAAACATTAATTAGGAAAAAATAACTCTGCTTAATAGATTTATTTGCCATTCATAGATCTTCTTTGTTGAAGTGTCTGTTTAAATCTTTTGCTAATAGGATCAGTCCTACTCTTAAAAAATAAGCTTTATCTTGGAGGATAATTGACGTGAAATATACTTCATCTGTTTCAAGTGTTCGGTTTGATAAGTTTTGACATGGATACACCCAGGAAGCAATCAGCACAATCAAGATAATGAACGTGTTTCCTCATGCCCCTTTGTAATCTTCCCCTCGTGTCCTTTCCCATTTTCCCCATCCCCAGGCAACAACTGATCTGCTTTATGTCATGACAGATTAGTTCGCATTTTCTAGAATTTTCTGTAAATGAAGCCATAGAGTATGTACTTTTTTTTGGCTGGCCTCTTTCACTTGGCATGATTTCTTTTTAAGACTCATCCAAGTTGTCATGTGTGTCAGTAGTGTATTCCTTTTCATTACTGAGTACTATTCAATTGTATAATTATACCCCAATTTGTTTATCCATTTATCTGTTGAGGAACATTTGAACTGTGTCCAGTTTGGAGCTATTACAAATTCTGCTAGTATGAACATTCTTATACAAGTTTTTGTGTTAGACATATGCTTTTCTCTTACATAGATACCTAGGACTAGACCGGCTGGGTCATATGGCGGGTATATATATTTATCTTTATAAGAAGCTGCCAAACTATTCTCCAAGGTGGTCGTGCCATTTTACATTCGCACCACCAATGTATGAAAATTCTGGTTGCTCCACATGGTTACCAATATTTGGTATAGTCAATGATTTTAATTTTAGCCAGTTTAGTATATGCATTGTGGCATTGCATTGTGGTTTTAATTTCTATCTCTCTGATGACTAATGATATTGGGCATTTTTTATGGGCTTACTTGTCATCCATATACCTCCTGTGGCAAAGTGTCTATTTAAATCTTCTGTCCATTTCATTTATTTGGTTGGTTGTTTCCTTATTGAGTTTTGAGAGTTCTTTATGTATTTTAGATACAAGTCATTTATCAGGTATGTGATTTGCAAATATTTTCTACTTGGTCCTTGGCTTGTCTTCCCATTCTTCTACGAGTATTTTTGAAGAACAAAAGTTCTTAATTTGGATGAATGCCAGTATTTTCTCTTTTCTCTTGCGGATTATGCTTTTGGTGTTGCACCTAAAAATTCTTTCTTATGCCTATCCTAGAATCCTTGATTTGAAAGAGTTCCCTAGAGATCTCCAGGGGTGTTACTTGTCCTACCAGATGTTCTTAACCTGGAGCCCATGGACACAGTAGTGTGCTATTAATAACTAACAGTTGGCTCTGCTGGTTAAAAGCCCTGGTTTGTAGCATTTGCTTGTTTCCATGTCCAATTTCAAGTTTCAAGCCTGATGTCACCAAATATAGAGTTGATTTCACCGAAAAGAATGATATGGTAATATGCCATTATATAGTATTTTGCCATACAGATAAAATAGTTATAAATACTCTTAAGAACACAGACGATAATAGAATGCAGTGAAATAATTAGGAAGTGATGAGGTTTGAGTGTTTATTTACTTTTCTTAATATGATTTATTGAATTATAAATTTATATAACTTCGTGATTAACAGAGCTGCAATTAGCAAACAAACTGCCTGAAAATTCAACAATCATTGCTTGCAGACCACTTCATGTTAGTTCCAACACACCATCACATAGATTTCTTGTGGAGCGCATAACAGGTCCATGGTCGGAGTTCAGCCTTTTAAAAAAAAATTATTAAGAAAAATTACATCTTTACTTTTACTAACCTCTAAGTTAAAGTCTGCATTTCCTTTGATCGTGAATATACTTTGAAACTATAGGTAGACCCACCATGAGATCTTGTATTTAAAACTATGTAGGGGCACCTGGGTGACTCAGTTGGTTAAGCGTCTCTCTCAAATGAATAAATAAAATCTTTAAAAAACCATATAAAGATTGGAAGGAGGGCAAGATGGCGGAGGTGTAGGAGGCACAGAGAGCCCTGGGAATCAGAAGTCCAGCTAAAGAGGAGGAAATCACTCTAAAAGCCGGCAAATGCAACAGCAGAGAGGAGAGAATAAGAACAGCAATTCTAGGAGCAGAAAATCGACCACTTTCAGGAGGTAGGA
>CM053612.1:32902414-32958875 GCA_028646535.1 Procyon lotor
TTTTTAAAGATTTTATTTATTTATTTGACACAGAGAGAGAGAGAGATCACGAGTAGGCAGAGAGGCAGGCAGAGAGAGAGGGGGAAAGCAGGCTCCCTCCTGAGCAGAGAGCCTGATATGGGGCTCGATCCCAGGACGCTGGGATCATGACCTGAGCTGAAGGCAGAGGCTTAACCCTCTGAGCCACTCAGGTGCCCCACCCCTCTCTATTCTTCTTCCAATCACGCCCTCATAAAGGGTAACTACTCTCTTGACTCCTAACACCATGCATTAGTTTTGCCTACGTATTTTATAAAGAAGAATCCTGCTATATATATTTTTTTGTGTAGTGTTTTGGCGTTCTAGAAAGCATTTATCCTTAGTGTTGACGAACATTCGAATCCAATGTTTACCTGTTACAATTAGTGCTGCTCTGAGCATTCTCGTAGATGTCTTACGTTAATCAAATAGGAGCGCTTATGTTGGTTTAGTACCTAAGAGTGAACTTGCTGGGTTCACAGCATATACATATATTCAGCTTTAAAAGATAATTTGAGAATTTTCCAGGATAGTTTTCTCGATCTTTGATCCCACTAGAGTGTATGAGTTCCAGCTGCTCTTGATTTCTGCTGTCTTTCTCATTTTAACCATTCTGACGTTTGTGGTAGTATGTCATTGTGGTCTTAATTTGCATTTCCCTGATTACTAATGAGATTGAACATCTTTGGATATTTATTGACTATTTAGCTATCCTCTTTGGAGAAGTGTCTATTCAAATCTGTTATCCACTTTTCTATTGGGTATACCGTCTTTTAAAATCGATTTGTTCACGTTCTCTATATATTCTGTATGTGTCCTCTGTCAAATATATGAATTGCAAATAACGTTTTTCTTTTTTGCAAATAACTTTCTAATTCTGTGCCTCGCTTTTACAATGACAGCTAATTGTTAAACATCAATAGTGTCTTTTGCAAAAGACACTCTAAATATCTACTTTACCCTCAGCCAGCCCCTTCAGATAAGCAGGGAAGTAAATTCTGCCCATTTTCCAGATAGGGACACCAAGGGCAAAGTTAAGACATTAAAGCTGGAACTGGAATCTTATTACCCTGATTCTGTTGGTGTTTCATGAATACCAGATTTTATTTGGGATTCCTCTGTTCTCAGCAGCTCCTTCAGCCCTTCCAATGACCACATGTCTACATACAAGTTGACTGCACATTTGGTTTCCTCTTGGAGAAAGATTAATCTTGATGTCAACTCTAACCAAAATCAGTCTCTGGCTCTCTACTCCATTGTATGTTTCCAGAAAGCTTATACAATCACTAAACCAGTCGCCAATTAAATAAATGTATAATAATGTTAAATTGGAACACTGGCAGAAACGTGCCTCACACATTAAAAGTACAGTAACTCTTATTAAATAATAGAACATTCACACCGGAATTTTAAGGTTAACTGAGGCAAGACACAAAGATACCCAGAAGATCTACTTCTGAGGAAAGAAAAGTGCTTTCAAATGCTTGCTCAACTTCATCAAATGTTAGAAATGAAGAGAGGTTTGCTTTGTATCTAAAGGGGCCCTAGAAGCCTATAGGTGCTCAGTAGGACACACTGACCCACACCATAACAAAGAATAATCCTTTAAACTCTGACAGGACTTTTTGTCAGAGTGGGGAAAAATGTATACCATCACAAGGAGGTGAACCCAATATCCCGACATCCATGCCCTTCACCCAGTACAAGGCTGGTAAAAGTCATAGTTGGATTATTTATTGCCTTCTAACCCAATGAGTAATTTCACAGATCTAAGGAACATCCATTCCACCTCAGTCAGGCATTTGCCCATCATTTGGTTAAAAATACAGCCAAAATTTTTATTTTCTACGCTGTCTTTACCTTTATTAAAATTTCAATTTGGGTTTGTGGGGCCATGATACAAGGAACATTCTTTGAAATTCTTTCAAATACTTTCCTGAGAATAGATTTGGATGAGGAAAAATGTGAAAGGAGAAGTAGCATATTTATTGGAAGCCTCTAAGATCCTGGGGCTTAAATTGAAGATAGAGATTCCAGTAAATCTTTTGCTTTAATGTAACTTTTTCTGTGTCTAGACCCCTTCTAGGCGGGCTGTGGTCCAAGTTTGATTCTATATTCTTTTCCCAGTTTCAGCTCCTTCTCCAGTGTCATTACCCTCAAGTACACATTGTAATTCAATATAAGCTAACAAAATCTGTATCCTAGAAAAGTCCTTAAGGAAATCTACTTTAATGAAAATAGACAAGAATGATTGTTAACTAAGATGTTAATTATTTTATATAAAACCCTTTAAAATTTTTTCTAGGGTCCTTGAATACAGTTACTATTATTTCGCAAAAATGAAGAGGGGAATTTCTAACCAAAGTAATCTTGAGGCTGGTTCAACTGGATTGTCTCAATTTCTGAATTAGTATAATTAGAATTTATGAGGTTTCAAATGTCTAGATTATGTAAGTACCTCATGTCTGATTAGTTCATAATACATCCTGTACAATATCCAGTGCAGTGGGCACTTAATAAAAATGATTTACATTGAGGAGGACATGTTTATTAATACATTTTACAATTATTATTTACAACATAATGTATTCGTGTTTTAAATAACAAATTAAGAACCTATGCCAGGCACTCTTCTAGGAGCCGAGGTTATAAAATACATCATTCTTACATATGAAAGCTGACAGTCTACTGTGGGGGACATTCATGTGAATGAATCATTGGAATATAAATTGAGAAATGCTATAGTTTTAGCAAAATATTATAAGATCACAAAAGAAAAATCCACTATTTCAGGTCCACGATCAGAAAAGACTTCTTAAGGAAAGCGACATTTGGGGTGGTTCTTTTTTTTATTATTATTATGATCAGTTAGCCAACATATAGTATATCATTAATTTTTGGATATAATGTTCAATGATTCATTAGTTGCGTATAACACCCAGTGCTCATCACCACACGTGCCCTCCTTAATACCCATCACCTGGCTACCTCATCCCCCACCCCTCCCTTCTGAAACCCTCAGTTTGCTTCCTGGAGTCCATAGTCTCTCATGGTTTTTCTCCCTCTCTGATTTTTTCCCCTTCAGTTTTCCTTCCTTTCCCCTAGTCCTCCATGTTATTCCTTATGTTCCACATATGAGTGAAACCATATTATAATTGTCTTTCTCTGCTTGACTTATTTCACTTAGCATAATCTTCTCCAGTTCCAACTATGTCAGTGCAAATGGTGGGTATTCATCCTTTCTGACGGCTGAGTAATATCCCATTGTATATGTGGACCACATCTTTATCCATTCGTCTGTTGAAGGGCATCTGGGCTCTTTCCACAGTTTGGCTGTTGTGGACATTGCCGCTATGAACATTGGGGTGCATGTGCTGGGGACTGGGGTGGTTTTTAAAGGAAGAGTAGAAGTTAGTCAAACTGTGAAAGAAGTGGGAAATAGTTGTGTAAGCACAGAGACTAGCTTTGTTAAAGGCAGCGACAAGTCTAGAAATTACATATAGGGGAACTTGGGACAATAATCTAAATGGTATGAAGGCCAAGGAACTTCTCTTAAAGTAGCAAAGCCACTTTTTTGTAGAAGACACATCACTTTGAAGGGTTGCTGGAGGTTATGGAAGCTCTAAATCTCTTCAAAGCTCTGCCTACATTAAAGCATATATTTAGAAAATAACAAAGAATTGGTTAGTTTGGCAGAAGCATTTAGGTGTGGTGGGGCTAGGTAAACTTTCCTTCCCAGTAGAAAAGACAGGAGATGAAGATTTCAATACAGCAAACCAACACTGAAGGACAAGGAACACATTCGTAAATAAGGAACAGTCTCCTTTTTACAACTAAGACCATTCATTTGTTTGATTTTAGAAAGAGACTCTGCCTTCATTCGTCATTAATTCCTATGGTTAAACAAAAATATGTTTAAAACTTATATCAATATTTGAAGTTCATGTGTCTTATATTTCATAGAATGGGTAATAGATTCCATCAATAATTTTATATCTTTGTCATCATAATCAAGGCATAACAACTAACTTTAGCTAACAAATGGTTATTTTTCACATTACAAGTATACTTGTACCAAACTCACATAAGTAAAATTTTTCAACTGAAGTATTTTCTTCATTTTCCTATATACTACATGATATAACCAAAGATAAGAGTTGCAATTAGGGCTTTTGTTATTAGATATCATTTTCTTCCATTAAATTGCCAATGTTAAATCATATCGTGTTACCACTTCATTTTGTTTCTTCTTGTGAGTGAACCAGATTTGTAGTAGGAAAGAACACACACACACACACACACACACACACACACACACACACACACACATAGAGTACAAAAAAAGACCAGGGAAGTAGCAGAAATAGCTTGGGGTTTGATTGATATGCTTACCAAGATTTACTGTGGGGGACATAGTTAGCTTACCTGTCCAATTGGGAGCAATGGACTAGTGGTAGATAGGCAAGTATCAAACAGAAAATTTAGGGATAAGAACCTAAGAAGAGGGTTGGTTAATAGGCAAAATCAGACACATAAGCAGAGACACATTAGCACAGTAGGCAAGGTAGAGATACACCATGGAAAGATAGTTGAAGAGGTAAGGGGATGCTAAGTAGCTACAGATTGTTACAGAAAATCCTAGAGATAAGGATTAGTGAGTCTTAATTAGTAGTATTAGTGTAAATTGTAATAGTGTATATAGAGTAAATCTAAAATCAAAAGCCTTCATTGCAACTCTATTGGTGATAATTAGTGATTATCAAGAACTCGAGAGCTATAAAAGATGCGGGAGTCATGACGTTCGGGCTGGAAAGGGAGCCCAGCAAAGCATAAAGAGAATCGATGATCTAAGTGAAGTGAGTAGAGTCAGAGCAACTGAGTATTAGTGAAAACAGAGAGCTTGTTATGAAGACTGTTATTTGAAATAGAGCTGGGTTGAATGAAGTTTTATTATTGTTGGTGAGTGGCAAATGTCGCGTGAAGGCAAACATTAACAAAGTTTACAAGAGCGATGACTCATCTACCTGTGGTATCTGACAGGTCACCAACAATAAATATTGATTGCTAGGCTGCTCAGCATAAATGTTGCTGACGAAATTGCAAAGGAAGAAGTGGGGAGGGGAAGGGGGCCTTCTGGGTGCTAGTTATTCATAAAAGAGAAGGTAATAAAGAGGTAGAAGAGAAGTGGGTTCAGGCTACCATATTTATGATTCATATATGAATGAGCCTTGAGATGTACACAGATTAAGTAAAAGCCTCTGGGCCTCACATTATTTCTCTGAAAAATGTGGTGTGGGGAGGGTTGGACTAATAATCCGTAGGGTCCCCATTTAGCTTTGCTGCCTCATGGTATATGTCCTATGATGAAGCTCTGGGCGTCCTACCACACACTTCCTCAATTCCAAGGAGTTGAAAGGGTCTCCACTGAGTTGAAAAAGACTTCCTTAGTGAGTTAATAAAGACATCTGTGTTTGCAGGAGAGCGCAGAGTTCCATTCTGGTGGGATGTACTAGAGAGGTAAGAGGAAACAGGTTGTAAGATTTCATAAGGATTTGGGGTTGTCCTACCTAATCGACTGGAATAAAGAGAGAGAACAGGAAGAACAAGTGATGGTTTCAGGGTTGCAGTAGAAGAATGCTACGAGATTATTAGGTTTAAAGAGGGGACCTCAGTAATGCGAAGTTTGAAATAGAATGATAACATACAGGAGCGATAACGGAGGGGTTTTATTGAATAATACAGTAAAGATCAAGGGCCAGGCAGGCAGAAATAGTGAACTCAGGTACACAGGGGGGTTATTAGTTTGAAAGAAAATGAGCGATCTTTCATTCTGACCCTTCTCTTCTAGTTCCTTTTCTTTCATCTATAAGCACAAACACTTGACTTCTTCATTTCTCTGAGGCAGTATGTCATCGTGCAAACACAGGAGCATTAGACCCAAATGAATTTGGTTTGGATCCAGCTATGCACTAGTTAGAGGATCTTGAGAAAGTTACTTCAGTGCTCTGTACCTCATTTTTCCTCAGCAGCAAAATGACCATAGCTCATACATCGCAAAATTGTTAAGCCTAAATAAGTTAATACTTACTAAGTATAAGGCTTCTGTCCTCTTCCTCCAACCTACAACCAACCAGCTCCCCGCAACTGCCACTTGATGTTACTCCCACGCCCAAAGTAGGGATCTAAAGGATAGAAGGCTGGTGGGTCACAAAATCCTGTTAAATGTCATGGGGCCAGCCTCTTGCTGTGGAATGCACACTACATTTGGAATAAGACAGAACTAAATTCAACTCCAAGTTCTGTCACTTATAAGCTGTTTTATTTGAGCTTGCATTAGTTATTTAACTTCTCTGAGCCTTCATTTCCACACCTTCACTGTGAGGAAGAAATAAGATAACAAATATAAAGTGGCAGGCACATAGTAGGCACCAGTGAATTTTAAACCTCCATTTTCATCACCAAATTTCTGGATTGAGTTGTTAATACTGTGTATTAAAAATCTGTGGAATTTCCTACCCTCAGCTTGTCTAATTAAGGTCACTCAAAGCCTCGGTGCCACATCAAAAGATAGTTTTTCTTTATCACATCTATGTCTCTGCCTCTGTGGATACCACGAATAACTACATAATCCTAAACACACTCCCCAATCTGGACCTCAGGAATATTAGTCTTCATCTGGTTTGCATCTCATATCTTTGGCCTCTTCCATAGTATCTGTTTCCATACTTCCACATCAAAGCACTTCCCACCGGCCTTAAGACTCCCATTTGGGCTTTTTATTACTATACAAATGAGGCCCTGTCTGTTCTTGGAGGAACTGTTAGAGATCCCCAAATCACTTCACTATGGGAAGAGGAGAAAAATTAGTTATTCTAAAAGATGTCAACAAGAGAGATGGAGGTACCTTTTCCTTGACTGAATTAATAAATCTGCCAAGCTAAAAGTGCTATCAAAAGGGATTAGCAGCTACGTGCTGATTGCCCATAGCGTTGGCTTCTGCTGAAATTATGAAACCACCAAGTTGCGTAATTCTGAACATGGTGGGTTTACTGTACCAGGGTCAATACCATCTGTCTCCTGGATTCAATTATCGTCTCTGTGGATGACACACAAATCTACTTGTCTGTGCTGAGCTTAATCCCTGGGTTCAGTCCTGTATAACTAAGGCAACCATATTTTCTGCACCAAAAACCAGGAGACACATGCATGGCCTGACAAAGGATTGTTTTTTTCCTGGTCTGTGAATTATTCATATGAAGACTTTCAAAGATACAAAAATTCAATCACATTTAGTTGTACTTTTAATGAATTTACTTTACCGAAAGGTATCTTGCAGATGTCTATCAGTGTCACGATCAGCATGAGGATACATTTATTCTTTGTGGCTTCCTCCAGGCTAACTTTCTCTATCATAAATAGAAAATTTGATCATTTTTTTTTATATCCCGAGTGAGGTAACTTAGGGTAGTGTTTAACTCCTCTAGCCTCTTGCTGCACACACTTAATCAGTTTTCAAATGATCCCATTTTTCAGAGGGATGCTTTTTTCTCACTACCTTATTCTCCCTAATTCTCATACAGGCTAATGGTTCCTCAACTTAGGTGTGCACCAGACACAACTGAGGAAGCTTATTAAAACGACAGATTCTGGGCTCCACCTCCACTGAGATTGATTTGATAAAGCTGGGGTAGGGCCCAGAGATTTTCAGTTTTTAACAAGCTTTCAGTTGTTTCTGGTGAAGGTGGTCCAAGTACCACACTCTGTGTAACACGGTTCTGTGTGAACTATCTACTGTGTTATTAATGTTTGAATTCAACTGTCTTAGCAAAGGCTTATATTTTTGGCCATAAAAGGACACTGAGGGGAAACTGACGTCTTTTTTTTCTTTTTAAGATTTTATTTATTTATTTATTTATTTATTTATTTATTTATTTATTTATCTGACAGAGAGGAGAGAGATCACAAGTAGGCAGAGAGGCAGGCGGTGGGGAGGGGGGGGGAAGCAGGCTCCCTGCTGAGCAGAGATCCCAATGTGGGGCTCGATCCCAGGACCCTGAGATCACAACCTGAGCCGAAGGCAGAGGCTTGAACCCACTGAGCCACCCGGGTGCCCCCTGATGTCTTGATATTAAAACATGTGCCTTGTAGACATAATCATAAGTCTGTGGGCAAAGTCCCTGATGAAGACAAAATAGCCCCTTAAGAGCTAAAACTGCATGTCAAGGATCACAGCATAATAATAGTAATAGTACAAGCAAAACTTACAAAATAGACACATGAGAGCCTGAATGCTGCTTGTTTTCATTTTTATTTCAATCTCATTTGAGACCTTTTTAATATTATTAACAAACTGCCCACATTTGACTAATATTGCCTCTGCGTCCCTGTGAGTGCACATCCTGGTATACAACTGTACTTAGGGGCCACAGCCTGACTTTATACTGCATACAGCCTGTGTATTCACTTCCTCGCCTGCGACGGTGGGGGCATCCAAAGCCAGAGAACCGGATGTCTGTGTGTCTCAGTTACAGAGGAACATGAAGCAGTCTATTTCTACATCTCAGGGTATCTTCCTAAACTTCTTATAGGCCACCTAGACGCTGCCTACAAATCGATTACACCTGCACAGGGCCACACTTCTAGAAACACTGGTCCGGGTTCTCCTGTATTGTCTCCTCTAGTGTAGGATCTATACTCTTGAAATCTTCTTAGTCTCAGTGGCTCCCGAAGCATCTCCCGGTATGTGGGTCCTTTCCTACCGCTACCCAGTTGTCTGCATTGCTTACGTTTTACCTTGTTTCCCCTGTAATCACTGCTTGCTCAGACATGCTTTGTTTAGTCCTGTATAGGCATCCCTGCAAAAGTAATCCCTTACTATCATTATACTTGTAAATGTTTCAAGTAAAAACCTCGCTGACGTTTCTCGGCTTGGGTAGGCTATGTTTTCCAACTCACGGGCATGCTGAGGCCCTTTGTCACCTCCTTATCTTGTACAAGATGAACAGTTTGTCCAGTGAGGTTATCATTTTGCTTCTGTATTTGTTGGGAGGGAAGAGCATTTAGCTATCCCTAAATGATAATACACTATACACAATATTCTCCACATTGCTTATTTCACTTAATAATCTATCTTGGACAGCTTTCCGTATCGGTAGTATAGAGCTGTCTCTTTCTTTTAAACTACTGCCAGGATGCTAATGAAGGATGCAAGGTTTTTTTTTCAATCTTTTGCTATTACAAACAGTGCCGCAATAAACATTCTAGTACACACATTATACGCACATGTGCCCCTAGACTACGGAATCACAGGATATGTGCATTTTTATATGGATACACATGGCCAATTTACTCTCCACGGAGTTTACATTCCATTGATGTTTTAAAACTTAAACAGTAAACTAAACAGTTTAAAAACTGCTAAAACTAAACAGTAAAAAGTCCTTCCCTTACACATAAAGAGATCTTCCTTACAATACATTATTTTAACATTTTGATTTTTTCAAATTAATATAGTTGTCCTCTAAAATTAAAAAACTTTAGAGCAAGCTAACTCTCCTTTTACCACCATTTTAGTCTAATCAGTCCTGTTCTCAAAGCTATCACCATTTTGAGTGTGCATGTGATGATATGTATTCCTCTTGACTCCTTTCTGTGCATTGGCAATAATATACATTGAGTGTAACTACAGAGGATATATAAGTTACTTTGTGCCTTGATTTTCTTACATAAATGGCATCATTATGTATATCATTTTGTGTTTTTTTAACTTAGCAATTTTTTGAATTCTCTATACATTAATTGATGACTGAAAAAAAGGTATTATTTTTTGCTCAAGATGCATGTCCATTGAGGGTTAAAGAGCTCTGCTCATTGGACTTCGGGACCTGAGCTGCCCGAGCAGTCGCCACTTTTGACACTGACAGTTTCCATGGCATAAGGAAAGGGAGCTCTTCGGAGTTTCCCACTTGGTCACAGAAGTAACAACTCACTGACCAGAATGAGATATATTGCCCTAAGCAACCATGAGAGAGGGCCACTGAAGGCTGTCCTACTGTGTGCCCAGAAGGTGAGGTGAGCTAACAGTGAATAACACTAATTACTCTCATAATCAGTAAAACAGATGAGTTGCAAGATACACACATTTCCCATTTTAATATACACTCCCAAATTATACTCCAAAGTGGCAATACCACTATCAGACTGTGAGTATGTGTATCTCTC
Organism: Procyon lotor; assembly: GCA_028646535.1. Classification (NCBI taxonomy): domain Eukaryota; kingdom Metazoa; phylum Chordata; class Mammalia; order Carnivora; family Procyonidae; genus Procyon; species Procyon lotor. The sequence goes on from CM053612.1 coordinate 32,912,654, forward strand.
TGTATTCTTCTCTACACTCACTATTAACAATTTTTTCAAAGTTTTCCAGTCTGACGAGGGGGAAAATGATGCTAACATAATTTGTATTTTTTTTTTTCTGATTGCTAGTGTAGTTGAGCATCTTTCATTTGTATCGATTTTCTGTACTTCCTCTTCTGTAATTGACATGTTGATGTTTTTGGCCATTTTTCTCTCTTTTTTTTTTTTTTTTAAAGATTTTATTTATTTGACAGAGAGAAACACAGCGAGAGAGGGAACACAAGCAGAGGGAGTGGTAGCGGGAGAAGCAGGCTTCCCGCAGAGCAGGGAGCCCGATGCGGGGCTCGATCCCAGGCCCCTGGGATCACGACCTGAGCCGAAGGCAGCCACTTAACGACTGAGCCACCCAGGCGCCCCCATTTTTCTCTTAAGTTGCTTTTAAGCATTTTAACCAATTTGTAGAAGTGCTTTATATATTATGGGTGTGAATTCTTATTGGTAGGTATGTTGCAAATTTTTTCCCAGATTGTCATTTAAAGTCCATTCCTTTTTATTATTCTCCATGGGCACAGAAACCACTTTGAATCTCCCACCTAAAGTCCACTGAGATATTTGAAAATAGTCATCAAGTCACCCCCTAGCCTCCTCTTTTTTGAGCTAAATAATCCAAATTCCTTTAACCTTTCCTCATAACACCGATATTTCTTTTTTTTTTTTAAAGATTTTATTTATTTGTTTGACAGAGAGAGATCACAAGTAGGCAGAGAGGCAGGCAGAGAAGAGAGGAGGAAGCAGGGTCTTTGCTGAGCAGAGAGCCCCATGTGGGGCTGATCCCAGGACCTTGAGATCATGACCTGAGCCGAAGGCAGAGGCTTTAACTCACTGAGCCACCCAGGCACCCCAACGCCGCTATTTCAATTTTTAAAATCACATTTCTACTTTGTCCACACCTTAAAACTATAGTGGCCTACTATAAACACCATACACTTCTAAACTGTGTAACTGGCCTGCTTTTTTTCTTTCTTCTTCTCTTTTTAATTAGCAGCTAGTAAGCCTAAAGTTAAATTTGCTTTCCACCAACAGAAAGAACATATTTCTTCACAATTTGCATTTTGAGCCCCATTCCTAGTCTTCTTATATCCCCATACTTGTTTATCTCTCTTAGTTGCCGACTATTTTTAAAATTTACATTGTATTTTATGTGTCATTATGAGGGAACAGAAGGCAAGCTGAGGACAAAGCAGAATCGGATGCGCTGTGACCTCCCCCCCCACCCACTCCCTAGTCCTGGGTGGGACATGTGTAACATTCTTACAGGAATATCGCAACTATGTTAATGTCAATACCTTGCTAGAGGGGAAAAGCAATCTTAATCTGACAATGGCAAGGCCTCTGGTAATTTGTAGGTCCTCTTTAGCATATGAAAGTTCTATTGAAACCTCCCTTTTCCCTTACCTCCCCCAAGCCAATAGTTTATAACCTGCCACCCCTCACATCCCTAGTGCGGCAGCTCTTTCTGCCCACGGGTCCTGTCCCTGTGCCTTAATAAGCCACCATTTTGCACCAAAGATGTCTCAAGAATTCTTTCTTGGTCATCAGCTCCAGACTCCACCCCCACTGAACCTCACTTACATTCTAAAACTCATTTCAGGGGGTTTTCAAGGAATATGGTCTTATTGGAACACTTTGATGTCAATTGCTCAGGCTGTAATCCTCTAGCCCGTGGCTACTCTACTGGGAGGAGAACGTCTTGTCTTTTGGCTGGAAGTCAGTACCCTGACCCCCAATGGTAATAAGACCCAGAAACTTGATGCCCTCTCTTTATCCCTGTTCTTATACAAAGTCGTCTGTCTTGGGCATGGGACAGCCACCTAAGTCACCAGGACGGCTGCCAATCTTAAGACTCCCATGTGAAGTTTCCTCCTGATTGATCTAATGTGATCCCCTCCACATCCCTGGTCTAGCTGCTTCTGGCTGTGAGACCTCCACTGGGAACCGGCCGAAACCGGTACCCGATTGAACTAAAATCCCACTGGGGACCATTTCCTAGGGAAGTTGGCTGTCAGGACCACGTGTGTTGGAATGTCGCACATGATGGATTTCTAACCTGACTGTTTCTTGTCGGTGTCCTCTACTAATTACTTAAAAGCTACAAAATTCGGTTATTTCCCCTTGTAAAACTTTTCTAGTATTTTCCGTGGGTTAAAATGGCAGGGCAGTACACAACCTTCAGGACATACAATGGCACGGCAAGGTATTTCACTCCATTCACCAGGCACCCATCTATAGCCTAGGATGTGATGGGGAAGGAGAGGGACACCAGCCAGAGAAGACAGGGTATTTCCCTGAAACAAAGGGAGTTTCGGCAGCTGCTTGGGAATATTCCTTAAAGTCCCCGTCCTGAGGAAGACTAACCACAGTTGGCTCCAGTTATAGCCATTAACCCGGGAAATGACACCAGCACCCCTCCAGGGTCTTTTATGCCCTTCACGGGAAGGCAGGTTTGTGATCAATAGCGATGTCTTGCTTGAGGGGTTCCTCTGGTGGCTTTTGACACATGGGAACCTCTGACCTATCCTGCGTGGGATGCCACCCAGGAGTCAGGGGAGATTTGGTAATGGACCTCGCTTACTTTTCTGGGAGCATGGCCTCAGTAGGCTTCTTGGTTCCCAAGGACTCTATCTTGGGGTCCCTATTAACCCACTGGAAACAATTTGGATTGCAAAACTCAGGAAAGGACTGAGCTCCTGTAACACTGCATGGCCTCAGTGGGATCTCTGAGTTAGATCTCTGCAGGAAATAGGGCAAATAGACCTAGGGTACCTTCATTGATCATACCTAGGCCTTCATTACTCTATACCAGGGCCCAACCTAAGCGCCTCTTACAGAACGCATTTGCCCAAATATATCTGGCTAGTAAACCCCCTCCTGACATGTTGGATGATAATTATCTAAATAAGCCTCCTCCTGGTAAACCCAGGTTGCTGGAGGATACACAGGCCATCCCTAGCAAAGGGGACTCTGACTTTCCCTTTATTCTTCCTAATAGATGTGGTGGGGCTTCTCCCTAACTGATTTCCCAGTTAATGGCTATAACTGGAGCCAACTGTGGTTAGTTTTCCTCAGGATGGGGACTTTAAGGAATATTCCCAAGCAGCTGCCGAAACTCCCTTTGTTTCAGGGAAATACCCTGTCTTCTCTGCCCAACATGGACAGCCATACCCTGCCCCCTTGTTGGTGGGAAAACATGGCGTCTGCTCCTCTGTTGGAGCTGATGAGCTCTAAAATCAGGACCCCTTTCTCTGCCTTCTGGCAGCACTATGTCTCTTCTGACTACCCCTTCTCTTGTTTCTGCACCACCTTGGGTGCGTCTTGTGTAACTGGCCTCTAGACCATCCCGGGTGCCTCAGGCACCATGGCTCCCCCTCTCTTCACTGTCAAGGAGCCAGAAGAGCGCCCCCTGGACCTAAACCCTCCCACTCCAGATTTCTCCACCTGTGTCTCAGGTAAAAATTGAAAATGGGGTGGGCCCAGGTGGAACATAAGTCAGTATTTAAACTAAGTTAGGCTAGTTGGTTTAATTAAGATAGATGTGTCTTTAAAGTTATCAGCACTAAATGTAAAACTTATTCTATGGAGGTTTGCTGAAGGTCAAATAAGCTCATATTATCTCTTGGAATTTTTTAACAAAAAGATGACTAAACTGATGGGTAATTGTCTCAAAGTTTGTTTTTTTTTTTTTTTTAAAGATTTATTTATTTGACAGAGAGAAAGAGATCACAAGTAGGCAGAGAGGCAGGGAGAGAGAGAGAGGAGGAAGCAGGCTCCCTGCTGAGCAGAGAGCCCGATGCGGGGCTCAATCCCAGGACCTTGAGATCATGACCCAAGCCAAAGGCAGAGGCCTTGGCCCACTGAGCCACCCAGGCGCCCCTCAAAGTTTTCATGCAATTGTTAAGATAGCTTTCGAAGTCTTTGGCAACCTGAAACTTTAAAGTTTTGATTGGATCATAAATGGAGTTAAATTTGTTAGACATCTGGGTCTTTTCCAAATGGGATAAAGTGCTAAATCACTGTTACTGGACATAGGTTTGTGCTTTTGATCTACTGCAAAGAAACTAAGGATATTTAAATCTGTTCATAGAACATGTTTTGTGCTTAACTGATTCAAAAATTTGCCATCTAAAGAATTCTGGTGTAACAGTTCACAATTGGTTACTCCTTAGTCTTCCTTGGAGATTAAGGTTTCTAAAGAGTGAAAAATTCTGCTAAATTGTAACTAAAACTGATGTCAATAAGGGAAACAACTCTGTATGTGGAAAAGTAGGAGATATGTAAAAAAGCTAAGGAATGGGAATGAATTTTGTTGAAGACAAAAGAAGGTAATTTTGTTCTAAATGAGATGGGTGCTTGGGACAAAAATAAGAATGCAAAGGAAAGTAGAAGGTTTGTGATGGAAAAACTTTAGAAAGGAATTTTAGGTGTGGTCAGGACCAACTAAGGTTAAAATAAACGGATTTTAGGGCACCTGGGTGGCTCAGTGGGTTAAAGCCTCTGCCTTCGGCTCAGGTCATGATCTCAGGATCCTGGGATCGAACCCCGCATCGGGCTCTCTGCTCAGCAGGGAGCCTGCTTCCCCTCTCCCTCTGCCTGCCTCTCTGCCTACTTGTGATCTCTCTCCTCTCTGTCAAATAACTAAATAAAATTAAAAAAATAAAATAAAATAAACGGATTTTAAAGTACACTCTTGTAAGACTGTAGAGTAAGTAAGACTTACTTAAGACTGAGAGTCTTTCTGTTCAAAAAGACAAGGTTTTCTTAAATTAATTGATCTGCTGTTAAGAAGAAAATGTAAACAGTTGTTTTCTTTTTTTCTTTTAAAGATTTTATTTATTTGTCAGACAGAGAGAAAGAGAGAGAGCATGCAAGAAGGAGGAGTGGCAGCAGAGGGAGAAGCAGGCTTCCCGCTGAGCGGAGAGCCCTATGCGGGGCTCGATCCCAGGACCCTGAGATCATGACCTGAGCCGAAGGCAGAGGCTTAACCCACTGAGCCACCCAGGTGCCCCTAAACAGTTGTTTTCTCTTTGCCTGTCCACAAAAACCATTTTCCATATTTTGCCTGTATTAGGACTTTAACATCCCTAATTATATTTAGGCATGTGCTTTTAAACTTTCTAAGGTTTTATTAAATTTTCACAAGATTTAAATCGTAAATGAAATCTCTTTAACTCATTAGGCCTTTTCCTTGGTATGCTAAGTTACTCAGGAAGTACTGCTAAACAAACGATAAACCTTGGGTTACATTTGGGTAAATGCTATAACTATTTTAGAGGTTCTATGCATTTCTTAAAGTTTTAATGTTTTGATAAGGTCATCACTTGATGTAATTATTGAAGTGTTTTGTGTCACAGAAATAACCTGATTTCCTTGCCAGCTATTTTGTACACTCTCATCTCATCAGCTCTTTAACCATGTCTATTCGGAGTCTTTGTCATTTATAATTGTTCGATTTCTCTTGTAAAATGAGTTTCATCTTCAAGGACAGTCATATAAAGGACTTTTAGGACTGTACAGGTATTCAATATCTTTAAGATCAGAACAGAAATGAGTAAGAACTTTCAGAACTAAGTGAAAGCTGCATTCAAACTGAACAAGAGTTAGTAACATGGGACTAAATAAACTAAAAGATTATAGTGTTGTGACTCTTGTTTGAAACATTGCTGGTTCTCTAATGTTTGCTCTTCCAGACTAACGAAACTTTTTCTTAAGATACCTGTGACTTATAGAAATGTAAAAATACTCATTTGAAAACAAATCAAAGCATTCAACTTTTCTTGCTATCTGAACCCTCTGAAATTCAAAAGGTCTCCGTAAGTATTCTTTCTTCCATGATAATCTAGGCATTTGCATAAATTCAATAAGAATCTTTTTTCCTAAAAAGGAGAAGGAGAAGAAGAAGAAGAAGAAGAAGAAGAAGGAGGAGGAGGAGGAGGAGGAGGAGGAGGAGGAGGAGGAGGAGGAGGAGGAGAAGAGGAATCTGTTCTCCTTGTAACAGGACACCATTGAAAACATTGGTTATTTTACCAAGGCTTTGACTGAAATGTCTTATTTGAGATACATGCGTAGGTTCAGATATGACCAGACAGCTTTAAGGAATTGAGGTTGACTTTATGAAACCTGGAGCCATAAAGCCCCTTGGAACAGTTGGCCTCATACCTTGCTTACAGAGTTCCCAGCAGCCTCACCAGGTGAGTAAATAATGTCACTTCCTGGCAGGTGCAGGAACCTCAGGATACTCTGGGGACCTCAGGAAGAGGAATTTGCCCAATCTACAGGTATTGCAGGCATGTCTGATGGCAAGTACTTGGCTTGGCTTCTGGCCTGGAGAGGCTACTAAAAAAAAGTTCAACCTAGAGATTCCTTATTAAGAAGTTCCAGCAAAGCAGATTCTAAAAGATTTATATGATCAGTCACTATTCTTACTGAGCTTATGTAAATAATTAGGCCAAGTTTGTTAAAACTGCACTTGTTTTTAAAATAAATTAGTCTTGGGGCGCCTGGGTGGCTCAGTGGGTTAAAGCCTCTGCCTTCGGCTCAGGTCATGATCTCAGGGTCCTAGGATCGAGCCCCACATCGGGCTCTCTGCTCAGAGGGGAGCCTGCTTCCCCCTCTCTCTCTGCCTGCCTCTCTGCCTACTTGTGATCTCTCTCTCTGTGTCAAATAAATAAAATTAATAAAAAAAAAAACTTTAACATAAATTAGTCCTGATTTGGCTATCTCTGGAAATAGGGTTATTTTAGAGAGAAAAATTATGGCACAATAACACACCTTTGTGAATTTTAAATTCTAAATGATTGTCTTTAAATGTTTGTTGTTTACCTAAGCTAGACAACTTGAGGTAAACTTCAGAGAAATTACCACAGTAATGCATATAGACAATCTTCTTGCTTATTATTCTGTGGGAATAATAACAGAATAACAGATAACAGATAACAGAATCCCATGGGGACATAATTATTTAAACAGCTGGAAAATGGGATTAATTCCCCAACAGTTGTATAACTCAACTAGCACCTTGACCAATTCTGTATGGTTCATGATGAAATCATTCTTAAAAGCCAGAGCATACCCCACTCCACAGGGTTAGCTATGGACTTGTGGAGATAATGGATGACCCCACTTCCTTTATGATTGTCCTGGATAATGCACTTGGGGATAGCCTTATCTCCTGAGACAAGTTTTCTCCCACTTACCAGTGATTCTTCGTAATTAGAGTATTAATGCTTTACCTCAAACAAAGAGGTCTTCTTGACAGTATTATTCCTTAGTCATATTTATCCTAGAAGCCACCTCTATTGAGGTACAATTGCATACAAAGGCTTTAGCTAAGCATAAAACAACCCTTCTGGTAAAAAGAGCCTCGAAACTATGGGACAGTCCCTAACAGTAATGACTTCCCATCAGGTCCAGAGTGTCTTAGAGACCAAGGGCCATCAATGGATGATGGGAGGCTGCCTTACTAGATACCAGGCTATGCTTTTAGATACACCTGAAGTAATACTTAAAACCTGTTGGACTTTTTTTTTTTTTTTTAAAGATTTTATTTATTTATTTGACAGAGAGAGAGAGATCACAAGTAGGCAGAGAGGCAGGCAGAGAGAGAGGGGGAAGCAGGCTCCTCTCTGAGCAGTGAGCCCGATGCCGGGCTGGATCCCAGGACCCTGAGATCATGACCTGAGCCGAAGGCAGAGGCTTTAACCCACTGAGCCACCCAGACACCCCTAAACCTGTCAGACTTTAAACCCATCCACCCTTATGCCTGGACCTGACCATTGTACGTCTCTATAGAGCATAATTGTTCAGAGCTTATTGATCTTGTTTGTTCTAGTCGACCAGATGTAAGATGTCCCTATTAAAAATACAAAGGACAGTTGGTTTAAACATGTTCCCAAATAATAGTGCTCTGGGCTACTGACTGGTTTACTTACTACAGATTGGGTAAGGTGACCAGGCATCAGATGGCCAGCTCCAAGTGGAACCCAGTGATATGTGGGACTCACCTGTGGCCCTGGCTTCCTCCACAATGGATAGGTGGCTGCACCCTAGGTTTTGCCTGGATTCATGGAAGCCTTACTGAAACCATCACTACTCCAGCTAATCTCCCCAGTTTAAACAACGGTGGGCACGGTTTGTATGACATTGGTACGACCACCTAGCATCCATCTTGTTCCCTCTTTGAGACTGGAGGATGTTTGGCACATGGAAGCTCTAACTTAGTCCATGGTCAGCCCTACATGACCCTCGAAGTAGCATTTCTCTATTCAAATGCTATGATAGGGGCACCTGGGTGGCTCAGTGGGTTAAGCCTCTGCCTTCAGCTTGGGTCATGGTCTCAAGGTCCTGGGATCGAGCCCCGCATCGGGCTCTCTGCTCAGTGGGGAGCCTGCTTCCCCCTCTCTCTCTGCCTGCCTCTCTGCCTACTTGTGATCTCTCTCTGTCAAGTAAATAAAATCTTTTAAAAAAAAATTGCTATGGTAGCACACATGTGTAGAGCAGCTTTACAAAACACAATGGCATTGGATGCTTTAACTGCTACCCAAGGTGGAAGCTGTGCTATCACAAAAACAAAATACTATGTATAAGTTCCAGATTATCACAAAATATTTCTGGGGTTCTGACATACTCAAATTGGCACTTTAAACAGTCCCTCCCTCTCCTTGAATGATAAAACTCCTGGACTGGAAAGGGATTTTTTTTTGTCAACTACAGAAAACTCTTATTTGAACTTCATTTTCTTTTTGTTACACTAATCATGTGTTGCTGTTTTTTCCCACGTCTCCCCATCTGGTGTCGACTCCTTCGCTGCCGTAACATCCACAGTTGACCCTTTCCACTTGGGAAGATCACTTGAGCCGTCTCCCCCGGACTCAGCCGCTGCTACCTTTCGCAACTCCCCTATCTGTTTCCCAACCGACCGATATTGACCCATATGTAGGGACATCTCTCCACCCCTGTTCAGCAGGAAGACGTTACAGAGGATGAGACCTTCCACCTCCAACAGCCTTCAAGATTTAAGGGTCAAAATGGTTCAGGGGGGAAGGAGGGAACAGAAGGCAAGCTGAGGACAAAGCAGAATCGGATGCGCTGTGACCTCCCCCCCCCCCCCCCAGTCCTGGGTGGGACAAGTGTAACATTCTTACAGGAATATCGCAACTATGTTAATGTCAATACCTTGCTAGAGGGGAAAAGCAATCTTAATCTGACAATGGCAAGGCCTCTGGTAACTTGTAGGTTCTCTTTAGCATATGAAAGTTCTATTGAAACCTCCCATTTCCCTTACCTCCCCCAAGCCAATAGTTTATAACCTGCCACCCCTCACATCCCCAGTGTGGCAGCTCTTTCTGCCCACGGGTCCTGTCCCTGTGCCTTAATAAGCCACCATTTTGCACCAAAGATGTCTCAAGAATTCTTTCTTGGTCATCAACTCCAGATTCCACCCCCACTGAACCTCATTTATATTCTAAAACTTCATCAACTAGATGTCTATTCTTCTGGTAAAAGGAGAGGTATAAATAAATGGGTAAAGGGCAGAGAAAGAAAGAATGAGAGAGCTCTGAAAAATTTACAATATAAAAGCTCATCTCCCAGAACTATTTTAATTTTAGCCTGGTATTTGGTTGGATACATACCCCACAAGAGCTTTATGTTATAGATTCCGGTAAATTCTGACCCTTTTCATTCTACTCACTTTTGTTTCTTTTACACAAGTACCTAACTATCAGTCCATCCCAGAAGTAACAATTTATATTTTTCCCTTTTAAGTTTTATCGTGTATCTGTAGAAGCATTTTCTGTAATTAGTCATTTTGAATTGAATTCTGTCTTTGAGAATATTTAGCGGCCCCTGTGTCATTTAGCATCATCTGCAAACTTGGTGAGTTTTCCCTCAAACATATATCTCAGGCATAATAAAATTACATACTTAGACTATCATCATCGTGATAGTTTGATTAGAATTTCATTGTTTTCTGATTGCTGAGGATTTCTAGTGGCACAACTATTTATTTCAGTCCTAGTTTGCACCATCAAGTGGTGTTCCTGCTAAGCAGAATCACCAGAAATACAGTGCCCCTTACAAGATAATGCATCCAGGCCTGCTAGGAACAACTGGGGACCCCAGAAAGGTCTCAGGTGAATTTCTGTGGCTTTGTCATTCCTCACTCCAGGTAGTGCCTGGGTCAAATATCTTAGAAGTTATTGTACCTTCTTTTCAAAAATTCTTGTTATAGCTATCACTGTTGCTCCTTGTTGGTGTCATCATCAACATTTTGTGCCATGGTTAATTGTTTAAGTTTCCTTTATACTGTGAGATCACAATGTAGCAGAATGCCATCTATTTCAATGTTGCTCCAGTAAGATGAAAATTGAGGCAGGTAGATTTCAGTTTGTTATAAGCAAAAACATTCTTTCTTTCTTCTTTCTTTTTTTTTCAGAGAGTCATTCTTTCTTTCTTTTTTTTTTTTTTTAAAGATTTTATTTATTTATTTGACAGAGAGAGAGATCACAAGTAGGCAGAGAGGCAGGCAGAGAGAGGGGGGGAAGCAGGCTCCCTGCTGAGCAGAGAGCCCAATGAGGGGCCTGATCCCAGGACCCTGAGATCATGACCTGAGCCGAAGGCAGAGGCTTTAACCCACTGAGCCACCCAGGCACCCCCAATCAGAGTCTTTTTAATGATAGAAAAGACTATTTCTTAAAGTAGGTAGCTCCTGAACCCCACAGGTATTCAGAGGATGGAAAGCTCTCATCCCCTCAAAATTATACCATCTGTCATCATTAAAATCAATTTATTAAAATTTTAAATGAAAATAATCTATTTTTGTGCTGAATATACATGAACCTTTAAGACATTAAAATTGTACAGAAGAGATCACTGTGGTGCAGGGTGGAGCTCCTATTGGCCAAAGCAAGAGGTGATTCAGGAGAAGCATTTAAGGTATGTGCCAGTCATTAAGTTATGGTGTCTTAACTCAGACCAACTCTTCTACACTGTGCAATATGATGCTGAGGCTGGGAGTTAGAAAACTACACTTCTACATTTGACAACTGGATTCACATCAGGCTCTGCCAATAGCAAGTGCTAGAAGGAGACTGGAAGGCTGAAGCAGGAAGAAAGGACTTGCTCATTCTTGTCTGTTCCACTGAGCAAATTTCAGTTTTATAATACAGTGTTACCAACTATAGTCAGTGCTTTACATTAGATCCTAAGACCTTAAATATCATATAACTGAAAGTTTGTGCCTTATTACCAATTTCTCCCTATTTCCCTGACTGCCCAGCCCCTGGCAATCACTTGTCTGCTCTGTTTCCATAAGTTCAACTTTTATTTTTTTAGATTCCACATATAGGTGACACCATATAGTGTTTGTCTTTGGCTAATTTCACTTTGTATAATGTCCTCCAGGTTCATCCATATTGTTAGAAATGACAGAATTTCCTTCTTTAAGGCTGAATAATATTCTGTGAGATATCATATTTATCTTTATCCATTTATCTATTGATGGGCAGGCACTTAGGTTATTTCCATACCTTGGTTATTGTGAATAAGGCTGCTATGAAGATCAGAGTACAGATACCTCTTTAAGATAATGATTTGGTTTACTTTGGATATATATCCAGAAGTGGTACTGCTGGGTCATATGGTAACTTTATTTTTAATTTGTGGAGGAAACACCGTACTGTTTTCCATAGTAGCTACACTAAATTACATTCCCATCAATAGTGCACAAGGGTTCCCTTATCTCCATATCCTTACCAGAACTTATTACCTCTTGTCTTTTTGATAACAGCCATCCTAATAGGTGTGAGGTGAGAGCTCATTGTTGTTTTGATTTGCATTTCCCTAATGAAGAGTGATGTTGGACATCTTTTCATGTACCTGTTGGCATTCATACGGTTTTGTTTTTGAAAAATGTCTATTTGAAGAACATTTTTTCCAGTTTAATTGAAAAATAATTGATATATATCACTGTATGAGTTTAAGGTGTGTGGTGTGACGGTTTGATGTACATACAATATGAAATAGTTACAACAATAGGTCTAGTTAACACCTATCATCTCATATAGATACCATAAAAAGAAAAGAAAAACAACTTCTCTTTGTGAAATGAAATCTAGGATCTACTCTCTCTCTCTCTCTCTCTTTTTAAAGATTTTATTTATTTACTTGAGAGAGAGAGAAAGTGAGAGCATGGGAGGACCGAAGGTCAGAGGGAGAAGCAGACTCCCTGTGGAGCTGGGAGCCCGATGCGGGACTCGATCCCGGGACTCGAGGACCATGACCTGGGCCGAAGGCAGTTGCTTAACCAACTGAGCCACCCAGGCGCCCCTAGGATCTACTCTCTTAACTTTCCTAATATATCATAGTGTTAACTATAGTCATCATAATGTACATTATCTCTAGTATTTGTCTTATAAGTAGAATTTTGTACCTTTTGACCACCTTTTTCCAACTTCTCACCCCACCTTTGGTAACCACATATCCATATCTGATCTCTTTTGCTCTGAGTTTGGTGGGGTTTTTTTGTTTTTAGATTTTAAATGTAAGTGAGATGATATAGTATTGTCTTTCTTTGAAGGACTTATTTCATTTAGCATAATGCCTTCAAGGTCCATCTATGTTGTTGCATATGGTAGGATTTCCTCATTTTTTTATGGCTGAAATATATATACAATATATATGTATAACATATGTATAGTATATATAATACATATCATATGTGTATATATAATACATATATACATATTATATATGATATATGTATATATTGCATATATATACACAAATATATATATATCATGACTTCATTCATTCATCCATCAATGAACACTTAAGTTGCTTCCATGTCTTTTTACCATTTTTAAATTAGGGTTTTTTTTTATATTAAGTTGTATAGATTTCTTATATATTTTAGATATTAAATCCTTATCAGATCTATAGTGTGCAAGTATTTTATTCCATTCCGTAGGTTAATTTTTCATTCTGTTGATGGTTTCCTTTCATGAGCAGAAGCTTTTTAATTTGATGTGGCTCTACTTGTTTATTTTTACTTTTGTTTCCTTTGCTTTTGGTATCAGATCCAAAAAAGTCATTCCTAAGACCAATGCTGAGAAGCTTACGCCCTGTTTTCTTGTAGGAGTTTTATGGTTTCAGGCATTACATTCAAGACTTTAAACCATTTTGAGTGGATTTTTGTATATGGTGAAACGAGGGGTCCAGTTTCATTCTTTGGCACATCTCTTTAATTAGATAAAATTCACACCCATTGAAATACGCAAATGTTAGTGGTACCATGAGCTTTAACAAATGCATATACCTATGGAATCCAAGCCCCACTGAGAAAGGCACATCATTTCAAAAGTTCTTCCTGCATGCTTCATTGCAGTGCACTCTTTTTGCAGTTAAAACCATGTTGTGATGATCACTTGTTGTCAATAAATATAGATTGTGTTTTCTCTTATATTGTAAAAGTAAAATATGTCCATGCTGTAAATTCAAATGGTCTTTTAATCCTAAGTGGTGAGAACATATAAACAATACTGTTTTGCACTTTGATTTTACTTTTATCACCTTACAATACAACAGACATCTTTCCCTATGAATATGTACTGAGCTAATAAATTTTTTAGCAGATATATAACATTCAATCATATGAATTTAACATAATGTTAAAGAACATTTGAACTATCCAATTTTTCATTATGACAACCAGGGTTACAATGAAAAACTATAGATATTTATCTCCACCCTTGTTTTATTATATCTAAGACAGAGTCCCAGAAATGGGATAACAAAACTTTTAGGTAGAGTTCATTCTCACACATATTCTGCACACCCTGAAAACAGTGCATGTGATTTCTATTTTCTGAGTGTGTGTTTTTCAGGTTTTTAAAGCTAGGAAGATAAAGTTTATATTCTAAGAATGAGGAGCCAAGTTAAGGATCAAAGACAGAAAAGCAACCTGGGGCTTCTGGTGTAGGAAGCTAAGCATTATAAAGCTCAGGGACAAAGGGAACTTTGTAACAGTATTTATAAGAGAATAATAATAGTTAACACCAGAAAACAATATATCATTATCCCCATAAAGGAAAAAAAAATGAGGAAGGAAGATAGGTGATTATCCAGGGAATTCATGAAGTCCAGAAACGTAGAGCAGTAGTTCATTCTCAAACTTGAATTCACCCAGAATCACCTATAGGGTTTGTTCAAAACACAGATTTCTAAGCCCTACCCCAAGAATTTCTGGTTCAGCAGGTCTCTGGTGGGACCTAAGAATTTGAGTTTCTTCTCCTCCTCCTCCTCCTCCTCCTCCTCCTCCTCCTCCTCCTCCTCCTCCTCCTCCTCCTCCTTCTTCTTCTTCTTCTTCTTCTTCTTCTTCTTCTTCTTCTTCTAAGATTTATTTATTTGACAGAGAGAGATCACAAGTAGGCAGAGAGGCAGGCAGAGAGAGGGGGAAGCAGGCTCCCTGCTGAACAGAGCCCCATGCAGGGCTCGATGCGGGGCTCGATGCAGGGCTTGATCCCAGGACCCTGAGATCATGACCTGAGCCAAAGGCAGAGGCTTAGCCCACTGAGCCACCCAGGTGCCCCAAGAATTTGAGTTTCTAATAAGCTATCAGGTGATACCAGTGCTGCCGGTGCAGGGACCATACTGAGAAACACTTATCTAGAGAATAGAAATGAGAAAGATGATTCTATTCCAGTTTATATTGGCCAAAATATTGTTCCAACTTTAATTTAGCCCACATGGGCAAATTCATGTTCTTAAAGAAATAGTGGTAACTATTTCTTTCTTTTGTTTGGATCTCCTTTATTTTTCCTGTGTATAAAACCATGCCAATTCCTCTTTAATCTTTGCTCTTTTAATGTTCCATATCTCTCAATCTTTATTACAGGACTGATATTAGAAATTTAAAGTTTGATGAAAACCATCTTCAGTAACTGAATTTATCAAGTGACCACGTCTGAAATGTAGGAACAGATCTTTATCACATATGCCCACATAGAGACTATCGAGAAAAAATGCACAGATTTAATATTTTTAGTGCAAAGTTGAATTAACTACCTTTCTCTAGATGTAGTGTGGTATTAATTCCATTAATTTATAAAGCTACATGCCAAAATCAAAATCATGTTGAATCAGAAAAAGAAAATTACAACTATGAGTACTTATGTATGCATGTACACATACTCCTTAGGGCTATTTAACTTTGGACACATCAAATTTACTAGCTTTTCAGGAACATGCCATCACCATATGTCATAAAATTTCCTGTAAATCAACTATGTCTGTGTGTGTGTGTGTGTATAAGATTACATGCCTCATTCTGCTGTTTACCTTATTTTCATATGATTGATGTCTTAAACAAAACTGAACTTCACTTCTAAATAAAAAGAGTAGTCAAAGTAATATCAGATTGTGTAGCTCAAAAGCACTTATGATTCCAACATTTACTGAATACCCACTATGTAATATTTAGTAGGTGCTAGGAGTACAAAGAGATGAGGGTTTCTGCCCTTGAGTGTTTCACAGTCTGGTGGGGGCAATAGATAGAAATAAGCACAAGGCTCTGTGGAAAGGGCTATTACAGAGCATTGAATAAAATGCTGTGGAACAACAAATGCTATTTTTTTCTTGAGGAATCAGAGAGTTCTTCATAAAGATTGTGACATTTGAATTGAGTGTTGAAGGAATTATCTGTTGAGAAGATGAGAAAGACCATTTTGGGGGCGCCTGGGTGACTCAGTTGGTTAAGCGTCTGCCTTTGGCTCAGGTCATGACCACAGAGTCCTGGGATCAAGTCCTGTGTCAGGGTCCCTGCCCAGCAGGTGGTCTGCTTTTCCCTCTCCCTCTGACCCTCCCTTCTTGGGAGGGTCATACTCATGTTCTCTCTCTCTCTCTCTCTCTCTCTCTCTCTCTCTCTCAAATAAATAAATAAATAAATAAATAAAACCTTTTTTGAAAAAAAGAAAGAATGACTATTTTGCACAGGGACTTACGCTCAGGTAGGAGTTTGGAGGTATGAAAGAAATTAATGTGTTCAGGGAAGTGCAAGAAATTTGGTGAGGCTGGGTTCTAGGTGATAGGAATGGAAAGGTAGGAGATGAAGCAGAAAATGTGGGCAGGAACTAGATTATGAAGAACTTTGGAGCCCATGTTAAGGAGGTGGGACATTTTAGTGAGTGGTAAACCTTTGAAGGAAAGTGTCTGTCTGTCAGAGCTAAAACATCTCATTCCACCTGTAAGTGCTTCATTCATTTACTCATTCACTCATTCAACATATATTGAGAATCTACTACATGAAAATCACTTTGAGAACTACAAAGATGAATCAGACAGTCAAGTAACAAGCTCCCTAATCTTGTATCCTAGTGAATTGTTTTGGACACACACACACACACACACACACACACACACGCACGCAACTTGAGCAGGAATAGGATAGAAACCTATGGACTCAATTATGTGCCCCAAAATTTATATGTTGAAGTCTTAATCCCCAATGTGACTGTATTTGGAGATAGGGCTTTTAGGAGGTTAAAAGAGGTCACAAAGGTAGGGTCTTAATCCAATAGGACTGGTGGCCCTTATAAGAAGAGGAAGTAAAAGAAATTCTGTCTCTCCAGGCCATGCACAGAGGAAAGGCCATGTGCACACACAGTGATAAGGTAGTCATCTGCAAGCCAAGAAGAGAGCCATCATCAGAATCTGACGATCCTGGCACCCTGATCTCAGACTGCCGGAACTGAGAAAATACATTTCTGTTATTACGTCACCCAGTCGATGGTATTTTGTGATGGCAACCTCAGCAGACTAAGATGGAGAGAAAGGGTATTGCCAAGTTGATTTCGCACAAGAAGTCATGATAAAAACTTAAAGTAAGTCAAGATTTCTGAACTCATCTAGACCAAGTGCCCATTGAGTGCAAGAATCAATTCTACAGTGTACCTTGGTTTGAAGCCATCCAGTGATAAAGAATTCACTACCCAATGTGGCAGCCCATTCCACAATGGATAGCTTTGGTAGTTTGGAAAGTCATACCAAGATGCAATCTGTCTGCCTCTAATTGCTGCTGTTTCTTTATTTTGCTATCTAGAGCCACCCAGCACAGATTGATAACTTTCAGACTGTTAGCTCTTAGGAGCAGCAGGATTGATCTAAAAAAGCTGAGACCCCTTTCGACTTTACGTCTTTAAGTTGACCTAGAGGTTGAAGACTTGCGCTTGCCCCAGGAACCGTATTCAGAAAATGTATACTGACTGGGAGTTCCTACCAGAAAATTTTCTTTATGTCATTTACCTTCTGTCAGCAACATGGATCCCGGCAACAGGTGCTGCTGCACCCAAGCGATGTCCTATCTGATCATTACACTTGGGTTGAGGTTCCCCATGGCTGAAGTTTCTCTACCTCTTCAAGAATTCTCAGTGTTGCCATAGCAGGCCGTAGCATGCAGGCATTCTGCTATTACAACAAAATCCTTCCTTTGTACATAAAAGACTAGAAGTTTGCTTGGATTATAAAGTACGATATAATAGAAATACCCTAAGCTATTGGTCAGAAAAACTGGGCTCTCTCCTTGTATTAAATTAGAAATCACTACTTGACATGGGAAAATGTCTAACACTTCTGTGCCTTAATTTCTCTATCTCTAATACATGAATATTATTTCCCTTCCATTATGAGTATAGTGAGAATAAAATGAAAATTTCTTAAGAAATCGTCTACACCAATTTGTTCTAAAACCTCTTTAGAGACTTATTTTTCTAAGGAAGTGTAATGGGCATACTTTTCTCTATTTCTTCTACCTTCCACTAAGCTCAACTTTATATATAGAATATGTACAGTTGTATGTGTATACACTGTGTGTGTGTGTGCATGTGTGTTTGTGCATACATCTGTACACATACAGGAAAGGAAGACACAAGTCAGACCGACTAGACAGATACTTCAGGGTCTAAAGAATATCATGATGGTGAGTTCTCTAGGTTTTCTTTTTGCCTCATATATCCCAGACTAGGTGCTAGAGTGACCAAGAACCCAGAAATGCCAATGGGCCTAGGCACAAAAAAAGCCCCCCCAAAATATTCCTTTTTATAACCGAAGGACCAGGAAAGAGGCAGCCTAGCAAGACAAAAAACTTTTAGACAATAGTCTATTCTAGCAAAAGACCACAGGAAAAAGCTGTGGTCACATACATGCCAGCAAAGGCCAAGTAGGAAGCCAAGTTTTCCATGCTACCCAGGCTATAATGAAGTGCCTCAAAAACCCTGCCAGGATGTGGTCACAGAAGGCCAAGCAAGGAGCTGGGACTTTATCCTTGTTGGGAAGTGATGAGGCTCCTCTTCCCCACCACCTGCTGACTCTTGCCACCTCCATGTCAGTGGAGATCATGTGGAGGACTTGGACTTCCTCCTCCATCTGACAATAAGAAGGTACTACTTCTCCTCACTTAGGGTGGTGTCAGAAAAGATTTAGAGAAGATCCAGGATTTTCACCACCACCCAGTGGTAAGGAGGCTATCATCTCGTGGTGTCAATGGATAACACTGTGGAAAAGCAGTGATGAGTAACACCTAATCCTCCCATTCAGGGAGGTATCACTGTAGTCCTAATAGGAAGACAAAACTTTACTCTCTTACAGGAGTAAGAGCCCCTTTCTGGCATCAAAAAAGACCAAGTAAGGAAATGATTTCTACTTCCACCTGGCAGTAATGAAGTGGCATTCTCACTTCCTCCGATGGAGAGGTATTAGAGGAGTCCAGTTGAAGCAGAAGACTTAAATAGGAAGCAGAGCCTCACAATCCAGGTTTCAATCAAAAGTCACTTGTAGGGGTGCCTGGGTGGCTCACGCCTGGTGCCTGGTTGAGTGTTTGACTTATGATTTCAGCTCAGGTCATGATCTCATGGGTTGTGGGATTGAGCCCCCCATGGGGCTTCACACTCAGTGGAAAGACTGCTTGAGATTCTCTCCTTCTGCCCCTCCCCCCACTCATGCTTGCTCTCTCTCAGTCTCTCTCTCTTTCTCTCTCAAACAAATACATCTTTAAAAAAAAAAGATTTTTATGTCTTTATTTGACACAGAGAGAGAGAGAGACAGCGAGAGAGAGAACACAAGCAGGGGTAGTGTGGAGGGAGAAGCAGGCTTCCTGCTGAGCAGGGAGCCCGATGCAGGGCTCGATTCCAGGACTCTGGAATCATGACCTGAGCCGAAGGCAGGCGCTTAATGACTGAGCCATCCAGGCACCCCTAAATACATCTTTTTAAAAAGTCACTTGTAACAAGAATCAAGAAGATGACTAACTAAATAAAATAACATAATGAGTAGATGTCAACATGAAGATAAAAGAAACATCGGGATGATCTGACAAAAGTTTTACAGTAGGCATCATAAAAATGTTTTAATAAGTGATTATGAACAATTCAAAACACATGACCAAAAAAAAGCCACAGAAGAGAAAAAAGGATAGCTCAGCAAATAGAGGATATAATAAAGAACCCAATGTCATTTAGCAAAGTTGTAGGGTAAAAATTAACACAAACATTATTTGAACATCTGTATACGTGCAGTGAACAATTTAAAAGGAAATTATTTTTAAATTCCCCTTAAGGGGCACCTGGGTGGCTCAGTGGGTTAAAGCCTCTGCCTTCGGCTCAGGTCATGATCTCGGGGTCCTGGGATCGAGCCCCGCATTGGGCTCTCTGCTCAGCGGGGAGCCCGCTTCCCCCTCTCTCTCTGCCTGCCTCTCTGCCTACTTGTGATCTCTCTCTGTCAAATAAATTTAAAAAATTAAAAAAAATAAAAAAATAAAATTCCCCTTAAGATAACATCAGAAATAGTAAAAAACATAGGAATAAATTTCATTTATTATTGCCAAATTCCAAATTCCATTTCTTTATCACCAAATAAGTACAAGATATATACAACTAAAAATTATAAAACATTGCTGAAATAAATTAAAGAAGACCTAAATAAATGAGAAAACATCCGGTGTTCATTAATTGGAAGATTTAATATTGTCAAAATGGCAATAACCCTCAAAGCAATCCACAGATTAAACGCAATGCCTATCAATATCCCAACAGCCTTTTTGCCACAGAAATGCAAAAGCTTATGCTAAAATTCACATGGAATTGAGAGGTACCCAAATAGTCAAAAAACCTTGAGAAAGAACAAAGGTAGAGGATTCACATTTCCCAATTTCAAAACATATTACAAAATTACATCGATCAAAGTAGTATGGTACTGGCATAGAAACAGACACATCGATCAATAGAATTCAGTAGAGTCCAGAAATAAACCCTCAAATTTACGGTCAATTGATTTTCGACAAGGGTGCCACGACTATTCAATAGGATAAGGCTATCCTCTTCAATAAATGATTCTGGGAAAACTGGATGGCCACATGCAAAAGAATGAAGTTGCATATACTTCACACTACGTACAAAAATTAACAAGCTCAAAGAACTAAACATACAATTCTTAGAAGACACCATAGGGGTAAATCTTCATGACCCTGGGTTTGGCAATTGTTTCTTAAATATAACACAAGGAACACAAGCAACAAAAGAAAAAATAGATAAATTAGACTTCATCAGTTGTAAAAACATTTGTGTCTCAAAGGACAATCAAGAAAGTGAAAAGACAACCTATGGAAGGGAAGAAAATATTTATAAATCATATCTTATAAGTGTTTAGTATCCAGAATATAAAAGAACTCTTACAATTCAACAACAAAAAGACAACCCAGTTAACAATGGGCGAAGGACTTGAATAGACATTTCTTCAAAGATAAACACATTGTCAATAAACACACAAAAAGATGCTCAGCATCCTTAGTTATTAGAGAAATGTAAATCAAAACTGCAATGAGATACCATTTCACCCCCAATAGAATGGCTTAAAAGAATCAAAAACAGGGGTGCCTGGGTGGCTCAGTGGGTTAAAGCCTCTGCCTTGGGCTCAGGTCATGATCTCAGGGTCCTGGGATCGAGCCCCGCATCGGGCTCTCTGCTCGGTGGGGAGCCTGCCTCCCCCTCTCTCTCTGCCTGCCTCTCTGCCTGCTTGTGATTTCTCTCCTCTCTACCAAATAAATAAATAAAATCTTAAAAAAAAAAAAAAAAAGAATCAAAACAAAAACAAAAACAAAAAAACAGGAGGAGCTCTGGTCTGAAATGGTGACATAGGAGGACCCTGAACTCACCTCCTCCATGTGACATACCAAACGTACACCTATTTATGGAGCAATTTTTCCTGAAGGAAAACTGGGGCCTGACTGAACGGCTTCTGCACAATAAAAGATAAAGAAAGGTTGGGCGAGCCTGGTGGTGGGTATTGAGGAGGGCACGTAGTGCATGGAGCACTGAGTGTGGCACATGAACAATGAATCTTGGAACACTGAAAAAATAAAATAAACGTATTTGGGAAAAATAAAAAATAAATAAAATTACAAAAAAAGATAAAGAAACCACATAGAGAAAACAAGACAGATGGACACATGGTAATGAAAGGAATACCCATTCTTGACATTGCAAACTGCCGTGGGGAGGGATAGTATTGAGGGACCATGAGTAGATTCTTCTGCCCTGGGGCACAGAAAAAAAAA
Organism: Procyon lotor; assembly: GCA_028646535.1. Classification (NCBI taxonomy): domain Eukaryota; kingdom Metazoa; phylum Chordata; class Mammalia; order Carnivora; family Procyonidae; genus Procyon; species Procyon lotor. The sequence goes on from CM053612.1 coordinate 32,934,288, forward strand.
GCTGCAGTTTAAAAGAGCAGCTAGAATATAAAAGGGGGGCGCCTGGGTGGCTCAGTCGTTAAGCGCCAGCCTTCGGCTCAGGTTATGATCCCAGGATCCTGGGATCGAGCCCCGCATCGGGCTCCTTGCTCGGCAGGAGGCCTGCTTCTCCCGCTACCACTCCCTCTGCTTGTGTTCCCTCTCTCGCTGTGTTTCTCGCTGTCAAATAAATAAAATCTTTAAAAAAAAAAAAAAGAATATAAAAGGAATCCAGCCCTAGAGCTCTGCCAAACAGCGCAAGAGCTGCTGGAACTTTCTCCAGGTCAGAGGGGCTTGTGAGCACCATAATGAACACCACTTCCCCCTCCAACTTGATAGCACAGACGGGAGCAGGGTCCAGGCATGCTAGCCAGCCTACTGCTTCAGCAAGCCTGGGGACCTTAGCCCACACCAGCCCCAGGCATCCCACTAAGATAGCCCCAGGGTGGCACATATTGCAGCACCCTTGGTCAGTGGTCACTATAGCTCCAGCCATCTCACCAAGGTGACACAGGTTTAAAGATCCAGAACCACATCAGTTTGGTTCCAAACAACTTTCCACGGTACCCTGGTATAGAGCACCCCGGGAATACTTGTCTTCAGCTGCTCCACTGCCCACTGCATGGAACATGCCAGGACTTCTGCTTTCTGGTTCACACCCACTTTGGCTGCAGCCACCCCATCAGCACACTGAGACCCCCCCACCTGCACTGCCTAAGCTCCAGCTGCCCTGCCAGGGCACCCCCTGTGCAGGGCACTCTGGAACACACCAAGCTTGCACCCACTTCACCTTTAATCATCCTGCCAGGATGCCCTCTGTTTGAAGAGCCCCATCACTCCTCATCCTGTACCCACTTCAGCTTCAGCTGTCTTGCCAGAGTGGCCTCTGCATGGACAGCCCTGGAATCACCCCAGTCTGGGTCCACTTCAGCTTAGGCCATTCTACCTGGGAAGCCCTAGCACAGAATGCCCTGGGAACCCCAGCCCACGCTAGCCACAGTTCCAGCCAACCAGCCAAACCAGGTACATACAGTCCACATGGGGGACAACCATACTAAAGACTATTCCTTCAAGTTTAGAAGTAGTTGTTCCACTTAATTCATAGAAACAAACACAGAAAGTCCAGAAAAATGAAGAGACAGAAGAATATGCTCCAAATGAAAGTACAAGACAAAACTTCAGTAAAAGAACTAAATGAAATGGAGATAAACAATCTACCTGATAAATAGTCCCAAGTAATGGTCCTAAAGATGCTCATTGGACTGGAGAGAAGAGTGGATGAACTCATTGAGAACTTTAACAAAGAGATAGAGAAATGTAAAAAAGAACGAATCAGAGTTGAAGAATACAATAACTGAAATGAAAAACACACTAGAGGGAATCAATAGTAGATTAGAGGATGCAGAAGAATAGATCAGTGATCTGGAAGACTGAGTAATGGAAAGCCCCCAAGCTTAAAAGCAAAAAGAAAAAAAGAATTTAAAAAATGGGAGTAAGTTAAATGATCTCATGGAACACATCAAACAAAAACAAAAACAAAAACAAAAACAAAAACAAAAACAAAACATTTGAATTATAGGAGATCCAGTTGGGGAAGAGAGAGAGAGAGAAGCATAAAACTTATTTGAAGAAATAATACATGAAACCTTCCTAACCTGGAGAAGAAAACAGATATCTAGGTTCAGAAAGCACAGTGTCCCAAACTAGATGAACCCAAAGAGGTCCACACCATGACACATAATACTTAAAATGTCAAAAATTAAAGATAAAAAAAGAATTTTAAAGGCAGCAAGAGAGAAGCAACTGGTTACATACAAGGAAAAACCCCATAAGGCCACCAGCTGATTTTTCAGCAGAAATTTTACAGACCAGAAGAGAGTAGCATGATATATTCAAAGTACTGAAAGGAAAAAACCTACAACCAAGAATAGGTTACTGGGCATGGTTATCATTCAGAATCAAAAGAGAGACAGAGTTTCCTAGACAAATAAAAATTAAAGGAATTCATCACCACTAAACTGGTCTTTTTTTTTTTTTTTTTAAAGATTTTATTTATTTATTTGACAGAGGGAGAGAGATCACAAGTAGGCAGAGAGGCAGGCGGGGGAGGGGGGGAAGCAGGCTCCCTGCTGAGCAGAGAGCCTGAGGTGGGGCTCTATCCCAGGACCCTGAGATCATGACCTGAGCCGAAGGCAGAGGCTTTAACCCACTGAGCTACCCAGGCTCCCCTAAGCTGGTCTTAAATGAAATGTTAAAGTGACTTCTTTAAGAGGAAAAGAAAAGGCTTTATCTATCTATTTATTTTTATTTTTAAAGATTTTATTTATTTGACAGAGAGAGAGAAATCCCAAATAGGCAGAGAAGCAGGCAGAGAGAGGGGGAAGCAGGCTCCCTGCTGAGCTGAGGAGCAGGATCCCAGGACCCTGAGATCATGACCTGAGCCGAAGGCAGAGGCTTTAGCCCACTGAGCCACCCAGGTGCCCCAAGGCCATATTTAGAAGTAAGAAAAAAATTGTGAAGGAAAAAATTTTCACAGGTAAAAGCAAACATACAGTAAAGGTAGTAGAAAATCACTTACAAAGCTAATATGAAAGTTGAAAGACAAGAATAGTAAAATGAATTATATCTAAAGAAGTAGTTAATATGATTCACAAAATAAAAAGATGCAAAATATGACAACATATGCATAAAAAGTGGAGGGAGGATAAATTATCTTAGAATTGTTCAAATTTAAATGACCATCAACTTAATATTAACAGCTATATACTCAGGATGTTTTATATGAACCTCATGACAAATAAAAACCTATGACAGACACATAAAAAATAGAAAGAAAGGCAAGATAACACTAAAGAAAGTCATCAATCACAAGGAAACAGAGCAAGAGAAGACAGGAAAAGAGAAAAACTATAAAACAATTTGAGAACAATTAACAAAATGGCAATAATTACATACCTATCAGTAATTTACAAATAAATGGTCTAAATGCTCTAATCAAAAGACACAGGGTAATGGAATGGATAAAAAAAAAAGACCCATCTATATGCAGCTTACAAGAGACTCATTTCAGACCTACAGACACACACAGAATGAAAAAAAAGGGTAGAAAAAGATATTCCATGCAAATGAAAGTGAAGGGGGAAAAAAATCCAAGGTAGCAATACGTGTATCAGACAAAATAGACTTTAAAACAAAGAATATAACAAGAGACAAAGAAGACATAATGATCGAGGGATAAATCCAACAAAAAGGATATAATAATTGTAAATATCTATGTATACAACATTGAAGCACCTAAATATATAAATCAAATATTAACATACATACAGAGAGAAACTGATAGCAATATAGTCATAGTAGGGGACATTAACATCCCTCTTATATCCATGGAATAGATCATATAGGCAGAAAATCAATATGGAAATAGACTCTTTCAATGATACATTAGACCAGATGGACTTAATAGACATATACCGAACATTTCATCCTAAAACAGCAGAATACACATTCTTTTCAAGTACACATGGAACATTCTCCAGGATAAATGACATGTTAGATCACAAAACAAGTATCAATAAATTTATTTATTTTTCTAAAGATTTTATTAATTATTTGACAGAGAGACACAGCAAGAGCAGGAACACAAGCAGGGGGAGTGGAAGAGGGAGAAGCAGGCTTCCCGCCGAGCAGGGAGCCCTATGTGGGGCTCAATCCCAGGACTCCAGGATCATGACTTGAGTCGAAGACAGATGAGCCACCTAGGTGCCCTGTCTCAATAAATTTAGGATTGAAATTATATCAGGCATCTTTTCTAACAAGAATAGTGTAAAACTAGAAATCATTTATAAGAAAAAAAAAACTGGAAAAAGAATAAACATGTGGAGGTTAAATAACACACTATTAAGCAACTAATGGGTCAACAAAGAAATCAAAGAAGAAATTTTTTTAAAAATACATGGAGACAAACGAAAATGAAAACACAATGGTCACAGTGTGAGACAGAGTGGAAACAATTCTAAGAGGGAAAAAAGTTTATAGCAATACAGGCCCAACTTAAGGAACAAGAAAAATCTCAAAAACAAAACAAAACAAATTAAACTTAAAAAAAATCAACCTAGAAAAAGAAGAACAAACAAAGCCTGAAGTTGATAGAAAGAAGGATATAACAAAGATCAGAGTGGAAATAAATGAAACAGAAATTAAAAAAACAATAGAAAAGATAAATGAAGGGGCACCTGTGTAGCACAGTGGGTTAAGCACCCAACTCTGAGCTTCAGTTCAAATCATGATCTCAGGGTCATGAGATCAAGCCATGCATTGGGCTCCATGATCAGCACAGAGTCTGCTTAATACTCACTCTCCTTCTCCCTCTTCCCTTCTACTCTCATTCTCTCTCTAAGATAAATAAATAAATCTTTTTTAAAAAAGAAAAGATCAGTGAAACCAAGAGCTGATTCCTTGAAAAGATAAACAAAATTGATAAGACTTTAGCCAGTCTCAACAAGAGAAAAGTGTAAAAGACCCCCAGAATAAAAGAAAAGAGTAGAAGAGACAACTAGCACCATAGAAACACAAAAGATTTTGAGACTAATACAAAAAATTATATTAACCTAGAAAAAGTGGATGAATTTCTAAAAGCATATAATCTTCCAAAACTGAATCAGGAGAAATAGAAATTGCATAGGGCAATTACTAGTAACAGAATTAAATCAGTAATAAAAACAACTCCCAACAAACAAAAGTCCAGGACTGGATGAATTCATAGGTGAATTCTATCAAATATTTAAAGAAGAGTCAATATCCATTTTCCTCAAACCATTCCAAAAAATAGAAGAGGAAGGCAAGTGTTCAAATACATTCTACAAGACCAGCATTATCCTGATACTGAAACCAAACAAAGACACTACAAAAAAAGAGAACTAGAGGCAATATCCTTGAGGAACATGGATGCAAAAATCCTCAAAACATGAGGAAACCATATCTGACAACACATTAAAAGGATCATTCACCACAATCAAGTGGGATTTATTCCAGGGATGGTTCAATATTCACAAAGCACCATGATATACCACATTAAAGAAAGCAGGATATGGGGCGCCTGGGTGCCTCAGTGGGTTAAAGCCTCTGCCTTCAGCTCAGTTCATGGTCTCAGGGTCCTGGGATTGAGCCCCGCATGGGGCTCTCTGCTCAGCGGGGAGCCTGATTCTCTTTCTCTCTCTGCCTGCCTCTCTGCCTGCTTGTGATCTCTCTCCCTCTGTCAAATAAATAAATAAAATCTTAAAAAAAGAAGGATAAAAATCATATGATCATATCAGGTATTTGACAAACTTCAACATCCATTCATGATAAAAACTCTCAAAAAATTGAGTTTAGAGGGAATATACTTCACATAATAAAAGCCATGCATGATAAGCCCACAGTTAATATCATACTCAATGGTGAAAACCTGAGAGCTTTCCCTCTAAGATCAGAAACAAGGTGGGGCACCTGGGTGGCTCAGTCGTTAAGTGTCTGCCTTCTGCTCAGGTCATGATCCCAGGGTCCTGGGATCGAGCCCCACATCAGGCTCCCTGCTCTGCGGGAGGCCTGCTTCTCCCACTGCCATTCTCTCTGCTTGTGTTCCCTCTCTCGCTGTGTTTCTCTCTGTCAAATAAAATCTTTAAAAAAAAAAGAAACAAGGCAAGAATGTCCACTCTCACCAGTTTTGTTCAACATAGTACTGGAAGTCCTAGCCACAACAATCAGACAAGAAAAAGATATAAAAGGCATCTAAATTGGCAAGGCAGAAGTAAAACTGTCACTACTTGCACATGGCATGATATTATACATAGCAAATCCTAAAGATGCAACCAAAAAACTATTAGAAATAATAAGTGAATTCAGTAAAATTGTAGAATATACAATTAATATACAGAAATCTGTTGCATTTCTATATAGTAATAATGAAATAGCAGAAAGAGAAATGAAAAACAAAATTCCATTTACAATCACAACTAAAAGAATAAAATACCTAGGAATAAACTTAACCAAGGAGATAAAAGACCTGTACTCTGAAAACCATAAGACATTGATGAAAGAAATTGAAGATGACATACAAAAATGAAAGATATTCCATGTTCATGGATTGATGAAAGAAATTGAAGATGACATACAAAAATGAAAGATATTCCATGTTCATGGATTGGAAGAATTAACATTGTTAAAACGTCCATACTACCAAAACAATCTACAGATTCAATGCAATCTCTATCAACGCACCAGTGGTATTTTTCACAGAACTAGATCAAATGATTCTAAAACATATGCAACCACAAAAGACCATGAATAGCCAAAGCCCTCTTGAGAAAGAAAAACAAAGCTGTAGGTATCACATCCCAGATCTCAAGATACACTACAAAGTTATAATAATCAAAATGGTATGGTACTGGCATAAAAATAGACACTTAGATCGATGAAACAGGATAGAGAGCCCAGAAATAAACCCACACCTACATATTCAATTAATCTACAACAAAGGAGGCAAGAATATACAATTGGGAAAAGACAATCTCTTCAATAAATGGTTCTGAGGAAAACTGGACAGCTATATGCAAAATAATAAAACTAGACTGCTTTCTCATATCATGTACAAAATAAACTCAAAATGGGTAAAAGACCTAAATATGAAACCTGATATCATAAGACTCCTAGAAGAAAACATAGGCAGTTTGATACTGGCTTTAACAGCATTTTGTTAGATATGTCTCCTCAGGCAAGGGAAATGAAGGTAAAAATAAAGTATTGGGGCTACACCAAAGTGAAAGCTCTTGTACAGTGAAGGAAACCACCAACAAAAGATAAAAAGCAACCTACTGAATGGGAGAAGATATTTGTAAATGATAAATCTGATAAGCGTTCAATATCTAAAATTTATAAAGAACTGATACAACTCAACACCAAAAAAATCTTCTTAAAAAATGAGAAGACCAGAATAGACATTTTCCCCCCAAAAATATACACATGGCCAACAGACATAGAAGATGCTCAACATCACTAATCATCTAGGAAATGCAAATCAAAAACACAATGAAATATCAATTTATACTTGTCAAAATGGTTAGTATCAACATGTCAAGTAATATCAAGTGTTGGTGAAGATGTGGAGAAAAAGGAACTCTTGTGCTCTCTTGGTGGGAATGTAAATTGGTGCAACTACTGTGGAAAGCCATACAGAGTTTTCTGAAATTTTTAAAAATAAATACCATACAGGGCGCCTGGGTGGCTCGGTCATTAGGCATCTGCCTTTGGCTTAGGACACGATCCCAAGGTCCTGGGATCGAGCCCTGCATCAGGCTCCCTGCTTGGCGAGGAGCTTGCTTTTCCCTCTCCCGCCCCCTCCCCCCGCTTGTGTTCCCTCTCTTGCTGTGTCTCTCTCTGTCAAATAAATAAATAAAAACCTTTAAAATAAATAAATAAATAAATAAATAAATAAATAAATAACATACGACCCAGGATTTCCACTATTGGGTATTTATCCAAAGAAAATGAAAACACTAATTCAAAAAGATATGTGCAGCCCTATATTAATTGCAGCATTATTTAAATAGGCAACCTAGGGAAGCAACAAAGGTGTCCATCAATAGAAAAATAGATAAATAGATAAATACACACACACACACACACACACACACACACACACACACAATGCCTAAAAAAGAATGAGATCTTGTCATATGCAACAACATGGGTGGACCTAGGAGGTTTTATGCTAAGTGAAATAAGTCAGATGGATAAAGACCAATATTGTATGATTTCACTTATATGTAGAATCTAAAAAACAAAGCAACCCAAACAAACAAATCAGAAACAGACCCATACCAAAAAAAAAAAAAAAAAAGAAACAGACCCATAAATACAGAGAACAACCGTAGTTGGTAGAAAGCAGGATGGGAGGAAAGGGTATGAGCAAAATGGGTGAAAAGTAGTGGGAAGTATAGGCTTCCAGTTATAGAATGAATAATTCGCAGAGATGAAAGGTAAAATATAGGGAATGGAATACAGCCAATGGTATTGTAATAGTATTGTATGGCGACTAATGGTAGATATGCTTGTGGTGAGCATAGCATAGCGTACAGAGTTGTGGAATCCTTCTGCTGTACACCTGAAACAAATGTAATATTGTGTGTCAACTACACTTTAATTTAAAAAAATTTTTTTTAAAGTACGGAAAACACATGTGATCCCATATATAAGGAAAAATCTATGTATGTATATATGCATGTGTGTATGGAAATTTATAGGAAAAGGATAATGTAGCTCTTAGGAGGGGAGTAGAAAGAGTCTAATGTTGAAGGGCAAATTTCACTCTTTATATAGTCATGAGAGTCAATAATTCAGTTCTCCAAATATATCTACATCTCTTTGCCTTCAAGTATAAGATAGTATTGCACTTCCTGGTCTCATTGTGACTGATAGAACATGTGACTGATTCTGGCCAATTATTTATAAGCAAAAGTTATCGCTCACACTTGTGTTTTACTTTAAGGCGAGAGCATTTATTTGTCAATGTGCCTTCTACAACTACCTTTCCCTCTGCCATAGTGAATGGTAATGCTCAAAACAGTGATTGTTCCATCATTCTGGGTTGTAGAATGAAAAGTTTTAGAGCAGAGCTCCCAGCCAATGTTACATTAGTGAGAAATAAAGCTTTGCTGTTACAAACCACCATGATTTGGGGACTGTTACAACAGCATAATCTAAATTATCCTGACTGATACAATTGAAATATTTAAAATTTACATTGATCATGCTCAGTGAAATAAGTCAAGCCGAGAAAGACAATTATCATATGGTTTCATTTATTTGTGGCACATAAGGAATAGCACAGAGGACATTAGAAGAATGAAGGGAAAAATGAAGGGGGAAATCAGAGAGGGAGACAAACCATGAGAGACTATGGACTCCAGGAATTAAACTGAGGGATTTAAAAGGGAGGGGGTGGGGAGATGGGTTGGCCCAATGCTGGGTATCAAGGACGGCACACATTGCATGGAACACTGGGTGTTATACACAAACAATGAAGCATGGAACGCTACATCAAAAACTAATGATGTACTGTATGGTGACTGACATAACATAATAAAAAGAAAACAAGTAGAAAATAAGCAAGTGTAAAGAAGAGCTCAACATCATCAAAGCTGAAAGGATCTTAGAGACATCTATAGAACATTTCATCTGACAATATTTTCCAGTGCCTACAAAATATGTATCAAAGTAGACCATAACCTGGACCATAAAACAAACTTCAAAAAGTTTATAAGAATTGAAATCATGCAAAGTGTTTTCTATGACACAATGGGACCACATTAAAAATCAATAGCAGAATGATAACAAGAAAATCTTCAGACACTTGGAAATTAAACAACATACTTCTAAATAATCCACAGGTCAAAGAATTAGTCAAAAGGAAATGCCAGTACAAAAAAAGAAAATTTCAGGGAAGCAAGGGTTGCTCGGTCGGTTAAGCATCTGTCTTGGGCTCAATAATGGTCCCAGGGTCCTTGGATGGAGTCCCGCATCAGGCTCCTTGCTCAGGGAGAGCCTGCTTCTCCCTCTGCCTGCAGTTCCCTCTGCTTGTGTTCTCTCTCTCTCTCTCTGTCTGACATATAATAAAATCTTTAAAAAAGAGAAAATTTCAAATCAGTAGTCCTTATGAATATAGACATGAAAAATCAACAAAATATTAGCAATAACATTCAGCAATACATAAAAAGATTATCCACTATGACCACAGAGATTTTATTCCAGACATACAAGTCGGTTGAATATTTGAAAATCAATCAGGGGTGCCTCGGTGGCTCAGTCCTTAAGTGTCTGCCTTCCACTCGGGTCATGATCCCAGGGTCCTGGGATGGAGCCTGCATCAGGCTCCCAGCTCAGCAGGAATCCTGTTTCTCCCTCTCCCACTCCCCCCCGCTTGTGTTCCCTCTCTCGCTCTGTCAAATAAATGAATAAATAAAAATCTTCAAAAAAGAAAAAGAAAAAAGAAAAGAAAAATCGATCAGTATAATTTACCATATTACCAGGCTCAAAAAGAATTACATGATCAGATCAATCAATACAGAAAAATAATTGGACCAAATTCAACATTTATTCATGATTAAAATAAACTCACAGAAAAAATAGAAGAGAATTTGTGCCACTTAATAAAGAGTGTCTATATGAAAACTGGAGCTAAAATTTCATTTAATGGTGAAATGCTTTCCTCCTAAGAAACAAGGCTGGGATGCCCACTCTCATTACTCTTATTCAACATAGCACTTTACATTCTAGCCAGTTTATAATAAGACCACAAAAAGAAATGAAAGGAATACAAAACAGAAAAGAAGAAATAACACTGTCCTTATTTGATGATGATGTTTGTAGAAAATAACTAAGAAATCTACTCAAAGAATCTCCTAGATCTAAAAAGTGGGCTCGGCAAGGTTAAAGTGTACAAGATAAACATACAAAAATCAATAATATTTCTATATATTAACAATGGACACATACAAGGCTACTGAAATTTTAAATACAGTATCATTGTGAGGGATAGTGACTGGACTTATTGTGATCTTTTCATAGTGTATAGAAATATTAAATCATGTTGTACACCTGAAACTAATATAATGTTATTTGTCAATTATACCTGAATTTAAAAAAATAAATATAGCACCATTTATAATCACTCAAAAAGAAATTATCTGTGTACAACTATAAAAAACATGTACAGGATTTGTATGCTAAAAACTATAAAACACGGATGAAAGAAATTTATTAAAAGTTTAAATAAATGAAGATGAATACCATGTTAATGGATTGGAAGACCCATCATAGTAAAAGTGTCGATTTTTTTCCAAATTAAAAAAAAAAACAGGATAAATGCCTAGCAAATTCCCATCAAAATCTCAAAAAAAAAGTAAATTTTTTATAGATATAACCAAGATTATTCTAAAATTTGTATGGAAAAAGCAAAAGGACTAGAAAGCTAAAACCATCTTGAAAAAGAAGAATGTAGAGGACTTAAATAGCTATAGCACTCAAGACTGCATGGTGTTGGTTTGGGGATAGACACGTAGATCAGTGGATCCCTGCAGGGATCTGAAGATGAAAAGAGTTTAGAGAAATACTGAGGCCTGGAGAAAGTTTTGGGAGTCATGGAGTGTGATCTGCAGGGAGCGTTACAGGCAACTAGAGGTCAAGGATATTAGAGTCCGAGAGGGCCCTGAAGCATCATGTGTTCTTTTCAAATGTCCTCATCGGTTTTGTCTTTACTGAAGGAAAAGAAATCCAGAGAAAATAAAAAATGAATTAAAGGTCATTTGCAGGTCATTTTCATCTAGTCGAAATCCAACTTCCTCCAAGCTTTTCATGATGGGGCATTACTATGGTTCTCAACCAAACCAGCAGAGACAGCAGCTGCTGCTGCAATCTGAGAGATCCCCAAAATCTATCGAGAGGCAAAAGGTGGGAAGCATGACACTAGCATTTCAGGTGTGAGGTTATGGGAGCGTCGTAAGTCAATGTTAGCCGGATTGGATTTTTGTGATAAACCATAGGTTATATCTGACCACTAGATGATATCTTTAGAAGAGATTCCTATGCGATTCTTTTTTCCGTCGTCGCACAACCCACTAAAAGCATCAGCATTGTGTGCAATTAAGTACATGTCTCAATTTTCATGCCAACTTCATTAATCTTTCATGCTTTGCTTTAATTTTTTTCTCATTGATCCAGGTGAGTCAGAGTTTCTGATTATAATTAAATGCCACAATGCTAGGCATCCATTTTCAACACTACTTTTACCCAAGTTTCATTCATAAAATGAATGAATTGACTATGAATATGGTATACTCATTATACCACACTATAGATTCATATACTCTGTATATAATTTGGTTAATATACAAATATAACCATAAGGACACATCTCTACCCACCATTTGCCTTTCTGGAGAGAGATGGCCAACTGTAATTATCTCTTATCTACTCCAATTGCATGGCAATTCCTGATATCAGACAAATACCTTCCAACCAGCATCACTCCGGTCCCAGATTTCTTCAGCTGCTTGGCAACTGCTGCAGATCCCTGTTCATGGAATCATCACTATCTTTGTTTACTCTTACTCTGAATGATGCCTGCAGCTACAGGTGCTGGAAAATTAGGATGTTCGAAAGTTTTCTCCTCACACTCACTACTAAGAAATCGTTGTTTTATCAAAATATTCCATTGAAATCGTTACATCCAGAGGAAGCTTCAGGGTAGATTTGTAAGCATGGAGAAAGGACAACTAGATTTTCTGAGTGATTTAGATCAGCCCCAAAGATCAAGCCATTCAATCTTCATGTAAAGTGAGCAAAAGGAAAATCATAGTTTGATATTTGGATAAAGTCAACTTTACATCTCTTTCTGGGTAGAAGCCACAAAATGGAGCCTTATTTTTATATGTATTCTAACTATCTCATTTAGCAGATCATCAGACTCATTATTAACTTAATATTGGTAACAACAATAGTAGTAATTAAAATTTATTGAGCACTTACTATATGCTATGCATCGTTCCTAATGTTCTACATGTATAGTGTCAGGCACTCTTATATTTTATGAATGTCAACTAAGTACAACAAAAGGTATGATGAAATACATAAGATGATTAAAGGTAAGTCCAGTTTTTCCAGACAAAATTTAGCATCTAGAATACAAATTGTAAATAGAACAGAAAATTAAAAGTTTCCGAATGGCAAAGACAACCTAGACAAAGCAAACAACCAGTGAGGAAAAATATTTGAAACCTATATGACGAAGGGTTAATATCCTTATTTTTAAAATAGTTTTTTTAAAATTTTTTTGCTCTAATTTTAGTAAAACTGTAATGAAGTCTCAGAACCAAGACAACTAACATATCTAATCACTTAATTTTAATGAAGAGAATTTTCACAAAAGAGTTCTTTTAAATAAATAAGAAAAATAACACCTTAATGGGTAAATGGACAAAAAACATGGATTAATTTGCAAAAGAAGAAATACAATGCTTAAGAAAATATTAAAAGTATATACATTCTCAATAGTATTCAAAGAGATGTAATTTAAAATAGCTACGAGATAACCACTTCCCACACATCAGATTCACTAAGAAAAAAGGATATACAGGGATGCCTGGGTGGCTCAGTGGGTTAAGGGTCTACCTTCAGCTCAGGTCATGATCCCAGGGTCCTGGGATCAAGCCCTGCATTGGGCTCCCTCCTCAGTGGAGAGCCTGCTTCTCCATCTCCCTCTGTACCTCCCCTCCATCCCACCCCTGCCTTGTGCTCTTGCTCTCATGCGCTATCTTAAATAAATAAAATCTTTTTTTTTTTTAAAGGATATACTCAGTGATGACTGAGTGTGCAGAAATAGGCACTCTCATATATTTCTGGCAGGAGTGTAAGTTGTTATAACCCTTTATGGATGGCTATTTGACAATATGCACCAAAAAAAGAAATCAATTATAATAATTTATCATAAGAAAATAATATAAAGCGGCACTTGGGTGGCTCAGTTGGTTAAGCAACTGCCTTCGGCTCAGGTCATGATCCTGGAGTCTCAAGATCGAGTCCCGTATCGGGCTCCCTGCTCAGCGGGGAGTCTGATTCTCCCTCTGACCCTCCACTTCTCAAGCTTTCTCTTTCACTCTCATTCTCTCTCAAATAAATAAAATCTTAAAAAAATAAAATAATATAAAAATTTGTAAGGTTATATATACAAGAATATTCATCCCAGTTTTGTGCATGATACTGAAATATTTTTTAAAAGATTTTATTATTTATTTGACACAGAGAGAGAGATCACAGTTTGGCAGAGAGGCAGGCAGAGAGAGGGAAGCAGGCTCCCCACTGAGCAGAGAGACCGATGTGAGGCTCTATCCCAGGACCCTGAGATCATGACCTGAGCCGAAGGCAGAGCCTTTAACCCACTGAGCCACCCAGGCGCCCCCATAATACTGAAATATTATAAACAAATCTTAAAATAGGGGATCCATTGAATACAATATTGTATATTCATAGAATATTATATAGCCATTAAAATATTTTGTCAATTTATATTTATTAGAATAGATAGACATTCTCAATGAATAAGGTGAAAATCAAATTTAAAATTGTATTATGTGTCTGTGAAATACATGTCTATTTCTATGCATATGTTTAGAAAACACAACACAAGATATACATCTAAATGCCAACCATGGTTACCATTCTTTTCTTCACTTTAAACCAACTTGGTTAAAGTATAATTTTCTGAAGATAAAATATATGGATTTTAGGTAAAAAATTGAGGGAGTGCTTAAATTCCTTTTAAAAGCAGCTTTATTGGGGGTATATTGAATATACAATAAACTGTACTTTTTAAATTGTATGACTTGGTAAGATTTGACATAATTACACATCCATGAAACTATCACCGCAAATGAGATAATGAACACACTAATTACCCCAAAAAGTTTCCTCATCCTTCTTTGTAATCAACTGATTCTACGTCTCCCACCATCCCGCCCCATCCCAACAACTATGACCTAGTTTTATGTCACCATGGATTAGATTTTTCTAGAATTACATATAAATGAAATGTACTGTTGTCTGCCTTCTTTCACTGAGAATAATTATTTGAGATTCATCTATGCTATTAGGTTATCATCTCCTTTTTTCTGACTTGTATTTTAAACAAAACAATTTGTTTATGCATTTCTCTGTTGATGGACATTTGGGTTTTCCAGTTTTTACCTATTACAAATAATGCTGCTATAAATATTTATGTATAAAATTTTATAGGGACATATTCTTTCTTTTCTCTTGGATAAACTTCTAGGAGAGGAATGGCTAGGCCCATATGGTAGGTGAAATATTTACTTTTTTAAGAAACTGTTAAACTGTTTTTCAAGTGACTGTACTATTTTACAATACCACTAGAAATGTCTGAGAGTTCCAGTTTCCTCCCTCTTTTGATATACTCAGTGTTTTTAATTTTAGCCATCCTATGGCATATGTAGTGATAGCTCATTGTGGTTTTAATTTTTATCTGTAACACATGATATTGAGCTTTTTTCAATGGCTTATTTACCATCCATATATCTCTCTTGGTGAAATGTCTGTTTAAATCCTTTGCCCGTTTTGAGGAACTGAACAGACAGCTTTGTAAAGATGACATACTTAACTAATGAATCATTGAACACTACATCAAAAACTAATTATGTACTATACAGTGCTATATATGTAGTATACAGGCTAACTGAAACATAATAAAAAATAAAATAAAAAAGAAAACTACTTAAAAAAGACGACATACAAATGGTCAGCAAGTACATGAAAAGATGCTCGACATCACTAATCGCCAGGGAAATACAGATCAAAACCACAGTGAGATATCACCTCACACCTGTCCGAATGGCTAACATTAAAATACAAAAGATAACAAGTGTTGGCAAGGGTATAGAGAAAAAGGGAACCCTTGTGCGCTATTGATGGAAATGTAAATTGGCAAAGACACTATGGAAAACAGAAGGAAGGTTCCTCAAAATATTAAATATAGAACTATTATATCATCCAGCAATCCAAATTCTGGGTATATATCCAGAAGAAATGAAAACAGGATATTAAGGAGATATGTGCATTCTCATGTTTATTGAAGCATTATTCACAATGGCCAAGATATGGAAATAAGCTAAGTATCCACCTATGGATGAATGGATAAAGACGTGATTGATCACACATCTTTACATACTTGATCACACACACACACACACACACACACACACACACACACACTGGAATATTATTCAGCCATGAGGAAAAGAAACTCTTGCCATTTAGGACAACTTAGATGGGGCTTGAGAGCATTATGCTAAGGGAAATAAGTCAGACAGAGACATATATGTTGAGAGATTTTATCACCGAAAGATGTTGAATTTTTTTAAGATTTTTATTTATTTACTCATGAGAGAGAGAGAGGCAGAGGGAGAAGCAGGCTCCCCGCTGAGCAGGGAGCCCGATATAGGACTCAATCCCAGGACCCTGGGATCATGACCTGAGCTGAAGGCAGACGCTTTACCATCTGAGCCACCCAAGCGCCCAGGATGTTGAATTTTGTCAAATGCTTTTTCTGCATCTATTTAGATGATCATATGATATTTATTATATAAATAAGCTAAATCAGAATAATAGCACCTTAATAGAAAAGTGAGCAAGGACATGAACAATTTGCAAGAAGAAATACAAATGCCCAATAGAATATTACTTATTATCATTTCCTTTTAGCCTGAAGAATTTCTTTTAATATTCTCATAGAGAAAATCTACTGGAGACAAATTATCTCTGATTTTATTCACTAAAAATGTCTTTTTTTAAATTGTCATGTCTGAAGATTCTTATTTGATGAATGTCAAATTCACGACTGACAGTCTTTTTGTTTGTTTCTCTCATACCATTCCATATACTTCGGGCTTGTATTGTTTCCGGTGATACATCAGTCCCTTTTAATATTTTTTCCCATAGTATATAACTTTTACTGTTTTCCATTTTTTTCTTTATCTTTATTTTGGGCAGGTTAACTGTGATGAAACTAAGTGTGGACTTTGTATTTTTTTTTTCATTGAATTCACTTAGCTTCATGGTTCTGCATGTTGTTGAATATCACCACCTTTGAAGGATTCTCAACCATTATTTCTTCAAATATATTTTCTGCTTCATTCTCTCTCCTCTCCATCTGGGATTCCAACAGGACACTGGAAATCGTTTATTTTTTTTCCTCAATCTTTCTCTCTGATCTTCAGATTGGTTCACTTGTACGGTTTTGTCTTCAAGTTCCCTGTCTCTTCCTTCTGCCATTTTCAATCTGCTATTAGATTCCTCCAGCCTAATTTTTATGTTTTATTTTCTACTTTTCATCACTAAAATTTCTATTCTGTTATGATTCCTCATCTTTATGTCTATTAAGATCATATTTTCTTTTTTTTTCTGTGACATTCTTATTTTTTTATTTTATTTTTATATTTTTGTATATATTTATTTTTAAAAAAATAAATACAAAAAAATAACAAAATAAGAATGTCACAGAAAAAAAAGATCATATTTTCTTTTGTGCCTTTGAACATATTTAAAATTATTGAATTAAAGTCCTTAACTCATCTTTACAATATCTGGATTATTACCGAGTTTTTTCTATTGATGGCGTATATTTTCTTGATTTTGGCTGTATTTCCTGCCTCTTTATATGTCTAGTGGTCTTTTTTTTTTATCATCTGCCAATTACAGGGAATGATACATTTTGAAGAGTCTGGAATTTTCCTCTGTTAGAGTCATGGTTTTTGTTGTGATATGCAGTTTACTTGGTGGTGTTCTTTCACCTGTAGAGGCTTGATTTTAAGCTCTGTTAGGATGGGTCTAAAGTGGCCCTAACACGGCCTTTCTGATTTATTTTGTGTGCCTAGGTTTTAACAAGGTCTCTCCACTCTGGCTGGAACAGAATTCCAACAGTTATATTTGTTATCTAAATATAACAAATAATAATGTGACCTCTAGTGTTTCCGTTCTACTCACAACCTCTCATGGCCACACTCTGCTAGGTCTCATGGCAACTTATTCTGCACTCGTGCAGTTCAGACCCCAGCCAAACACCCAAAGGAAACCCTTTCACAAACTGGTCTCTGCGTGATTGTTAGAAAATTGTTTCTAGGTAGAGAGATGGGAGAATGTGAGGCTTACATTCTCTGAGAATTACATAAATTACATTTATCTCCCTTCTCTCAGCGTTCAAAATTCTGTACTGCCTGTTGTCCGAGTCCTGAAAATAGAGTCCTCAAATATATTTTCTAGTTTTATTGCTGTTTATAGACTTGCAGGAGGCAAGTCCATTGCCAGTTACTCTGTCATGATGGCAGAGGATATCTTGTTATTATTTCTAGTTTTTGAAATTTTTAATATTTTATTATGAATATGTATTGTTTCAATAATCAAAAGAAAAAAGGCATTTTTATTTTTTAGAACCATAATAAAGTAAGATATGTCACAGAGAAAACATCTACTTCTAAATCAAAGGTAATATTAGATCTCTATGTTACGCCCTCTATTAGCAAAATGTTAGAGATACAAAGATGGAAAAATAGAAATAATTTAATTCTTATGTTAGATTGTTGATAACATTGCTTCATTGAATTGGCTGAATACTCAAGCTGGAGAAAAGTATAAAAACATATGAATGGAAGGTTTTGCATGCAAGTTAGTGTAACATAGAAGATTCCTGGACCTTTGAGAGTATTTATGGATGCATGTACAATGTGAGTGTGTGAAAGGAAAGAGGTATGATTGATGTAACCAAAGAAAACATGGGGAAATGGAGGCAAGATGTACATTGAGGAAAGGATGCTTTTAAAAGTGGAAAAATAATACACATAAGTCTAGAAGATACTACTCTCCTTATTATGCATATTACATATTAATTTATTCACAGTATTGTCATTGATTTGGGGCAGCTGGACACACAATAGGGACTTAATGAGAATGTACTGGTGTAATATTTCATTCATTGTTTCTAAAATCCTCTACTATTGTACCCTAGTTCTTCAACATCACTTACCCAATTAGCAAAGAAAGGTATGCTTTTTGTAAATGAGTGTGCTTGACTGTATTAACTACCTAGGAAGGAAGGGTTAATAGCTGATGGATGCAGGGAAGCATGAATTGAGAGTGATTTAGACAGTAGGAATAATAATTAGACTCTGAGGCCCAGGAGGCCCAGCTAAACAATGGATGGAAAGAAAAGCTTGGGACCAGGTGGGGGAGTGAAAGAGAGTGCGTATATAACGAAAAAGTCAGTTAGGGACCCATGAATTAGTGCAAAAGTCAGTAGGCTTCTCTCACACGGCTTCTCCTTTTATGTTTGTGAATTCTCTCTCTCTCTGGCTCCTCCAGCTTTCCTTTTTCCTCCCACTTATTCCCTCTGGCTGTCTCCCAAAATTCAATTACTGCCCCCCACCCATTTCCCTTTGTACTTACTCCTTTCTGGGAGTTCATCTATTCACCCAATTTTGGCTACTCCTTGTATATGAACCAATGTAATATGTCCAGCACCAGTACTGACTAACTAGTTTCTTATTTTCTTTCTTGTATGTTAGTTTCAGTTACCCAAAATATATTTTTCCCTTGGGTTTCTTCTGTCCTCTGAAACCCAATATATCAAAATTTTAATTACTCTCCCTTCTTACTCTCCTGACCCTTTTCAAAATAAGAATTCCTCTTAGCCTCACCATTACCACCAATGGAACCACTCATTTTCCAGTGTCTCATCCTTGAAACTCTGGAACGTTTTTTATTCCCCTCAAACTTTTTTTTACAACATCCAACATGGATTCTAGCTTCATTTTTCTTTCTAGAATCACATGAAATAATATCTAGATTATCATAATTATCTTCTTATGTGATTTCTTTCAGCTTCTCTTTGTTCTAGTGTATCCTTCCAAGATGTAAAATTCAAATCATATTACTCCTCTTCTCAGAATCCCTTTGGTCTGCTGACTTTATCAAATTAAATTCTTCACCTTAGAATTCAGTACCTTACCTCAATTGTCTCTCTACCCACGTCTCTCCAAACTCTGCTCTCATTTGTCCCCAAAGGAGAATCACAGAAAGTACATTCTGGAAGGTATCTTTAAGTTGGAAATGCATGTCAGGCATCTACAGGAGATTTCTAGGGACCTAGAACAAGGTGTCAAAGTTATCCAAATATCTGCATGTGTTGAACAGGTGGTAGTAGATAAGATACTAAGGAGGTACAGTATGATTGGAGAAGAGATATGAAGGTGAAATGTTGGACATGCAAAACTTTTTAAGAAAGCAAGAGGAAGAAGACCCAGCAAAAGTTATTTTAAAACCCAGTCAGAGGGGTGCCTGTGTGGTTCAGTCAGTTAAGCGTTTGACTTTTGATTTCAGCTCAGGTCTTGCTCTCACGGTCATGAGACTGACCCCAGCATTGGGCTCCAAGCTGGGCATGGAGACTGCTTAAGATTCTCTCTCTTTCCTTCTGTCCCTCCTCCACCTGCTCATATGTGTGTGTGTGCGTGCGCATGCTTGCACGCTCTCTCTCTCAAAAAAAAAAAAAAAAAAAAAGAAAATCCCTCAATCACAAAAGGGGGGGGGATGACTTAATTAGTCGCTACTATATATATATACTTTATATCCATTGTCTCTATACCTCACCAGCTCCTGGCAAAGTAGATATTATCAACCCCTTTTTAGTGCTAAAACAACAATAACTGTAGCTCAAAAAAAAAGGTTACATAGTGGCATGGTTAGGGTCCAAATCCACATTCGTTTCGATCCAAAATCTGTGCTCTTTCATCAGAGCCTATCACAAAGGAGCCAAGACTGAAGAGGACTAAACATATGCTTTTGGATTTGGTGACAAAGAGGATGTTAGTAATCATCCTGAGTTCAGTTTCATACACAAATGAAAATGGAAGTCCAATTGCACGTGTGTTGAAACAGAAAAAGCAACGTGACTCTCTTATGAAATTTGATAGGGGAGAGAGATGAAGCTGTTGCTTGAGTATGTGGTAGGGTTAAAGGAAAGTATTTTATGGTAAAGGAGGCTTGTGCATACTTGTCTCTAGAAGAGCAGGAGCCAGCTGAAGGGAAGGGTTTGAAAGGGTTCTTGCATGCAAGAAAGGGGATCAAGAAAGGAAGAGATGGGAATAAAGAGCACAGGTAGAGAGGAGTCAGCCTTGACAAGAAGAGAGAAATTAGTTTTTCTTGAAGACGGAATATAGCCGAGAGAGAGAAAGAGAGAGAGAGAAACAGAGACAGAGAGAGATAGAGGAATAAGTCAAAGATTTTGAAAGAGAAACTACGGGAGTCTCACTGAATCTCTTTACACTCTTGTTGAGAATTCCAGCCAGAGGGTACTTAAGGAAAGTAGGAACAGAGGAAACATTCCATAAGGGCCAAAAATGTTCCAAGCTCCTTATACATGCTTTCTCCACAAGTCTGTAGAGCCCTATTTATTAAGCTTTTTATGCAGGAGGTAATCACAATGAAGATAAACAACAAGCAGTAGAGGACAAGAAGTGTATGGATAAATCTTCTCTCCACCTCTCACCATTCCCTTTCTGGATCACATTTCCTGATAACGGTTCACTTTGCTCCAGCCCCTGCACACCTTCCCTAGGCCTTCAAAATGCCAGGCATGCTTCTGTCACAAGACTTTTATGGAATATAGCTATTCTATATGTTGCAAAGCTCTTCCCCCTGAAATCGGCATTATTTACTCTCTCAGCGCCTTCACGTTTTGGCTTAAACGTCATCTTTGTAAGGGCAAATCAAACTACTCTGCTTAAAATTGCAGTTTTTGACTCCCACCGCGACACTGGACCACATACACTCCCAATCTCTATTACTTTGTCCTACTTCATCACCTTCTAACATAGTATATCATTTACATGCTCTTTATGTTTCCTGCTGGGTATCTGTCTCCCCACATTAGAGTATGAGCTCATGGGTGGGAATTTTTGTCCCTTTTGTTCACTGATATATCCCTCAGGCCAGGAACGAACAGCATCTGACACATGAATATCCATCACTAAATATTTGCTGTGTGGAGGAATGACTACCTGAATGAATATGAGGATATATATATTGTAAGCGAGACCAAAATTCAGAGTTTGGGAAAATCATGGAAGTAGAAGAGCTGTGATTGGTAACAAATCCCAAAGGCTTAGCCTTCCCTGAGGGGGCTGAGGGAGCAGTGAGGAGGATCACGGGAGTAAGGAAGCCAAGGTCACCATGGCGTTGGGGTACTTCCAGGAGCACTGGGGAGACGGTCTGAGAATTACCTGAGGAATTATATATCCTAAATTTGCTGGACTCACCAAAGAAGACTACTCTCTTCCTTATTGTCACCCTTACAACGCTTTTTCCTCACCTTTCGCTCACTGACTCTTCCTTAGCACCTAGTAGGGCGCTGGGCACATTTCCCAGAGGGGAAAACTGAGAAGGCCGTGGATGGAGTAGAAAAGACATACAACTGGCTGAGGATTGAGATTTTGCTTTGAAATGAGAGAGAAAATAAAGGAAGAGGAAGGAAAGAGAAGGGAGAGACGAAACAAAAGGAAAACATGGTGAGAGAGAACTCAAAGATCTGTATCAGGAGAGGACTGGGGCCTAAAAAAGATCTCATAAGCCCGTTTTGAGAATTACTAATGTGTAGAGCACATATTCTTTCTTTTTCTCACACACATACATACAAATCGCACAGAGCTCTACACTCAGAGAGTCAAACTACAGTCTTCACAGACTCTCTACCCTTTACCCAGTTGTTCATACAGGTTTGCTCATACATAAAATATGCCCATATTCATAAAAGACTCTGATCTCCGACACATACATCCTGATGCCTCTATACTTATTGACTTAAACACACACCCAGGTATCACCATGCCTTTATCCACACGGACACACAGCCAGACCCCCCGTATGTACGCTATCATACACACAATCCTCTTACGTCCTTCTCCCTCAGAGAAGTGCTAATAGACAGCCAGAGATGTGTGCACAGACACACAAATACACACATCTACATGGATCCGCTCCAAAAGAACTCATCTCCACCCCCGCTCTCCTGTTTAGCATCTGCAATGGAAAGAGCTCACAATCTTTGCAAGGGAATAACTATTCAATAGATAGGGACCAGGAAAAGCATTTATTGTACATTATCGTTAGCAATTTTTGGTAACCAGACCAACAATGCACTGTTATAATGGACTATCTGTGGTGACATGGAAATCAGGGTTATAAAGAAAATTTTGTAATAGGATTTTACCTGTACTACGAAAAGAGGTTTCCTAATAGATTTAGTGTGCAAATGAGGGAACTAGCCTATTTAAGAGTGAGGGCTCTAAGAGCGGCATAATAATGCTAATTATACATGATTCTTATCTCTTTGTTAAAGCACTTATATGACTCTCTTAGATTCTGTTCCAGTTAGCAGTATTACTGGATGTACTTGAAAGTAATACAATTATATATCTTTCAAAATGTTCTATTACTTCGATTTTTCATTAATTCAGACTGACCTTAACTCCGCCCTTTCTCCTACCCGTAACCTCCCCTTGACAACTGGGATGAATTAGAGCAGTTTCAGTGTATGTAAAGACTTAAGATTTTTAGCATTTTCTGCCTTGCACTAGAAGGAAGGAAGGGAGAGAGCAGAACATCGACACCGAGGCCCCAGAGGGGAGAAATCTGGGAGGTCTGAGCAGATGGATCAGAAGGAACAAAAACAGGAGGGGGATTAAGAGGGAAAGGAGGAGAGGGGGAGAGAGGGGTTCAGTGAAGGGGAGTGTGGAGAACATGGCACAAGAAAGGGGAGCAGCAGGGAGAAAGAAGCTGAGAGGGAAAAGCGCTGAAGATCTGAAGCAGAGGGAAATGGGGAACCGAACAGGGGGCACGGAAGGGGTAAGCTGGCAGCCCTATAGGAGAGGTAAGGAGCAAGGGCTGCAGAACAAGAAGTTTGGGAAGGCGGCTTGCTAAATCCTAGATGCCTCTAGGAGTTTTACACACACACACACACACAAACACACACACACACACACACACACGCAACTTTACTCGCATTTGCTTGGCTTGGTTAAAACATAAGTAGACCAGGGGCGCCTGGATGGCTCAGTGGGTTAAAGCCTCTGCCTTCGGTTCAGGATGATCTCGGGGTCCTGGAATTGAGCCCCGCATGGGGCTCTCTGCTCAGCGGGGAGCCTGCTTCCCCTTCTCTCTCTGCCTGCCTCTCCGCCTAGCCTACTTGTGATCTCTCTCTCTCTCTCTGTCAAATAAATAAATAAATAATTAAAAAAAATATATAGGTAGACCAAAGAGAAATTGTGTCTCCCTCATCATTTTGTCCGAGATCCACTGTGCACGTAAATACAGCACACAAAGCCAGCCCCGCCTCTTCTCGGGCTTGAGAGAGTCTGCAATCACTCTGCTCCTGTGGGCAGACTGAAAACCCACGGCCTAGTTGCCTGTGGCCATCTACACTCCACTTTCTTTTTTTTTTTTTTTTTGCCATTTTAAAAAAAAAGATTTTATTTATTTAACAGAGGGAGAGAACACAATCAGAGGGGCAGAGGCAGGCAGAGGGAGAAGCAAACTTCTTGCTGAGCTGGGAGCCTGGTGCAGGGCTCCATCCCAGGACCCTGGGATCATGACCCGAGCCAAAGGCAGATGCTTTACTGACTGAGCCCCCCAGCTCTCTCTCTATATAGATCGATCCATCTGAAATTAAAAAACTGAATAGACTTAAAAATTCTCCTACCCTGTCCACATCCCATTTTCCTCCCCTAGAGGAAATTTCTTTTTCTTTTTTTTTATATTTTCAATATATTTTTTAATTAATTTTTATTAACATATAATGTATTATTTGCCCCGGGGTACATGTCTGTGAATCATCAGGCTTACACATTTCACAGCACTTACCATAGCACAAACCCTTCCCAATGTCCACAACCCAGCCACCCTATCCCTACTCTCCGCCCCCCC
>CM053612.1:32959375-32979001 GCA_028646535.1 Procyon lotor
GAGTTTCTTGTAAACAGCCTATCGATGGGTCTTGTTTTTTTATCCATTCTGATACTCTATGTCTTTTGATTGGGGCATTTAGCCCATTTACATTCAGGGTCACTATTGACAGATATGACTTTAGTGCCATTTTATTGCCTGTTAGGTGACTGTTAACTGTACATTGTCTCTGTTCCTTCCTGGTCTGTTAGGCTCTCTCTTTGCTTAGAGGATTCCTTTCAATATTTTCCTGTAGGGCTGGTTTGGTGTTTGCAAATTCTTTCAGTTTTTGTTTGTCCTGGAACCTTTTATCTCTCCCTCTATTTTCAGTGACAGCCTAGCTGGATATAGTATTCTTGGCTGCTACACTCCACTTTCATCTCCCAACACCACAGCCATTGCTTAGGCACTACCTCGCTGATTGATAGGTTTTCTCTTCATGTTTCTCCCACAGGCCCCTACGGGGCAGCTATTTCCAACTTTTCCTGAGGCTCCTAAAGGGTAATCTGGCTGGGTAAGCTCACCGTCCCCTCTGCTTAAGGCCTTGGGACAAGCTGTCAAGAGCTGGGGTGGACTGCATTTTATCTACTAAGTGCTCTTCCCCAAAATGAAAAAGTGAGCCAGGATGTACTCCAGAGGTCTCAATATTCACCCACCTCTGGGTGAAATCCTTTCTCACTCTTGCTCCCATGACACCCTTCTCCAGAAGGTGGGAAGTAGGGGACATCTTTCCGTCCTCTCTTTGGCCCACGGTATTAATTCCATTGCCCTAGAGCCTGACCACTGGTCCCCAGATCCTCTCTGCATGCCAACCCAGGCCCTCATTATATTCCTCTCTGGAATCCCCACAACAGGGAAAATAAGGAGGTGCTGAGTAGTCTAAATAGGGCAACCAAGTCACCCCAAGACTTGGTTCCCAGGATGGAGCAGGATTCCACATGCCAATCACTCTAGACCCTGCGGGGGACAACTTTTCCTGGCCTTGCGGGCCAGAGATAAAGAGGTCTGCCAAGTTACAGGTAATCGTTTTCCAGCTGCTTTGCCCCAATACCTTTGTCCTCAGGACTATCCTCCTGGGGAGTTTCCTCAACCTGGCTCCTAGTTTCCTTGAGTGCTAGTGAAGGTGTTCTGTTTCGGGCTCTTTCAGGGCCTGAGAGCCTCTATCCCAGATTCCCGACAGCTGGGCGAGGGAACTCAAGTCTTCGACAGCTCATCTCCAGCTGCATGTTCAGCAAAAGGGGCGGGGAGGAAGAGATTCTTAGAGACGGATGAGGAGATGAAAACTGTGAAACCCTAGATTAGCAGCATCTCTGATGACAGAGACGAACAGGCACATACTCGTGGGGTGAGAGAAAAGCCATAAACACGTCTTTCGAAAAGTTATATATTTCAGGGAGTGTTCCCTCTGGAGAGTTCCTTAGTCCGGCGGGTTGTCGCCAGGTGCAAACTGCTCCATGTCCTGTCGGCAGTGGCACCTGAGCAGCACATGAACAAGCTGGGGGGGGGGGTCACCCGGGAGTGACAGGTGCCCCTAGCTCAGCAATCTCCCGGGGCAAAGCAGCTTTGGGCAGAGGGAACCATAACTGGCCGGCAAGATGCCTGAACCTGAGAAGGTTGATGTCACTGTTTGAAAGAACTCGCGAAGCAAACCCACTCTTTACTGTCTTCATATCTCAACAGGGCCGGGATGAGGCTGTGACAAAAGGAATACCAAAGGCACAAAATGTAAGATGGCGTTCGGTCTCAGGGTCACGCCACTGCCACCCATGCACCCCTGTGATGCTGACAATCCCCCTTACATTTTGCACC
This sequence comes from Procyon lotor, assembly GCA_028646535.1. Classification (NCBI taxonomy): domain Eukaryota; kingdom Metazoa; phylum Chordata; class Mammalia; order Carnivora; family Procyonidae; genus Procyon; species Procyon lotor. The sequence continues at coordinate 32,961,164 of CM053612.1, forward strand.
CTGGCGGCCTCTCTTGTCTCATCCTATCCCTGGCAGGCGATTTCAGCCTAAAAAGCAAACTTCAGAAGGGCCACATCTGGAGCAGAAAAACCAGAAAACAAGTCCACTGCCTGGTCTGCATCTGATTGCACTATGCAGCTTGCACAAGCGAAGGAACTTGAACAAAACACTGGGACCACACAACCAAGAATTAAGACAGGGCACATTTTGTCGGGATGTTATTTACTCTGCTTTATTCCTTCCCACCCTGGGGAGCTCTGACGCTGCTGAAGCAACTCATTTCAGCTTTGGTCAGTTCTATTAGAAACATCTTCCATTACTAAGCAGTAAACCATCCCTTTCAAAGGCTTCTACCCATTAGCTCCTGGTTCTAACCTCCAGAAAAGCTCATCCCATCTTCTATAGGACATTCATTCGAATAGTTGAAGAGAAGTAAAACACTCATGCACCCTTACATGTACACAGAGTTACCATTTATTACACACCGACTAAGCCCCGGCACTGTGTCCAAGTCCAAAGCCTGTTGTCCTTTTGTTTATTCCCACATTTCTAGTTCCTTCCTCTGATCTTCCTAAGACATTCATTTGAGTCCCCTCATCTTGATGACTCTCCCCAAACGCAGATCTATATGTATGTTAACAATGACTAGTGGAATGTTAAATAACTGGAATTAAAAGAAAAACTTAAAACAGAATGAGGGGGAAAAACAGTTGGTGGAACCGACCAGAGAATGCCAGCAAGCTCTCCCTTTCGACAGCACAAGTCACAGATTTTCAGACAGGTGTACATAGTATTCTCCAAGACCTCATGCAGTAGGCCTTCCTATTAGCCTTCCACTACAATTTCCAGCCAGAAGTTCTATTCCATTAGGTCTCAAGGACACTAATGAGCTCCTGTTCGGTGTTGTTCCTTCTAAAACAAATTTCACTTTATTATGCATACTGTGTCTGGGCATTAGCTTTCTCATGTTAATTACCAGGTAGCTCTTAAACTCAGTTTTCCCTTTCCTGTCATACCTGCTATCCTCTATTATAACTAGACTTCGAAGAGTATCTGTGCAATTTCTGTTATTGGACACAATCTATAAACCAGGCTGCTGTCTTCCAGATCCTCTTTACACTTCTTCCAAAGGCCCGACCTTTGAAAAAAAGAAATAGAAAAAGAAACAAAAAAGAACTTGTGTTCCTAGTTCCCAGGCCCTTCAATTCACTACCTCAAATTCCACAGTCCTTAAAGATATCTCCCCGATCTTCCGATGGTGTCAAGTGATCACCAGGAATAGGTAATAATCAACAGCTTTTGCAAGTCTCTGCAGGCTTTATGGCACATGCCCGATTAAGGTTGCCCATATTCGAGTTACTCTCAACTGCCTCTGCGCTTTCAATGAAAAATCCTAGTGACCCAGACCCCGAGGGTTTGTAGGACATACCCTTGTTTCTAATCATGCTTAGGAATCCTTCTTATAATTTGTGTTTTTCAAGACAGTCTGGTTCGCTCCACTGTGATTAGAGTCACATATCTATTACTGTGTTTCATACATATTTATGTCTGTATCTATCTACAGTGGTACAGTGATTCCTCTCCTCCTCTTCCTTTTCTGTGAACCCTTCTCCCACTGCCCCCCGTGACTCGGTCTTTGAATACTTTAGCCATGGCATCTTTGTCCTATGGATCCTCAGATGCTGCTGCTGCTTTAAAAAAATGAAATCTCACCATATGCAACGATATGGTGGAACTAGAGGGCATTATGTTAAGCAGAATAAGTCAATCAGAGAAAGACAATTACCATGTGATCTCACTGATATGTGGAATTTAAGAAACAAGGCGGAAGATCATAGGGGAAGAAAGGAAAAAAATGAAACAAGATGAAGGTGGAGAGGGCGACAAACCATAAGAGACTCTTAATCTCAGGAAACAAACCGAGGGTTGCTGGAGGGGAGGGGTGCGGGAGGGATGGGGTAGCTGGGTGATGGACCTTGGGGAGGGTATGTGCTATGGTGAGTGCTGTGAATTGTGTAAGACTGATGACTCACACACCTGTACCCCTGAAACAAACAACAACATCATATGTTGATTTAAAAAAACAATTTAAAAAAAGCCTCACGCTTGGGGTAAAAGACTTTACACCTCCCGAACATGTTATATACCTCATTGAGGGAGGGGTATATAACTTCGGGGGGGTTATTTCTCTTTTTCCTCATCTGTGACACATTCAACCAAAATTCAGCTTGAGCAGGCCATTGTTTTAGGGCTTGTGGATACAAATCCATAGTTGCTAAAGTTGGAAAGGCTGGCAATCTCGTCTAAGCTTGAGTTCTTTCTATGTTATTAAAATCTAAAACCCCTTTGTTTTCACTTATTAATATTGCCTCAATTGTTGCTTTTCACCCTCCCTGATAATATGAACTCCGGAGAGACATTCTGTACTTTTGCCTACTCCACAAGCAAGGTAGCTAGAGGGCTTTTGGTTGCATAGCCAGTGCTTAGCTCTAGAGAGAAGTACCCTCCCTGCAAGTTACTAAAGAAATCCAAAGGATTTTTCTCCTCTCATTTTGGGTTGAGATTCTACATGAATCCTCATCTTTTATGGTCACCATTGGTAACCAACTCACCCAACTGCCACACTATGCCACATTTTCTCTTGCCCTGGTAAGTGAGCTTCTGCTCAGGACTTTGTAGAAAAAAATGATTTTTTAAAATAAACATTTAAATCACACACACACACAATAAATCACATACACAAATACACAAGTAGCATGCAATTTTATACCGAAGTTTCATAAGCACATAACAAACTGCCTGCTGAGCTAGAAATTACTGAGGATTGTGGGGATCTTGAAGTTGAAACTGCATGACTGCCTGTAAGGGGTACTGTAGTGGAGATTTCTACATGGAGTTGGAAGCTAGTCTAGCTAATTTCTAAGGTCCTTCCAACTCGAAGGTTTCATGTTCAAAAACCAGTCCCTGAAGTGTACAGCTCATACCATATGACCCAGAGCCCAAATCCTAGGCTCTGGGAGCTCTCTGCCTGTGTTGCAAGTGTCTGGAATTCTTGGCATCCCTGATACACACTCTGAATTCTGGGAAAGCATTAAGAGAATTTCAGGGCTGTGCAACCAAATCCACTGCTCCTAGGTGAGCTGTATCTTCATATTCTCCACTATATTTAGTATAGTCACACATAAGGAGGAACAGAATGAACGCTCGTTGTTTCAGAATTTTATGATCTACAGATGTCACAGAATACCTACTTTATGCCATCCCTGAAATTCATGGTGGCGTGGAGATGACACTCTGGCCAGGTCATATCCACTGGCCTTGGCAATTTACAAGCATGTGCCCCTCTATCACGGTATTCTTTAGGGTGGCATGAACCCAAGAGTCATCCAGAGGAGGAAGTCAGGAAGGAAATCACACCATGTGCTTCCTCAACCTCTCTTCATATTCTTTTTTTTCCTCTTCATATTCTTAATCCTACTTAGAGTAAAATAAGATTCCAACGTCCATTGGAGATAACATTCAATGAAGGAAATAAAATCAAAAGAAAATATGTTGGAAGGGAGGAGGAGGAGTCCAATTACTTCACACTAGAGGTAACTGGAGATTTTATGAGATTAATATTTTTTTGTTTTAAAGTCTCAGATAATTTTAGTGCTCATGAAAGAAATCACTTCTTCCCCCTCAGTACCTACGTCCTTGTGCAAGGAGATCCAGACAATTTTAAATTCACAATGCCAAAGGGAAAACTCTGCCTGAAAATCATTATTGATTTTTTATTCAGTTGCTAGGATGTTGAGTTCTTTCCAGCTAAAATCCTAGGTTATACCACTTACCAGGAAACACAGTGATAACTCCAGTTGTTTCAGATAGAATATGGTTTGGTGGGAAGGTAGGTAGAACAAGAATGGAAGAGATGAATGGACAGGTAAATGGAAGAGTAGTTAGCACTGGGAAGAATGGTTTGGTAGGTAGATGACACAGATTAGTGTTGGCATCTTAAAAAGGTCACCCTTTCCCTGACTGAAATCTGTATTATTGTGAAATAAGACAAAACAATGAGCTCTTATTACTGATAAGAGATAGGCTGGAAGATGTAGCTTATGACATGGGTCACAAGGGTTTCCGGATACTGAATTCCAGAATTAACAGAGACATCCACCTAGACACAGGCAATGCTGTATGCGATCAGGCTGCTCCCCATGAGATGTGTGAAGAGTCCTCTTTTAACAGCAAATGAAGAACAAAAGAGGATGTGGCTCACTTTCAAAAAGAAGAGGGGAGTCAAATCAAATCCAATTGTTGCTCCCAAAGCTATTAACTGTGTCACTCCACCTCTCAGGGAGAAGAGAAGTCAAAGATGGAGAAAGGCCAAGTGCATCACAGTGACAGCCATTTCTCTACATGATAGGAAACATCAGGAGTACACAACACACATTACATATACCCCTTTAGTCCAAGGTGGGCTTTTAGGGAGAAAATTAGTGCTTAGAAGTGACCCCAAAATATTAGCCATTTCTACTGTTTGAGAAACACACTTAGCAAGATCCACAGCGTGCTATTACTTCAACCTACAATTACTTATCTGAATCCAATTAGCTTAGTAATTCAGAGTTATATACTACAGTGATGAAAAAGAAAGGCTTGATCACATTTAAATATTCTCTATGATCTAGAATACACTTTGCCCAGGGTAATTTTCGCACATACATGATGACTACTTTTGCCCATCTTAATAAGAGATCCAAGGCCCAGAGTGGAAATAAGACATCAGTATGCATAGAAAGTGTCTGCCAGTGATAATGGATTCCAAATATCTAAGAAACTTGTATAATTACCAGCTGAATTCCTCTGAGACTGATCCTTTACTGACAAACACATGGATAGGCCAAGTTGTCCCTTGAATTTTATAGCAATGGTCATCTATCCTAGAGGTTGATAGGAAATTAATATTTTTCGTTATTCTAAGAGAGCAGCCATACCAACAAGACAAAGCTTAATAACCTTGTCTTTCAATCACTGTTCGTAGATGGATAACTCAGTATTAGGCTTAAAATTGTGAAAGAGGATGCTAGAAAGAATTGCAAAAAACACAACAGAGATTTACTGATATTGCATGAATTATGAGTCAATCTCCATCAGCATTTTTAGGATGAGTTCTGGCTGGAAGTTATTACTTTTAACATGGTTATTTTCAAATTTTAAATTAAAAACATATTTCCTTAATCACTGCACACAATTATCATTTGCATTATTCCTCTGCAGGTTTAAAACACTGCATGCAACGTAAACATAATTTAGCTAGAGACAAAACTGATATTGATATCAGGCAGAGACTAGTTTATAGTAGAACACACATATTATGTGCCATGCCCTGATTCTGATCCTCTCCACAATGACTAGGCCTCTTCCTTCTTAGATTAGATCAAACTTCCAAATGGAACAAATGGAAAAGATGACTAGGAGCTTTCTTTGGATTACTACAGAAGCTACAATAAAGACAAACCATTAATGAGAGACGCAATTAAAAAACATCACCATTAGTTGAAATGGAGTTAAACTCTCACTCCAAACCTCTAACACCCATGAGGAAAGCCAACAGAATAATAATAATAATAATAATAATAACAACAGCAGCAGCAACAACAACAATAATAATGTAACAAAAAAAGGTTAGCTTTAATGTCGGTAATTAACAACTGATTTTTAATTATCTTTTAGAATTTCTAGAACAATCAAATCAAAACTGAATGTGAGGGGTATTTATATGAAAGCAAATGACTTTCCATGTAGTTAGATATGTAGTTTTCTGGATGCTATGAGTTGTCTGGTATAATAAATATATTTCCTCCATGGACGACTAAAATTCCACCCTTTTCTTTGGTTGTAAGAACTCCCTTTTTCGCTTTTTACTTCCCATTAGTCTATAAAGGCAACAAATATTTATTGAACGCTGACTGTTCCAGACAGTGTACAGGTTGCTGGGGTTACAAAGATGAATAAGAGCCATTCTCCACCCTCAGGTAGTAAAAATACTCCTCAGAGAAGTATCTTTAAATCCCTACCACCTAAGTGAGAATTAGTTTTATTGATTCCTTCCTGCAAGAGACTCTGAGGGATGAAAAGATAGTTGGAAGGTACTAGTGTTCTGGATTTGAAAAGACAGGGCAAGGGAAGATTTTTAAAGGAGACTTTGGAATGCACTTCCTACAAGCATTAATGCACGCTTTTCCTCAGAGTCATTAATCCCTTTCAATTTTTCAGGAATAAAATTTAAATGCATGAACTAAAACCGTAATTATATAAAGTCTCTAGTTGCTCCAGTAATGCAAAGTCCTATTTCTTTCAACCACTGGATGGAAGCAGGTTCTATGGCCACACTTAAATTATCAGTAAAAATGGGTTTGGGATACACTGATGAAAGCCCTTGCTTTATGGGGCGCCTGGGTAGCTCAGTGGGTTAAAGCCTCTGCCTTCAGCTCAGGTCATGATCTCAGGGTCCTGGGATCGAGCCCACATCAGGCTCTCTGCTCAGCGGGGAGCCTGCTTCCCCCCTCTCTCTCTGCCTGCCTCTCTACTTGTGACCCCTCTGTCAAATAAAAAAATAAAATCTTAAAAAAAAAAAAAGAAAGAAAGCCCCTGCCTTTTAGAGGCAGAAAGGCCTAGGTTTCAATCCTAACCCTACCATTAACTACCTGTGTGATCTGACCTCTTAATGGCCCTGAACCTTGTCTCCTCACTAAAAAATGAAGATAGTAATAAATAATGTATGCAAAGTATTAAGTGCAGTGCCTGGCTCAGAGTAGGTATTTCACAAATCCTGTGTCTTTTCCCCCGTACCAATAGTATAGAATTGCTATTCTCAGTGTGGTCAGAGGATTCTTGTGTCTTCAATACTTTCTCAGGGGGCCCATGAGTTCAAACTTATTTTCATAATAATACTAAACTGTTATTTGTCTTTTTTACACTCGTCCTCTTAGAAGTTTACAGTGGAGTGGGGTATTACAACAGCTTGGATGCAGAAGCAGATAAAGAACCCAGCTGTCTTTTATTAAGCCAGATATTAAAGAGATTTGCAAAAATGTAAGATAATGTCACTTTTCTCACTTTAAACTATGATTTTTATAATTTTTGAAAACATAGCTATTTTTTACAAATATATATTATTTTATTATTTTTTTAGAGAAGGTGAAAGTGGGGGAGGGAGAGGCAGGGAGAAGGGCAGAGGGGAAAGGGAGAGAGAGAATCCCCAGGAGACTCCTTGTTTAGCAGGGAGCCTGACATGGGGCTCAATCTCACAACTGCAAGATCATAACCTGAGCCAAAATCAAGAGTCAGATGCTTAATTGACTAAGGCACCCAGGTGCCCCTACAAATATATATTATTATGTGAACATATAATGGGCTTATTATTGTTCATTTTAAATGAATTAAGAAATAAATATTTTAACCTTTCTCAGTTTTAATTTCCAATACAGTAGATATTAACGGATGTAACTCACATGAACAAAAGTTCTTTGGGCTCTCCTGTTTCAGAACCACTGGGGATAGATCACTGAAATCCAGAGCATGCCCCCAGAATCTAATTTTAAACCTTGGTTTTCCTATATTTGCCTCTATACCTTCCATAATTAATAAGTATCAGCTGATTTGAGGTTTTACTCCATTCTCATTTAGCCTCTATCATTCTTTGGTAAAAGCAGGAATTCGCCAGTAACCAACTAAAATGTGAACAAGAAGCAAAAGACCAAGAAATTTCACCAAATGGTTAATCATCTTGGAATAATTGTTCACTGTAATAGCTAATTTAATATCTTGCAGTGTGTTTTACTATAGTTAGAGTTATTGGGATACAGTGAAATTTACCCTTTTGGTGTACTACTCTATGAATTTTAACAAGTGTATACAGCTGTGGAACTACAATCATAATAAAAAATGTTCCCTTTGTAGTCAACCCCTCCCCCTTCCTCAGCCACTGGTTTGATTTGTTGTTCTTATAGTTTTTCCTTTTCCAAAATGTCATATCAATGGAATTAGAGTGTATGTAGTCTTTTTTTTTTTTTTTAAAGATTTCACTTATTCACTTGACAGACAGAGAGATCACAAGTAGGTAGAGAAGCAGGCAGAGAGAGAGGGGTAAGCAGGCTCCCCGTCAAACAGAGACCCAATGCGGTGCTCGATCCCAGGACCCCGAGATCATGACCGGAGCCGAAGGCAGAGGCTTCAACCCACTGAGCCACCCAGGCGCCCCCCCACTGAGTCACCCAGGTGCCTTTTGAGTCTAGTTTCATTCACTTAGCAGCACAAATTTGAGATTCATCCATGTTGTTGCATATGTCAATAGTTTGTTCCTCTTATTATTTTGTTTTCCATTGTATGCCTGGATCAATCAGTTTGTTTCTCTGTTCACTACACGATGGAAATTTAGATTGCTTTCAGTTTGGGCAGTTATGAATAGAGCTGCTATAAATAGTTGAATAAACATGTTTCCCCATTCCCTTAGGTAAATACCTACTAAGAAATATTCAAACTGCCCTCTAAAGTGACTGTGATAGTGACTTTTTCATCATGTATGCCATTGATAAAGATTTTAAGATTTCAGTAATAAAAAAGTCTGTCTCCTATTGGAGAGCTATGTTTGTAAAGGACAGACATTGGGAAATATATATGCATTTTGCTTCTCATCTTGAAATTTACTCTGAGAAATGGAGTTTAAATTTCCATTTATCAGGGGCACCTGGATGGCTCAGTGGGTTAAAGCCTCTGCCTTCGGCTCAGATCATGATCTCGGAGTCCTGGGATCGAGCCCCGCATCGGGCTCTCTGCTCAGCAGGGAGCCTGCTTCCCCCTCTCTCTCTGCCTGCCTCTCTGCCTACTTGTGATCTCTCTCTGTCAAATAAATAAAATCTTTAAAAAAAATAAATTTCCATATATCATTCTGCTTTTCAGCTTTTGTTCATTACAGATATGTTGTTTTCATTTGATTATCCATAAAACATTCGATGTCTCTTTTCTATCTGGTACCCACCATAAAATATAAAACAAAAGCTGGGGGAAAACATTCTCTTTCACCTCCAAAAAAGGAAGTGAACACAGGAGAGTTATTTCTTATTTAAAATTATGAACCTAAGGGTGCCTGGGTGGCTCAGTCATTAAGCGTCTGCCTTCAGCTCAGGTCATGATCGCAGGGTCCTGGGATCCAGCTTCGCATAGGGATCCCTGCTCAGCAGGAAGCCTGTTTCTCCCTCTCCGCCCCCCCCCCATTCGTGTTCCCTTTCTCTCTGTGTCTCTCTGTGTCAAATAAATAAATAAAATCTTTAAAAAAATAAAATTATGAACCTAATAATGTGGTCTTATCCGTAATTTTCAGTAAAACATTATTAAACCAGTTAGAATCAATGTTTAGACAGCGGAATTATAGTTTTCTTTGCTCTTAAAACCACACAGAGCCAAAGGGGATTATTCCCAGATAAGAGACCTAAGATGAGGGGAAAGCCAATTTTTTTAGAATTTAGGGTTGTTTTTTTTTTAATCAGTAGCTAGTAATTTGTGACTTTTTATTTGCTATTAGAAGAGAGATACTCAAAAACTCATAAGCTGCCTTGAATTGCAGATACCTCTTTCACATGCTTTGCGACCTCTAGTTTCTATATTAAAATATTAGATTGCAAGACTACTAGAGGACATACTACAGTCAATCATGTGCCTCTTTTGTTAATGACAGTTACAAATGTAGCTTCAAAATCATGTAATGATGATTTGCATCCATAAGAGAAATTGTCTTTTGAACAGCCACAATAAGGTTCTAATCACTTGGTTTTAAGATAACTATCAGTGTTCAAGCAAGCACATTTAGGTATATTAAATGGAATCTGAGCTCTGATAATATGTGTATAGAGGAAATTCCTGCTTTAAACCACGGACTATAAATCTATTCTCTGTAGTTGCTTTGGCAGATGTAAACCTATCTTTTCAAAATTCAAAAGGCTCCAGCATTTGTCATTCCTGAGATACCGTTAAGCTTTGAAATCTTTGAGCCAAGATTCAGGCAGCTATCCGTATTCATTTTGTATAAAGTTATCAGTTAACGTGTCAGAGGAAATGAGGCAGGGAGGTTTGGATGACCACGAGGGCTAATGGCAAAATTGCAGATTATGCCAAATTGGTTTTGATCTTTCTCATCTTTTCTGATCCCCACTGGCACTTTCAATTAGCTTCTCTTTGCCACTCTCCGTGGCCATTGTGTTATCCCATTGTCTCTGTAAGTTCAAAGCAACCCAGGATGTCTTCCTAGAGACTGATTGATACTAAAAATAATCTCCCTTTCACTCTTCTCCCTCCTTATGGCCTTGTTCTCTCAAGTGACTAGCCAAAAAGGAAATAATTCTGATTATTGAATAAAATAATTGATGTTAATTAGGGCAGGAATGATTGATAGACTTAGAAATCCTGGGGTAGCTATTTTCTACTGCTCCCCCAGATCCATTACCACCCTTTTCCATCCTGCTCTGTGGCCTGGGAAACTGGGCTTTCTGGGCTGCCTCAACAGGTAAGCTTGTCCTCTGGCTTCCCAATAGGTTTAGCTACTGGGAGATACTCGCAGATATTTGAAGGGCATCATAGTGAGATCAGGATAGTTATTTCCCAAGTTCCTTCCCTTCTGGATCACCAAGGCTTGTCTAAGTCAATCAAACAAAGTCCATACCATCAGACAGCCTTTTCATACAGCTTTTTATGGACTCTGGTCACAAAGCAGACCTCTTGCCCCTCTGGGCTTATAAGCTCCCCACTGGTTCTAGTTCTAGGATCTTGTACCATCCTTTGTTGGATTTGCCCAACCCTGCCCACACCTCTGCTAACAGTACCTTTAATAAACTTTCCTCAATTACACCGTTTAGGTATGCCATCTCTTGCCTACTAGGTCACTGACTAGGTCTGCAGGTTATTTACCTTGCTTTCTTACTGCCCTGCCCTTCCTCTCACAAACAGAAATTAGACACCCAGATTCTGAAAGTTACGAAACCTAGAAGATGTGGAAAGAAACCTCTGCTTCTGGGCCTATTGATATGTATACCCTTCTCAAAGGCTTTAAGGAATGTATCTGAATGTCAATCGAGACAATAAAGAAAAGAGCTTATAGTGATAGCTCACATCAAAAAAATGATAGTTCACATAATTTGACCCCTTGCTATGCCCTAGGCAATTTCCATGAATTACACTCATTAATCTGCATGATGACCCAATGTTTATAATCACCATTTTCGTTTTTGGAAGTTTACTTTGTATTATGTATTTTGTGTTTTGACATGGATTTATTTAGGTTTATCCTGGTTGGGGTTCATTCAGCTTCTTGAACTTATAGTTCTGTCTCTTTGGCCAAACTGGGGAAGTTTTTAGTCATTAGTTTTTCAAATACACTCTCAGCCTCACTTCCTTCTCTTCTCCTTCTGGGACTCTGACAATAAGAGTGTCGGATATGTTGTTTTTGCCCCACAGGTTCCTGAGACTCTGTTCTTTCTGTTGTTGATTTCAGTCTATTTTCTTGCTGTTACTCAGGTTAGGTGATTTCTATTGGTCTATCTGCAAGTTCACAAATTCTATTTTCTGTCGTTTCCGCTCTATAATGAGTTCATCCAATAAGTTGTCTCCCCCCTGAGGGAAAGTGGAGTCTCGGGCCCAGGAGATTAAAGGACTACAGACCTGGACACATTTTGTGGTACCCAGGTGCCTCTGGGCAGTAAAGGGAAGTCTCTGGTCTGTAAGGACAAAAAGTCTTCCCAAGCCAGGCCACGTTAGCGGTGGGACCCCTCTTGCAGGTGCCTGCCACTCCAGTATTGCTCAGTGGTAGAGTATAATCTCAGGGCCAATTTTAGGAAGATTACTTCACCTGGCTGCCTATTGTTAGCAGGACTGTCAATCAGTTAATCCTCATTGCTGTTGGATTCTGGGCTTTCCTGGTCTTGTTAGTGGGATTTCTGTTTAATCAGAGAATAAATAAGCCTATCTGGACTGCCTTCTGTCACTAGGGTGGGACTCAGGAAATTCTGTACTTGGGTCACCTTCTTCTGTTGGGTGGCTGTATGTGCTGTCCCTACATTGTTTCTCTTGTCCTTAGGTCCCAAACCAATTCCTCTTCCTCTTACCATTATTTAGAGTTCTCTTCTTGCATTATTTCCTGGATTTAAAGTGGTACTTAGTGAGTAGGATCAGGGAGAGACAAGTCTATGCTGTCTTGTCTACACTGTAAATCCTCATTCCTATTTCATAGATGAGGAGACAATATCGCAGAAAGGCTAAGATCGTACAGGTAGTGAATGGTAGAGGTGGGACTCAAATCCAGGTAGGTTTTTTCCAGAGTCCATTTTCACACCTTCAGATTTGGGGAAACTCGTCAAATAACCAAGGCATAGAGACTAAAATATCTCCTTTATTGTACATGGAGGGAGTGAACTCTGAATATCATTGCTTATCTTACAGTATGATCTAGGGGATGGTTTCAGTTCCTTCCAAGAGTATGGTTCACAGAAGAAAATAATTTCAAGGCACAGAGCTAAGAAATAATGACTTTGATGTAATCAAACCATTTCTTCTCTTCAATGTGCACTCTGTATGAAAAAGAGGAAAAACTGGATAATTTTATAAACAAGATCCCTGTACATGAATAACTAAATCTGAATGGATAAGCAAAAATATACTTGCCATGTGAGAATCTGCGGAAAGGAAATTTTATTGTTTTCCCCATTTCTGAACTAGGAGGGTATTTTGCTTGAAGCCTTCCAGGTATCAGGGAGGACCACTTCTTATTTCCAGGAATCTTTATTGGTAGTCATTAAAAGACATTAGGAAGGATTATCAGATATTCCACATAACAACCCATCTATTTCCACACCCTTCCATAATTCCTTACATAAATTATATACAAAGGAGATAATTTGTTTTATCTTAGCCCTATTCGCAAACGTGTGATTCACTTCATATGACCATAAATTGCCAGCTTTATAAATCATGTGATCAAGTTCACGTTCACCCACTTTCATCCATGAGCTTATGGGGTAGTTCCCCCTTAACTGGTTTTAAAGTTACCAGCTCTTCTAGCTACCTGCTCACAGTGCTAGTGTTTAGTAGAGAAGGGATCAAGGAGAAAAAAAAGGTCACTGAACTCAATAAAGGTTCCAAACCTCAAAGGATTAGGTTATTTCAGAACGAGGCATGCAACTTCACAAATAAACAGGCTTCATGGCTTTCAAATTATGAGTTGTGCCATCATTTAAATGTGACGATAATATGCCTGTATTGGAAACTACAAATAACAAGTGTCCTTATGATTCTCCCACCTTCCTGCTCACTCTATATGAATGGCCTTCCCTAATCAAATATAAAATCTATGTTTGATTTTTAGTTTTTTCTCTTTTTCTTTTTTGATGTTCTTACAATGGGGGGGCACAAAATTTCAACTTGGGTCTGTAATGATGTGCAGCATTTTCCAAATGCATTCACATATCCATTATCTTTATTTTCTGCTTCCTTCTACCTTAGTCAACAACAACAACAACAAAACCTTCATTAGGCAGCAAAAGAAAATCTGAAGCCCCTGTGCATATTATCATGCAAATAGTTACCCTTAAAGGTACTTTGATCTACAAACACTGGTTTCTTAGTACACGTTGGTTCTACAAACTACAGTCCACTTTAGGTACAAATAGAGCACCTAGCTGCAATTATAATAATGAGACAACTGAAGGCAAGCCAAATTGTCCAATCACAAGGAAAAGTTTAAATAAATTATGCTATATTCATACAATTGAATAATATCCAACCTTTGAAAAGAAAATAGTACTAAAAGGAACAAGGGAGAAATGGCTGATTTCAGAGATGGGGCAAATTTGGTACAAACAGAGCTTTATATATACATTTTTATGGCAGAAAGTAAGGAAGTGCTTTAAAGAAATGATAAAAGCATGTCAAAGGTACATAGGAGCCAGCTTGAAGGAGATACTAATGGTCAAATCTGGGACAAATTAAGGATTAAAAGAAGGGAGAATGATTAATTACAGAACACTGAAAAATAAGGGGCACCTGGCTGGCTCTGTCCATTGAGCATCTGACTCTTAAGTTTGGTTCAGGTGATGATCTCAGGGTTGTGAGATCGAACCCTGCATCAGGCTCTGTGCTCATCAGGGAGGCTGCTTGAGATTTTTTCCCTCTCTCTCCCTCTCCCCCGCCATAAATAAATCTTTGAAAAAGCCAACAAAATATTGAAAAGTAAGAATCCATGAATCCACACTGATAACAAATAGGTCAATCAATAAATCAGGGAGGAAGGAGGTCTCTTGCTTTCCTAGAATGCTGAGTGCCAACTGGTAAATACGAAGGGAGTGATGGAATTGGAAAATTATGATTTTCTAATCATTATGATAAAGATTGGTCCAAGCAGGAATCATTAATGGATGCTAAATCTAGGGAAAATATTTGAGGAGGGATATTTTCATGTTCTGAAATATCTTCCTATGCATTGCTTATTATTTTCAAGGGGAAAATACTAATTACACAGTGGAAAATCATATAACACCTCAACTAGATGATCACAAGTAACATCACCAAGGAAAAACAGATGGGTATTGTATGCCCCCCAGAGAGGGCATCTTAAGTAGAACACAGCATCACTTAAGTCCTATTCTGGCCAGGAATGCATAAACCGAATCCAATTATGAAAACATACCCAAAAAAAGAGAAACCACTTGGTGTTTTTTTTTTTTTCCACTTGTTAAAAAAGAGAGAAGGGGACTATATTTTTTGAAATTGTCAATGCCATCAAAGACAAAAATAGCATGACAGCTAACTGCAATACCTGACCCCAAACTGGCTCCTCTAGTGGCAGAAAAGCAAATATTAAAAGGCCATGATGCAACTTATCCCAAAATAGTGCCAGGGGAAAAAACAGAAATAGAGAGAAAATGGAAAGAGTATGCACAAAGGATAGAGTAAGTGGAATAAGTTGTTGACAATCAGTGAATCTCTATTTGGCTAAAGAAAAAGAATGAGTTAGAGCTCTATATATTGGCCATGGAAAGATATTCACCATATATTGTAAGGGAAGGAGTGTTGAATGTAATATATAACTAGTATCCCATTTTGTAAAGAAAAAATGTATATGAAAGTTCATGTAGACATAGAAATATAGAAGGATATACACAAAACAATTAACAAAGTTTCTTTTTGAAAGGTGGGACTCCTGGAGAATTTCACTTTTTACTTTATACATTTCTGTACTGTTTGTACAATGAACATCAATTACCATCACGAATAGTAAAAATATTTTCCGCTTAAAAGAATTCACATGGGTAAAAATCTTCTGCATTCCAGGACAAAGGGCAGATCATTCACAATGGAGTCTGACTAGAAATATAAGAAGCTAAAATCAGTTTAAGACACATACAATAAAAAAGTACAGTATAGATATTCAAGCTATCAGCGATAACACTATAAATATCAAGTTGCAGCTGGATTTTCTTGCAAAATAAATCCAGACCAAATCCAAAGTGAGAATTTTTCTAGTCAGAGTAAAACTAAATATTTTTTGAGTGTGTTAAGGACCTTTGTGAATAAAACCACAAAACTTTGCTGAGAAACAGAAAAGACACAGAAATAGACTTGAATGGAGAGATGTATTATATTTGTCAATGGAAAGACTTAAGAGTATAAACATGTGACCATTCCTTCCCTCTTGAAACACATTCTTTTCCCGGCATTTATGTTGCAACCTTCTCCTGTTTTTGTTTCTACTTTACTGCTTCATCCTTTTCCGTCTCTCTCTCTGGGTTCTCCTGCCCAGAATCCCTGAAGGACTTAGTCCTTAATCATCTTCTCCTCTTCCCAACCAAACTCACCCTCTCCTGTAATGACGGTGATACTATTTATATATTGATGACGCCAGCCTTGACACTTCCTCTGATTGCCGGAGTCATTTTTCCAGCTACCTACCTGGTATTGTCTCACTGGTGAATCAATCTTAGGCATGTTAAACTTGAAAGATACAAAAATAGAACTCTTGATTTCTAATTTCATCTTGGGATATTTATCCTCCAGATCTTCATAAGGCTCCTTCTCATCACTCAGGTCACTTAAACTAAGTGTCAACTCCCCAGGCCACCTGATCAAAAAGATCCCTCTCCATTTGCTGAAACAGATATTCATACCATATTGCCTTATTGAAATGTTTTCGTGGCATTCATTCCTATCCGAGCTTATCCTGTTGGTGTATCTATTTACTTATTGCCTATCTTTGCACCACCACTACTAACTAAAATGGAAGCTACTGAAGAGCAATGATCTTGTTTGACTTGTTGATTGACTTATTCACTTATTCCCAGCATGTATGACAGTGTCTAGCACACAGTAAGCTCTCAAACATTTATAGAATAAAGGGAAAATAATGTATAAATTTTAAATCATTTCAATCAAATCCCAGTAGTATTGGGGAAAGGGGTTCCTAACAAAAAGATTCTTCAGTCCTTTGGTGAAGGACATTTTTGAGAAAAAAGAAGAGAAAGGTGAATTGTGTAAGACTGATGAATCACAGACCTGCACCCCTGAAACAAATAATACATTATATGTTAATTTTAAAAAAGGAAGAAAGAAAAAAACTTAACAAGCAGAGAGAAAGAGAGAGAGAGAGAAATAAGGGATATTTACCATAGCAGGTATTTTTTTTTAGTGTTAAAATTTTAATAATGACTAATCCAAACAGTGTTTTGCTGGTGAGGTATTAGAGTGGTAAATCCATAGAATATAATAGAAAGTCCAGGCCAGAGCCGAGGATATATAAATATTTAATGTACAACAGAAGCAGTATCTTGCATGAACCATGGCCGGTAGTGAAAGGTAGATTATTCAATAAATAATGTAGAGATAACTTGCTAAGTCTCTCTTTCTCCTGTGTACTGCAACCTCCCTGGAGTAAAACCAACTTCTTATGTATCTTTCCAGAGATCACCTCTGTACTTTCAGAGATCTTATATTTATTGATTCCTTCCACCCCACACAAATGGTAGTGTGCCACACTGGTCTGCATCTTCCTTTCTTTCACCTAAAAAATATCTTGGATATCTATCCATATAACTACATATTGAGCTGCCACATTCTTTTTAGTAACTGCATAGTGTTCCATTATATAGATGTACCATAATTTAACTAGTACAAACAAGGCTGCAATAATTATTCCATTCAAATGTGACTATATTTGTAGGATAAATAGTTAGGAGTGGAATTTCCAAGTCAAATGGTTTGTCCCTTTGTATTTTTGATATGTTATTTTCAAACTTCCCTCCATTGACGATGTGCCAGTGTGGTTTTTTCCAGTTTTATTAGGATATTGTTGACATATAACATTGTATTAAAGTATGTAACATGATTTGATGTATGTATATACTGTGAAATGATTACCACAATAACTCTAACATCCATCAACTCACATGGTTACATGTTTTTCTTCTGATGAGAAGTTTTAAGATCTACTATCTTGCAACTTCCAAATATACACTACAGTATTATTAACTACAGTCACCATGCCATACATCACATCCCCAGGACTTATTTATTTTATAATTAGAAGTTTGTACTTTTTTTTTTTAATTTTTTAAAAGATTTTTAAAAATTTTTATTAACATATAATGTATTATTTGCCCCAGGGTACATGTCTGTCGTCAGGCTTACACATTTCTCAGCACTTACCATAGCACATACCCTCCCCAATGTCCATAACCCAGCCACCCTATCCCTACCCCCCAACCCCCCAGCAACCCTCAGTTTGTTTGGTGAGTTTAGTAGGAATCTCTTAGGGTT
>CM053612.1:32979501-32998404 GCA_028646535.1 Procyon lotor
ATAATTGTCTTTCTCTGACTGACTTATTTTGCTTAGCATAATACCCTCCAGTTCCATCCATGTTGTTGCAAATGGCCAGATTTCGTTTCTCTTGATGGCTGCATAGTATTCCAGTGTGTGTGTGTGTGTGTGTGTGTGTGTGTGTGTGTGTGTGTGTGTACCACCTCTTCTTTATCCATTCATCTGTTGATGGACATCTAGGTTCTTTCCATAGTTTGTCTATTGTAGACATTGCTGCTATAAACATTGGGGTGCATATGCCTCTTCAGATCACTACATTTGTATCTTTAGCGTAAATACCCAATAGTGTGATTGCTGGTTTGTAGGGTAGCTCTATTTTCAGCTTTCTGAGGAAACTCCATACTGTTTTTCAGAGTGGCTGCACCAGCTTGCATTCCCACTGACAATGTAGGAGGGTTCCCCTTTCTCCACATCCTCACCAACATCTGTCGTTTCCTGACTTGCTCATTTTAGCCATTCTGACTGGTGTGAGGTGGTATCTCACTGTGGTTTTGATTTGTATTTCCCTGATGCCGAGTGATGTTAAGCACTTTTTCATGTAAGAATCAATATTCTTAATATGTTAATACTCCCTAAACTGATCCTTAGATTTAGTGTAATCTCAGTTAACATCCAAGCAGGATTTTTTTGGTAGGTATCAGTAAGCCAATTCTGGAATTTATATGGTAAACAAAAGAATTAGATTAGCCAAAAAAGTTTGAAAAAATAAAGTAGGAGTACTCACACATCCTGAATTCAGAATTTACTATAAAGGTACAGAAATCAAGGCAGTGTGGTTTTTCTGAAAGGACAGACTATGGATTAATGGGACCAAAGGCAGAATCCAGAAACTAAGGTGCAAAGGAGGAAGAGTATAACCCTTTCAACAAATGGTGCTGGAAATATTGGATGCAAAAAAAGAAAAGAAAAAAAAAAAGCTTTGACCCTTGACCTATACCTTGCATTCTTATAAAATTAATTCAAAATAGATCTATGATCTCAATGTAAAACTGAAAACTGTAATATTTCTAGAAGAAAACATAGAAGAAAATCTCTCTTAACCCCAGACAAAAATTTCTTAGGTATGATGCCACGTACACAGTTGGAAAGGAAAGTGCAATAAATCTGACTTCATTAACAAAAAGGCAAGATGCAGAATGGGAGAAAATATTTGAAAACTTATGCTTGATCAAGCACCTGTGTCCAGAATACCTAAAGAATTCTCAAAACTCAATAAAGAAATTCAAATATAAATGGGGTAAAAAAAATATTGGACAGACACTTCACCAAAGAAGATAAATGATAAAGAAACACGTGAAAAAGTGCTCAGCATCTTAGTCATTAGTGAAATACAGTTTTAAACCACAATGAGATACCATTGCACACTTGTCCTATTGGGTAAAATAAAATAGTGGCATACAGTGTGCTAGCAAAGATGAAGTACAGCTGGAAAACTCATGCATTGCTGGTAAAATGCAAAATGGCATAGGCACTTTGAAAGCAGCTTGTTCAATTTCTTTCAAAGTTAAGCATACACTAACTATACCACTCAGCAATCCCACTCACAGGTATTTTTTTTAAGATTTTATTCAAATTCTAGTTAACATAGAGTATAATATTAGTGTCAGGTGTACAATATAGTGATTCAGCAGTTCCACACATCACCAAGTGCTCATCACAAGTGCTCTCCGTAATCCCCATCACCTATTTCACCCATCCTCCCACACCTCTCCCCTCTGATAACTGTCAGGTTGTTCTTTACCATTGAGAGTCTGCTTCATGGTTTGCCTAGCTCCCTCTTTTTGTCCCTTTGTTCACTTGTTTGTTTCTTAATTTCCATATATGAGTGAAATCATATGGTATTTGTCTTTCTCTGACTGGTTTATTTCACTTAGCATAATACACTGTAGTTCCTTCTAAGTCATTGTAAAAGGCAAGATTGTGTGTGTGTGTGTGTGTGTGTGTGTGTGTGTGTAACATCTTCTTTATCCACTCATCAGTCAATGGACATTTGGGCTGTTTCCAAAATCTGGCTATTATATATAATGCTGCTATGAATGTTGGGGCGCATGTATCATTTTGAATTAGTATTTTTATATTCTTTGCTGGATCATAGGGTACTTACCCTTTTAACTCTTTGAGGAACCTCCCTACTATTTTCTGGAGTGGCTGCACCAGTTTGCAATCCTACCAAAAGTATAAGGGGTTTCCCCTTTCTTGGCATCCTCGTCAACATCTGTTGTTTCCTTGTTGTTAATTTTAGCCATTCTGTCTGGTGTGAGGTGATATATCACTGTAGTTTTGATTTGTATTTTCTTTTTTTTTATTAAAGATTTTATTTATTTATTTGCACAGAGAGAGAGAGATCACAAGTAGGCAGAGAGGCAGGCAGAGAGAGAGGGGGAAGCACACTCCCCACTGAGCACAGAGCCTGATGTGGGGCTCCATCCCAGGACTCTGAGATCATGACCTGAGCCGAAGGCAGAGGCTTAACCCACTGAGCCACCCAGGTGCCCCTTGATTTGTATTTTCTTGATGAGCGATGTTGCACATCTTTTCATGTGTCTGTTAGCCATTGGTATGTCTCCTTTGGAAAAATGTTTATCCATGTCATCTGCCCATTTTTTAACTGGATTATTTATTTTTTGGGTGTTGAGTTTGGTAAGTTCTTTATGTATCTTAGATGTTAATCCTTTATCGGTTATGTCATTTGCAAATATCTTCTCCTATTCCACAGATTGCTTTTTTAGTTTTGTTGTTTCCTTCACAAGTGTAGAAGCTTTTCATTTTGATGAAGTCCCAATAGTTTATTTTTGCTTTCGTTTGCCTTGTAGTAAGAAGTTGCTATGGCCAATGTCAAAGAGGTTACTGCCTGTGTTCTCCTCTAGGATTTTAATGGTTTCCTATATCACATTTAGATCTTCGATTCTTGAATTTAATTTTGTGTGTGGTGTAAGAAAGTGATCCAGTTTCATTCATTTGCATGTTGCTGTCCAGTTTTCCCAACACCATTTGTTGAAGAAACTGTCTTTTTTTTTTTTTTTCCATTGGACATTCTTCCTGCTTTGTCCTAAGATTAGTTGACCATAGAGTTGAGAGTCCATTTCTGGGCTCTCTCTTCTGTTCCATTGATCTATGTGTCTTTTTTTGTGCCAGGAGCATACTGTCTTGATGATCACAGCTTTGTAATAGAACTTGAAGTCTGGAGTTGTGATGCCACTGGCTTTGGTTTTCTTTGTCAACATTTCTGTAGATATTCAGGGTCTTTTAGGCTCCATACAAATTTTAGGATTGTTTATTCTATCTCTGTGAAAAATGCTGGTGGTATTTTGATAGCAATTACATTAAATGTGTAAAATGCTTTAGGTAATATACACATTTAAACAATGTCTCTTTTTCTAATCCGTGAATGTGGAATGTTTTTCCATTTTTTTGTGTCATCTTCAGTGTCTTTCATCAGTGTTTTATAGTTTTCAGAGTACAGATCTTTTACCTCTTTGGTTAGATTTATTCATAGATATGGTTTTGGTGCAATTATAAATGGAATTGATTCCTTGATTTCTCTCTTTGCTGCTTCATTACTGGCGTATAGAAATGCAACAGATTTCTGTCCACTCATAGGTATTTTGCCACAGGAATTAAAACTTATGTTCACACAAAAACTTGCAATGTGAATATTCAAACTGTTCATAGCAGTTTATTTGTTCAACCTGTTCATAGCAGTTTATTTTTCAGGATTACCCCAAACTGGAAACAATCTAAATGTCCTTAAATTGGTGATTAAAGGAAAAAAACCCTTTGCTTTATCTATACAATGGAATATATCTCAACAGTAAGAGAAAACGAACTGTTGATGTAAATAAGAGCGTGAATTCACTATGCTAAGTGAACAGCACCAGACCGAAAGTCTACATATAGCATAATTCCACTGATATGAATCCCGGAAAGGGCAAAACATTAAGGTCAGATAACAAATTAGTAGTTTTCAGGGGCTGGGACTGGAGAGACGGGCTGACTACAAAGGAACACCATAAGGCTAGATTGTGGTAGTGGTTACACAGCTGCATGCATTTTTAAAACCATATATAAGTGTTCCGCAAAATGAGTAAGTTCTACTGTTTGTAAACTATTCTACAATGAAAAAGTAGAGGGAAAATGGAGCTAAAAGTGTCCTGTATTTAACTCTTTAGCCTCACTCCTGCACTCCCATGTTTTCGCCCACAGGAAAGAGAATTCTCCAGCCCCCAAAGAAGAGCATCCTATTTTTCTAAGACCCTCCTATATACTCATTGAAGAAAATAGGCAAGGAAGAACCATGAAAGTACAGACCAGGGGAATATGAAGGAAATAGATAAGAGAATTGTTACCATAGAGCAGAACTAGAGACTTCCAAAGGGTAAACTCCTTAACTTCTAAGGTGGGGAGAATCATCTCAATCATGCTTAGCAGGATTTGATAAATGCTACTGGGTAGTGATTACCATATGTTCTCATTCTTACTTTGCTTGAATGGAAGTTTTATTGTATTTTATCTTGTCTCCATTCTACCATTTTGTTGCTTTGAGGGTGGGGTAGGGAGAGGAAGGTAAAACATTATTTACATGAAGTTGAATCTATAGCTTATCTAATACACTGCATAGTCTGTTTATTCCAAGGTGATCTCTTCTATTTCTTTTGGTTGCTAACTTCATAAAAAAAAAAAGTTATCAGGTTATTATTGGTTGTTGGCTCATTTGAAAGGTTGTGGAACTAAAAGGTTGATTGGGGGCTTCTAATTCTGGTAATTACAGATTTGGTAAATTAGACTAAGTCTTCCACTGAGAGCAACCACAAAAAAAGACATTTCCTAAAGTCTTCAGTGGACTAGAGAATAAAAAAGATAGTGAAGAAACTCTGAAATTGGATTGAAAAAGATAGAAATCCAGAAATACCAGCTGCTCTTTTGGGGTTGCTGTTCCCCTTGGATGTTGCCAATTCTACAAGACATGGCAAAGATACAAAGTCTAGAGGGCCAAAAGAATTCAAAGCTTGCTAAGAGACAGAAGGCATGGGTAATTTCGTATGTTTTGGTTATGAGGCTCCAACACAGAAGTAAGAGTAATCTTAAACTAGATTAATTTTTACAGGGATTATAGCCCATCTTTAAATCATATCTGTCCCTAAAATGATAATATAGTGATTCCATATTGTTATTTTCCACAGGTGATTGTAAGAAGTTAGTGTAAATTTCCTCTGAAGATAACATAATTCTAAATTTCAAATTATTTCTATAAACACATAATTAAAATGTTTAATATACACTAAAATCACACCAGAAGACAAAAAATTTTAAATATTGCAGCATTACTTACAATTGCCAAGATATCAAAGCAGCTGAAGTATCCATCAATAGATGAATGTATTAAGAAGACATGGCATATGTACATATAATCCATAAAAAAGAATGAAATCTTGCCATTTGCAACAACATGGATAGACTTAGAGGGTATTATGCTAAGTGAAATAAGTCAACCAGAGAAAGATAAAAACCATAAAATTTCACTTATATGTGGAATCTAAAAACCAAAACAAATTAATAAACAAATGAAAATCGGAAACAGACTCACAAATAGAACAAACTGGTGATTGCCATAGGGGAGAAGGGTGGAGAAATGGTGAAATAGGTAAAGGGAATTAAGAGGTATAAACTTCCAGTTATAAAATAAATAAGTCATGGAGATGAAAGTATAGCATAAGGAATATAGTAAATAATATTGTAATAACATTGCATAGTGACTACACTTATGATGGTGAACATTGCACGTTTAGAGAATTATCAAATCATTATGTTGTGTACCTGAAACTGATATAACATGGCATATCAACTATACTTCCATAATAAAAATTTAAAAATCTTTTTGAAATCATAAAGAAATCTAACACAAACAAGAACCAGTGGAAAAAATAGGCAATAGCATCCTATCAACAAGGGATCCAGAAATATGAAGAATCATACATGAACTTCATTTTATTTATTTATTTATTTATTTATTTATTTTTATTTAAATTCAGTTTAACGTATAGTGTATTA
The DNA here is from genome assembly GCA_028646535.1 of Procyon lotor. Classification (NCBI taxonomy): domain Eukaryota; kingdom Metazoa; phylum Chordata; class Mammalia; order Carnivora; family Procyonidae; genus Procyon; species Procyon lotor. The sequence continues at coordinate 32,985,571 of CM053612.1, forward strand.
TTACTTTCAGAGGTAAAATTTAGTGATTCATCGGTTGCATATAACACCCAGTGCTCATAACATCCAAGTGCCCTCCTTAATGCCCTTCACCCAACTACCCCATCCCCTCAACCCCCCACCTCCGGCAATGCTGTTTGTTTCCTAGAGTTAAGAGTCTCTTATGGTTTGCCTCACTCTCTACTTTTTTTTTTTTTAAAGATTTTATTTATTTGACAGACAGAAACACAGCGAGAGAGGGAACACAAGCAGAGGGAATGGTAGTGGGAGAAGCAGGCTCCCCGCTGAGCAGGGAGCCCGATGTGGGGCTCGATCCCAGGACACTGGTATCATGACCTGGGCCGAAGGCAGACACTTAACGACTGAGCCACCCGGGTGCCCCCTCACTCTCTATTTTTATCTCATTTTATTTTTCCTTTCCTTCCCCTAGGTTCATCTGTTTTGTTTCTTAAATTCCACATATGAGTAAAATCATATGGTATTTGTATTTCTCTGACAGATGCATTAACATAATACCCTCTAGTTCTATCCACATCCTTGTGAATGGCAATATTTCATTCCTTTTGGTGGCTGAGTAATATTCCACTTTATATATATACCACATCTTCTTTATCCATTCATCTGTTGATGGACATCTGGGCTCTTCCCATATTTTGGCTGTTGTGGACATTGCTGCTATAAACAACGGGGTGCACACACACACAGATTTTAAAATAACTATGTTTACCGTGCTCAAGGGGTTATACGACAAGACAGAATTTTGGTAGAAGACTAAAAGTCTTTTAAAAAAGACATAAGAGGTTTGAAAAATCATAACATGGACATTTTAGAACTGAAAAACTGTGATAACTGAAATTGAGTTTGGTGGATGAGGGGCAGGCAGAGAGAGAGGGGGAAGCAGGCTCCCCGCTGAGCAGAGAGCCCGATGTGGGGCTCAAGAACCCCGAGATCATGACCTGAGCTGAAGGCAGAGGCTTTAACCCACTGAGCCACCCAGGCACCCCGAAATTTTATTCTTATTTTATACCATACATAAAAAATTAATTTCACTAGGGGTTCAGGTATACATATGAAAGGCAAAATAATATAGCTTAAAGATAATATAAGAAAATACTTTTATGATCTTAGAGTAGGGAAATATTTCTTAAACATGATTAAGAAAAGTACTAAAAGGAAAAAAAATTGATAACATAAAACTCAGAACATCTATTCAGCAAAGTGTCTAGGAAGGGAAAAGTGAAGCTATGGAATGTATTTGCAAAATATCTATTTGATAAAGAACCCGTAACCAGAATGCCTACAAATCTATCAAAAAATGAACACGAACATGCACTTCCAAAAAGAGGACATCCAAATGATCAATAAACATATGAAAATTTGCTCAGCCTCCTTAGTTATGAGGAAAATGTAATTGAAAACCACCATGTGAAAAAAAAAATTGATCCAATAAAATGGCTTATACCATGTCTTGGCAAGGGTGTGGGTCAACCAAAACTCTCAGTGCTAAGGGAAGTATATGTTGGTACAACCACTCTGCAAAACTATTTGGCTCTATCCACTAATTCAAAAATATCCTTAGCCTACAACCTAGCAAAAGTATATTCCTAGTAGATATGTGTGCATATGTGCATGAAGAAACACATACAAGACTATTTATAGCAGTATTATCTAAATAGTTCCAAATCGGAAACAATCCAAATATCTATTAATAGAATGAATACTTAAATCATAACAAGGTTGTAACTGGAATATTATACAGTAATGATTGTAAAAGTGTGATTTCTGGACCAGCAGCCTCAGCAACATCTGGAAAGCAGTTAGAAATTCAAATTCTTGAATCTCATCCTAGACTTACCAAATCAGAAATCCTGGGGATATGGGCCTGTAAATCTGTGTTTTAACAAACCTTGGGGTGATTCTAATATACCCTCAAGTTTGAGAACTAGTGTTCGTTGATAACAAAAATAAATGAACCATAACAAAATTCAACAATATGAATGAGTTTCACAAATATGATTTTGAGTATAAGAAGCTATATATAGCATATACTATATGATTTTATTTATATAAAATCTAAAATATCAAGCAAAACTAAACAGTGATGTTTAGGGATGCATGCTACATGTTTAGGGATGTAGTAAAACTAGAAAGAAAGTCAAGGAAATGCTTACCATAAAAATCAACATAGTGCTTACTTCTAGGTGATGAAGGAGCAGGTAGAGATTGGAGGGGATTCTGAAGGGTATTTTGGTGCTGGTAGCAAGGTTCCTTTATCTAAATGAATCTTTCACTTTCTTGTCTGGAAGGCCTAGGCCTGGTTTCCAATGTCCTGGGTTCGGAGAGAGGTCTTTCCTCACAGTTGGCAGTTACCACTTTTTATCTCCCCTTCCAATATTTTTTTTTGGTCTCTGTAGGTTTATGCCTTTACACAATTCCCCTTACTTGCTTTACTAGGGTTTTGAGAGGGAGAAAAATAAATGTATGCATTTAATTTTCCACCTTTGCTTGGAAGCCCTCTATCATTAGGACTTTATTTGGCATGCTGTAAGACTTTATAAGGAAATGCTTTTTCTCTATTTTCATGACTTAAATATATTATATGGGTAATATATCCCCGTTGAAAATAACAAATAAGAAATTCAAATTTTTTCATGTTTTTCTTAACATATTGGAACTACAATTCTGTTTTTTTTATTTAACTTTGTATAAATTTAGTATTTTCTCATGTTATTTAATATAAGAAAGTGACATGAACAAAATGGCAAAATAGGAGGTTATCCACTCTTATACACCCTTAGAAACAGTAATTAGGCAGCCACCCATAGACAAAAGTTCCTTTGTGGGAGATTTGGAATCCAGATAGTAGACTGTGAAACCCTAGTGGAGATTAGACTGAAGAGGATCATTTTGGGAAGCATGGCCTATGCCCAGACGGCAGACTCATGTACTGTCGTCCTGGCTATAGACTGGGCAACAGCCTTGTCCCCCTGTAGACTCCAGTACAGCCCCATTTAGCCATGGTGCCACCTTCCAAGGGACCTGGAAGGAGTCACACCTACCCATGCCTCAGGTAAAGAGCTCATCAATGTTGGTCCTGGTTGTGGACCCCGAAGTGCCCAGTGACCTGACTCCAGGGATCCACTGGAAGACATGCCTGTCTCTGTTCCCAGAGATAAGTGCACAGTCAGATCTTGAATCAATACTATAGGCAAGTTCCAGCCCCTCCCAGCCATGATCCTGCCTGTCCAGGCACCTGCCAGGAGACACACAGTCTTCTTAGGACTTCTCTCCCTCTCTCTCTGCCCACAAACCTGTCTGAACGCGGATCTTGCAGCAGTCCGTGAACTACTTAAGTGAAGTTTAGGAGAATCCCTGTCTACCCAGGGACCCACTGGGTCTCCATCTGCTATGTGAGACAATAGGAAGTCAATTGTATGCAGCCCAGAAGAGGGCCTTTGCCAAAACCTCACCACATTAACATCCTGATCTCCAAAACTGAGATAAATAAATTTCTGTTGTGTATAAGGTACCTAGTCTATGGTATTTTGTTATAACAACCTGAATAGACTAAGACACATTCTGTACAGCAAATGAAACAAAAAGGCAACCTCCAAAATAAGACAGAATATTTGAAGACTGTATACTGATACGAGATTGATATCCAAAATGTGTAAGGAACCCATCCACCTCAATAGCAAAAAAAACCCAAATAATCTGATTAAAAATGGGCACAGAGTCTGAAAAAACATTTTTCCAAATAAGACATAAACATGGCCAAGAGATCTATGAATAGATACTCAACCTCATTAACTGTCGGGGAAATGCAAATGAAATTCACAATGAGATATCACCTCACACATGTTAGGATGACTACTATTAAAATACAAGAAATAGGGGTTCCTGGGTGGCTCAGTGAGTTAAGTGTGTGCCTTTGGCTCAGGTCATGATCTCAGGGGCCTGGGATTGAGCCCCGCATTGGGCTCCCTGCTCAGTGGGGAGTCTGCTTCTCCCTCTCTCTCTGCCCCTCACCCCTGCTCAAGTTCTCTCTCCCTCTCTCAAATAAGTAAATAAAATCTTTTAAAAAGACAAGAAATAACAAATGTTGGCAATGGTATGGAGAAAAGGGAGCACTTGTACACTGTTGATGGGAATGTAAATTGGTGCAGTCATTACAGAAAACAATAAGTAGTTTCCTTGAAAATTTATTAAAATAGAGCTACAATTCTACAATCCTACTACTGGGTATATATCCAAAGTAAATGAAATTAGTACCTTGAGACACACCTGCATTCATGTTCATTGCAGCATTATTTTTTTTTTTAAAGATTTTATTTATTTATTTGACAGAGAGGAAGAGACCACAAGTAGGCAGAGAGGCAGGCAGAGAGGAAAGCAGGCTCCCTGCTGAGCAGAGAGCCCGATGCGGGGCTTGATCCCAGGACCCTGAGATCATGACCTGAGCTGAAGGCAGAGGCTTTAACCCACTGAGCCACCCAGGCGCCCCATTGCAGCATTATTAATAATAGCCAACATATGGAAACAACCTAAGTGTCTCTCTATGGATGAGTGGATAAAGAAAATGTAATATATATATTCAATGGACTATTATTCAGCCATAAAAATAAGGAAATCCTCCCATTTGCCATAACATCTATCAACCTGGAGGACCTTATGCCAAGTGAAATAAGCCAGGCATAGAAAGACAAGTACTGCATGATCTCACTTATATGTGGAATCTAAAAAAGTGAGACTCAGAGCCTGAGAGTAGAATGGTGGTAAGCAGCAGTGGGGAGGTGGGTGAAAGGAAGAGATGTTGTTCAAAGGGTACAAACTTTCAGTTATTCAATGAGTAAACTAACGCACAGCATGGTGATTATAGTTACTGTTTTTTAAAAAAATTTTTTATTATGTTCAGTTAGCCAACATATAGTACATCATTAGTTTTTGATGTAGTGTTCAGTGATGCATTAGTTGCATATAACACCCAGTGCTCATCACCACACGTGCCCTCCTTAATACCCATCACCGAGCTACCCCATCCCACTACCCACCCCTTTCTGAAATCCTCAGTTTGTTTCCTGGAGTCCATAGTCTCTCATGATTTGTCTCCCCCTCTGTTTTCTTCCCCTTCATTTTTCCCTCTCTTGGTCTTCCCTGCTATTCCTTCTGTTCCACGTATGAGTGAAACCATATCATAATTGTATTTTGCTGCTTGACCTATTTCACTTAACATAATTACCTCCAGTTCCATCCATGTCAATGCAAATGGTGGGTATTCATCCTTTCTGATGGCTGAGTAATATTCCATTGTATATATAGACCACATCTTCTTTATCCATTCGTCTGTTGAAGGGCATCTCAGCTCCTTCCACAGTTTGCCTATTGTGGACATTGCTGCTATGAACATTGGGGTGCATGAGCCCCTTCTTTTCACTACATCTGTATCTTTGGGGGTAAATACCCAGTGGTGCAATTGCTGGGTCATAGGGTATCTCTATTTTTTTTTTTAAAGATTTTATTTATTTGACAGAGAGAAACACAGTGAGAGAGGGAACACAAGCAGAGGGAATGGTAGCGGGAGAAGCGGGCTTCCCACCGAGCAAGGAGCCCGATGTGGGGCTCCATCCCAGGACCCTGGGATCATGACCCGAGCTGAAGGCAGACGCTTAAGGACTGAGCCACTCAGGCGCCCCTAGGGTATCTCTATTTTTAACTTCTTGAGGAACCTCCATACTGTTTGGAGACCTAATACTCTATTGTATGCTTAAAATTTGCTGAGAGAGTAGATCCTAAGTGTTCTCACCGGACACATAAAAAATGTAATTATGTGAGACCATGGATGTGATAATTAACTTGATTGTGGTAATAATTTCAATGATACATGTACATGTATTTTATAATGTTTCTGTACATTAAATGTATATGTACATGTATATTATATATTAAAATCTATATTAAATCATTACATTGTACACCTTAAATATGTACAATCTTATTTGCCAATTATACCTCAATAAAGCTGGAAAAAATAAAAGTATCAGATCATTTGTAACAGCTACATAACATTTCATCCATAGAAGCAAACCAGAAATTTATGTAACTACATTACTATTACTTGATTTATAGTGTTATTCCCACCTCAATTTTCCCTTATTATGAATAATGTTGCAGCAGATAGCTTTGTGATTAAACGTTTGTTTGCGTTCCTGATCATTCCCCTAGGATACATTTAAAGAAATCTACCAAAGAGGACAAACAGCTTGTATATTTTTCTTCCAGAAAATGGAATGGTTTATTAATTTTTTCTGGTTATAGACGTAATACATGCTTGTAGAAATTTTCAGAAAGTGGATAAAAAGTAGGAGAAAGCAAGTAAAAATCATCCACAGTCCCACAAACTAGTCGTGGTTAACATCTTGGTGGCTCCTTCCACGAATGTGCACAAATTCAAGTACAGATTTAAAAACGAACCTATTCTTATGGCTTATACTTCTTTTTTTTTTTTAAATTGAGATACAATTGATGGATAACACTGTGCAAGTTTAAGGTGTACAATGTGTTGATTTGATACATTTATATATTTGCAGTATGATTACCGCTGTAACATGAGCTAATATCTCCATCATGTCACAGAATTATCATTTTCCATTTTTGTGTGTTGAAAACATTTAAGAGGTAGTCTCTTAGTAACTTTGATGTAATACAATATTGTTAACTATAATCACAATGCTGTGCATCAGATATCCAGAACTTACTCATTTTCTAACTGCATAACACACACAGCTTGCCTAACAACCTGCTGAAGACATCTATAAACCACTGTCCAGTAGAACTTTTTTGGAAAGATGGAAATGTTCTATTCTGCACTACCCAATACAGTAGCCATGTACCACATGTGGTCATTTTACTGGATTTTAAATTTTATTTCACTTTAATTAATTTAAATTTATATAGCTGCATAGGCCTAATGGCTACTGTATTGGACAACACAGGTATATAATACCTACACATTCATTTTATTTATTTTTATTTTTTATTTTAGATTATTTTTATTTTATTTATATTTCATTTGATTTTTTCAGTGTTCCAAGATTCATTGTTTATGCACCACACCCAGTGCTCCATGCAATACGTGCCCTACTTAATACCCACCACCAGACTCACCCATCCCCCCACCCCCCTCCCCTCCCAAACCCTCAGTTTCTCAGAGTCCACAGTCTCTCATGCTTTGTCTTCTCCTATGATTTACCCCAATTCACCCTTCCTTTCCTTCTCCTAATGTCCTCCATTTTATTCCTTATGCTCCACAAGTAAGTGAAACCATATGATAATTGACTTTCTCTACTTAACTTATTTCTCTCAGCATAATCTCCTCCAGTCCCGTCCATGTTGATACAAAAGTTGGGTATTCATCCTTTCTCATGGCTATGTAATATTCCATTGTACATGTGGACCATATCTTCTTTATCCATTCATCTGTTGAAGGTCATCTTGGCTCTTTCCACAGTTAGGCGATTGTGGCCATTGCTGCTATGAACATTGGGGTACAGATGGACCTTCTTTGTACTGCATCTGCTTTTTTGCAGTAAATACCCAGTAGTGCAATTGCAGGGTCATAGGGTAGCACTATCTTTAATTTTTTGAGGAATCACCACACTGTTTTCCAAAGTGGCTGCACCAACTTGCATTCCCACCAACAGTGTAATAGGGTGCCCCTTTCTCCACACCCTCTCCAACATTTGTTGTTTACTGTCCTGTTGATTTTGGCCATTCTAACTGGTGTAAGGTGGTATCTCAATGTGGTTTTGATTTGAATTTCCCTGATGGCTAATGATGATGAGCATTTTTTCATGTATCTGTTAGCCATTTGTATGTCTTCTTTTGAGAAGTGTCTGTTCATGCCTTCTGCCTATTTTTTGACATGATTATCTGTTTTTTGGGTGTTGAGTTTGAAGAGTTCTTTATAGATCTTGGATATCAGCCCCTTGTCTGTAGTGTCATCTGTGACTTCTCCCATTCCGTGAGTTTCATTTTAATAGTTTGCAGAGTACTTAATTAAATGGATGCACTGTAACTTACTGACCTGGTAGATATAAGTCGCTTGCAATTTTTGCTATTATAAACAACACTTCAGCAAATACTGTAAAGGAAGAAATATGTTGAAAGAATATTGGACTAGTTCACTTTTCTGGTGTATTATCAGTTCAAACTCTTTTGCCAGTGCTATACATAATTCCTTTGATTATTCTTATAATTCAATTATGGAAATTTTTCATGTTCTTGGATAAATGTTTCATAACCTTAACATTCTGAGTACTTCCTTTTAGGAGATGTTTTTATCCCGCCTTAGAACATGAGTGAAATTCTCAGAGAACCAAGTTTATGTGATATACTTTGATATATTTTTTTCCTCTGCAGGGCAATAGTTTTACTTTTTGATGTTTTTCTTAATTTTGAAAATTAACATACAGGCAAGAGACTGTATGGAAAAGCGTTTGTACAGTTGATGGAAAAAGTAAAAATCAGCATCCACATATATACCACTCAATCTAAGAAATAGAATATTACTATGCCCCAAAAGTGTAATACATGACCCTGTGTCATATTTCACTCCCATTTCACAAGAGATGAACATTTGAATTTTGTAGTAATCACTCCTTGTTTTCTTTAAAGCTTTTAGCACTTAAAATATGTATCCTTAAAAATACATTGCTTAGTTTTGCAAGTTTTTGAACTTCATATACATGAAATCAAAAGTGTGTGATTCTTTTGTGTTTGCCTTCTATCACTTGAATTTGTATGTTATCGATGATGTTAATTGTTTTATATTGAGAGATAACATACCGCAAAGTACATAAGTACACTAACATTTATTGTACATCTCATTGATTTTTAAAATTCATGTGTACACTCATGTAGCCATCACACTGCTAAAAATAAAGATTTTCCAGATCCTATAAGAGTCTCGTGTGAGCCTTTCCTGTCTATGATCCCCTTAAAGGAAACTACTATTCTGATTTTTACTATTAATGATTACTCTTGACTGTTTTTGAAATTCATATGAATGCAGTCATATAGTGTGTGATCTTTTACAGTCTGGCTTCTTTTGCTTAAAGTTATATATTTGAGAGTCATTCATGATGTTCTGATACCATTAGTGTGTCTTTCTGTTGTTCTTATTCAGTACTATTGCATTGTATGAATATGCCACAATTTTTTGACGGTTTTTTCAATGATGAGTATTCAGGTTGATTTCAGTTTGGGCTATTATAAATAAAGCTGTTGTGAGCAATCTTGTACATGTCTTTTTGTGTATATATACATTCATTACTTTGGGATATATGCCCAGAAGTGGAATGGCTAGGTCTGGGATCACAGAGTAGGCATATGATTAGCCTTGGTAAATAGTCTTGGTTTTCCAAAGTGGCTATACAGTCGTTCATTTCCAGGAGGAGTGTATGAGAGTTCCAGTTCTTCCACATCTTTTCCAACAGTTAGAATTATCAACATTTTTAATTAGAGCCAGTCTGGTGGTTAGTATTTCACCGTGACATTAATTTGTATTTCACCGAGGACTGCTGATGAGCACCTGTTCACGTGCTAATTGTCATTTGTATATCCTTTTTTCTAAAAGGTCTCTCCAAGTTTGTTGCCATGTTTTTATTGTTTTCTTTCTCCTATTAACTTATAGGGTTTTTGAAAATACATACTTGATATGAATCATTTGTCAGATTTATGCGTTACAAATATCTTTTGCCATACTCTAGCTTCCTTTTTCATTTTATTAAAGTGATATTTTTAAAAGCCTTACTGAGACATAATTCAAAGATCATGCACTTTGCTCATTTGAAGTGTACAGTTTAATAGCTTTTGAAGTTGTGCAACCATTAACACAATACATTTTAGGACATTTTTATTTTTTAATTTTTTTAATTTTTTTATTTTTAAAAATATTTTATTTATTTATTTGACAGAGAGAGAGAGAGAGAGATCACAAGTAGGCAGAGAGGCAGGCAGAGAGAGAGGCAGAAGCAGGCTCCCCGCTGGGCAGAGAGCCCGATGTGGGGCTTGATCCCAGGACCCTGAGATCATGACCTGAGCCAAAGGCACACACTTAACCCACTGAGCCACCCAGGTGCCCCTTTAGGACATTTTTATTACTCCAAAAAGAAACCTCTTACCCATTAGCAGTCACTCCGCACTGTTCCCCAATACCTCCAGCCTCTGACAACCACTGATCTGCTTCCTGTCTCTATAGATTTTCCTATTCTGGAAATTTCATATAAATGGAATAATATAATACATGGTCTTTGGGGACTAGCTCCTTTCATTTAGAATAATGTTTTCAAGGTCTATCCATATAGTATCAGTACTTCATTCCTTATTATGACTGAATAACATTCCCTTGTATACACCACTTTATTATACATTCATCTGTTGATGGACATTTAGGGGTGCTTCCATTTTTTGGCTATTAGGAGTAATGCTGTTATGAACACTCATAGTACCTGATGATGCATGGATATGTTTTAATTTTTCTTGGGAATATATCTAGGAGTAAAGTTACCAGATCATATTTTAACTCTATGTTTGACTATTTGAAGAACTGCCAGAGCATGGGCCACCTGGGTGGCTCACTGGGTTAAAGCCTCTGCCTTCGGCTCAGGTCATGATCTCAGGGTCCTGGGATCGAGCCCCGCATCGGGCTCTCTGCTCAGCGGGGAGCCTACTTCCCCCCGCTCTCTCTCTCTCTCTCTCTGCCTGCCTCTCTGTCTACTGTGATCTCTCTCTCCATGTCAAATAAATAAATAAAATTAGGAAAAAAAAGAACTGCCAAAGCATTTTCTAAAATGGTTGCACCATTTTTACATCTCCATTAACAATTACATGTGTTCCAGTTTCTCTATATCTTCATTAACACTTGATATTGTCCAGTGGTTTTTGATTATAGCCATCCTAGTAGGTGTGAAGTAGTATCTCATTGTGGATTTGATTTGTGTCTCTCTGATAACTAATTTCTTGTTTATGATTTGAAAGGGAATGTGTTCATTTTTTTAATGAACTAGTTTACTCTTTTCCAAAGATTTTTTGCAGATACCCTTTATGAGGTTCAGAAGCTTCCTTATACTTTTAGTTTTCTAAGAATTTTTCTTGTAATTGGATTTTGAATTTTATCAAGTCCTTTCTACATCTGTTGAGATGATCACTTGGTTTTTCTTTTTAAACTGTGATGCAGTGAATTACCTTAGAGTTGTTCCCCCTTATCCCTGGGGATTACATTCCAAGACCAGCAGTGGATGCATGAAGCTCCAAGATAGTACCAAACCCTAGATATGCTATGTTTTTCTATACATATATACTTATGATAAATTTTAATTCATAAATCAGGCACAATAAGAGATTAACAATAACTAATAACAAAATAGAGCAATTGTAGCACTATTATAGTATAGTAATACTATAATAAAGTTATGTGAATGTGGTCTCTCTCACAATATCTTCCTGTACTGTACCCACCTTTCTTCCTGTGATGATGTGAGATGATAAAATGCCTATGTGATTAGGTGAAGTGAAGTGAATGCATAGGCGTTGTGATGTAGTGTTAGATTACTATTGACCTGCTGGCAATACATCAGGAGGAGGAACATCTGCTCCTGGACAGTGGTTGACTATGGGTAACTGAAAGTGCAGAAATTGAGACTGCAGATAAACCCCTTGTTACTGTATTGGGGTTATTGGGTTGTTACTGCATTGGGTATATTATTGTATTGGGTGATTACTGTATTTGCCATAAAAATAGCAAATTTTTTACTCCTAAAATAAATACCTTTTTTCCATGATAAGCTATTTTTTATACATTTCTACATTTGATTTGCTAATTTTTATTATTTCTTTTTTTAAGATTTCATTTATTTATTTGAGAGAGAGAGAGAGAAGAGAGGAGGAACAGAGAGAGAGGGAGAGAGAGTCCTAAGAAGACTCTGTGCTAAGTGCAGAGACAGTCACAGGGCTCAATCTCATGATACTGAGATCACGACCTGAATTGAAACCAAGAGTCAATTGCTTAACCAACTGAGCCACCCAGGCACTCCTGTAGACATATTTTTGAGTAACCATCCATTTACCTAAGGGTTATAAAACTTCAGTTTTTCTATTTCTTTCCTGTTCAATTTTGGTAAGATACGTCTATATCTATCTATTTATCTGTTTCTTTCCAGTTCAATTTTGATAAGATCTATCTATCTATCTTTGGTTTATACAGGTTGATACAATTTGTTGGCATAATTTTATTATATATTTTATATTTGTTTTGTTGTCTGCAGTATCTATAATTAGGTACCCCATTTCATTCCTAATATTGTTTATTTCTGGCTTCTGTCTTATTTTTCTTCTTTAATCTTGACAGTAATTTCATTAGTTTTATTGGTCTTTTCAAAGAATCATCTTTTGTCTTCATTCATTCTCTATAGTTTGCTTTTGTCTATTTCATTAATTTATGCTTTTATTCATTATCATTTATTTCTATCCTATTTGGGTTTATTTTGCTGTTCTTTTACTACCTTTTTAAGACATATATTTGGAGCTCTTTGGAAGTACATCGAAGACATAATGAATATTTATCCTTAAATACTTGTGTGTATTTTTTTTTTACATAATCACACAGCAATTATAAAAATCAGAAAATTAACATTGGCTCATTTCTATTATCTAATCTACAAACTCCATTCAAATTTTGCCATTTATGCTGATAATGTCATTTATAGAAAAAGATTTTGTTTTCTGATCCAGGTTCCAATTCGGGATCACATATCACATTTAATTGTAATATCTCTCTCT
>CM053612.1:32998904-33057600 GCA_028646535.1 Procyon lotor
CTCCTGTAACCCTGTAGTTTCAGTCAGCTGCATTTTGTCTGACTTCCAAGATATCCTAGGTGACTGTTTCACCTTTAACAAAAGTCCACCAGCTTTCTAGTCTGAAAAATCTTCCCTTGCCACCTGCTGCCTAACCATTTCCATTTTTTGAAGATATTAGGAGGCAATGAATTTTCTCGGCCACATGCAGAGAGAATAATTGTAACTATAATCAATATCCCTAAGACATCACAACTATGAAATAATAATAGGATGTTATTTTATTTTTTAATTTTTATTTTTAATTGAAGTATAGTTGACATATATTAGTTTCAGGTGTGCAACATTGTGTTTCAACAATTAAGCTCATTATGAAATGCTCACCATGGCAAATGTGGTTAGGATGGTATTTTAAAAGGAACATTTAAGGAATGAAAAAAAGAGCTCCTGGGGGGAAAAATTTTAAAGAAAGGGGAAACAGAAAACTCAATAATGACAAAGAGTAAAAATTATGGAAAATGGTACAGCAAAGAAAATGCAAGGATTTCCTATATCCAAATGACTTTAAAGCATATTTAGAAACTAGGTGGAAAATGTATGAGTGAGCTTTTCTTTTTAGCTCATTGAATTTATTCATAAACTCATCACTGGAACTACATTACATCCAGGAGGCATTAGCACATTCACCAGAAACCAAACGAAAAGAAAAAAAAAGGCAATGAGAGAGAAGATGCCAATAACAGACTACTAATAACATGGAGAATTCAATAACAGAAAGAATCACCAATTCCAAGGAAAGTACAAGGTTGTAGAGGATACTGAAAGTATTATACTAGCTGACTCACCTGTTAATTGCATTTACACAGTCAAAACACTGTAAACACAGTATACTTATAATGGGAAAATGAAGGAGTAGGAAGAGTGCATGTGTGTGGGATGAGTACAAGTGTGTATGTGAAGAAAAGCAAGAAGATAAAGATAAAGACACAAAGGTGAAATATGGCTGCCTCTGGTGAGGAGTAAATGGGTGAAGAGGACTGCTGTGTTTCTCAAAAGGTTTGTAGGGATCTTTAATTTTTTGAAACGATGTGCCCAAATGCAATGGTAGCAAGAACGTACACATAACCCTACCAGGAGTCTATAACCTAAGAATAGTTCCAGATTAAACAGAAGCACTAGAATCTGGCCCTCCATTTTTTTTCATGGCTATCAATCACAGACCACTACGGAGTGCCCGAAAGCCTTTTTTTTGGGCTTTTTCATTAGTGCCTTCTATGAGTCCCACTTAACTTTAAAGGACGAGATAAAATCTTGGCAAAGTAAATGAGCGGGATGGATGAAAGCAGGCATAGTGATCTTCAGAGAGCAAATAACAAACCAAGAGAACAGAATAAGCATTGCAAGGGCATTCTGAATTTAAAAAAAAAAAAATCACACAAACAGTGTAGCATTCTATGTTCAGCTGAAAAATAGCAGCAGAAGGCACATCAGTTTGGTTTATGGAGCTATCAGAGAGTGAATGACTGGTTGCAGGGTAACACCACTATACTGGGAAAAAAATGGTTATCGTAAAGCTGTCAACCGTCTTCATATGGGTACTGGTTTTGCACTACAGAGCCTTATAGTTCTTCATGCCAAACATGAAGACAGCCACAGTTAATTCATATCACGTGTGACTGCATTAGCCATAAAACGGCTCAACACTACATTTAAAACTAAATAGGACAAAACTTCCTCAATGCTTTCAGATGCTCCATGCACCTAACCTCCCCCAACCTTGCCTCCAGACTTGCATATTATTAAAAATAAAGCATTTTACAATCCAATGATGTGGGTAGTTACCTTGCAGGTAAAGGTGCCTAATAAATATTTGATAAAGGTGAAAAATAGGGGCAAGTAATATACAAATGGCCCCCAAATTAAAGTGGCAGTGTTTTTTAAAAATCCATTTTAAGATCGGGGTGATAACAGGAATAATAACAGGGGAATGAAGAAGAATGATACAGTCTTGCTGAAAACGGTGAGGACTGAGGATTGTAGATTGTTGATATATAGATTTATTTGCTTGAAATAATGTCAATTTAAAAATATAATCAAACGGGGGTGGCTGAGTGGCTTAATTGGTTAAGCGTCTGACTCATGACTTTGGTTCTGGTCATGATCTCAGGGTCATGTGCTTGAGGTCCATGTCGGGCTCCACGCAGGGCATGGAGCATGCTTAGGATTCTCACTGCCTCTGCCCCTCCCCCCCGCCCCTTCCCCCTTCTCTCCCTCTCTAAAAAAAAAAATACTAACATCAAACAGTTCAAACATTCTGCTTCACTGATTATAGTTATACAATCACACAAGCCTACATTAAAAGATGGGAAAAGAAATGAAGTCATATAGAGTTTAATGTCAAATGGGGTCTATTTTCTGTAAAAATGTTCAAGTTTATAACTTCACTAAACCCGTTCATGCCAACTACCCGGGAGTTATCTTTGATTCGTCTCTGTCCCTCACACCCTGAATTCAATCCTGTAGCTTCTATAGACTTTACCTCCAAATGATATCCCAACTTTTGTCCTCATATCTCCAGTTCCACTACGATCACTGTTGTCTAAGCCACCTCTCTCTGGAGCACTAAAACATTCTCCTAGCTGGTCTCTCAGCTTCTACTTTTGGTCACCATCAATCCAAGTGACAGCTGGAGTGTCCGCTTTAAAATGTAAAACAGATCATGTCACTCTCCATCTTAAACTTCTCCAATGGCTGCCCACTGTGTTTAGAATCAACTCCACACTCCTCACCTTGACCTACAAACCCCTCCCTGATTGGCCCCTGACTCTCTGACCCCACTATGCTCCAGTACTTGCCTTCTCGTACTGTTCCTCCAACACTGCCATCTCACGCCTGCTTTTACACCTTGTACTTTCCCTTCCTCTACATGGCCTTCCTTCCTTTGATCTTCCCATGGCTGCTACATTCTTGGCATCTGCACTTCAGCACAAATGTCCTCTCCCTTGAGAGCGACCTTCTCAGACACAGTTATATTCTCTATATCACTGAATTCCATTTTTAAAACTGGACTTTCCACTACCTCATGTTTGGCTCCTCCCTACTAGAATGTAAACTCCATGAAAGTAAAGACATCATGTATCTTATTCACTATCATAGCTGTAGTACCGAAATCACTCTCTGGAACATATCTGATTTGTGATAAATATTTGGTAAATATATGAATAAAAAAGGGGAACACCTGGGTGGCTTAGTCAGTTAAGCATCTGCCTTTGGCTCAGGTCATGATCTCAGGGTCCTGGAATCTAGCCTCTCACATGGCTCACTGCTCAGTGGGAAATCCGCTTCTCTCTCTCCCTCTACCCTTCTCTCTGCTCATGCTCTCTCTTTCTCTCAAATAAATAAATATTCTTTTAAAAATTAAAAATATATATATATATATGAATAAAAAAGGGGATGAAGGGGCACCTGGCTGGCTCAGTCAGAAGAACATGGAACTCTTGATCTCAGAGTTGTGAGTGTAAGCCTCCCACTTTGGGTGTAGAGATTCCATACATATATACATACATACATAAGTTTTTTTAAAAGGCGGATAAAAACAAATTTGTGTTTAATAATTTAAGGAGATGGTCAACTAATAAGACATTTGTTCTGAAGGCACAATAGAGTTTCTCTCTGTGTACGGTTCAAAATAAGGAACAATCTGAGTATACAGAAACTGGAAGGTATACGTTTATTCTCTTTCTCTCTGTTTCAAAAGCATTAGAAAACTCCTGTCTGTAACCTCTCATTTTTTAAAAGGGTAAACAAAGATAAATAGGATTAAATGATCAGACAGCTCATATGTGGCAGAAATGGGACTAGAACCCACCTCTCTGGAGTTCCAGTACCGTATTCTCTCCACACTTCTCCTATTACTAAAAATCAACATTTTGTTCATTACCAAATACTGGTTTGATTATGGCATAACACAACTTAAAAGGCAATATTGGGGAGCCTGGGTGGCTCAGTGGGTTAAAACCTCTGTCTTCCGGCTCAGGTCATGATCTCAGGGTCCCGGGATCAAGCCCCGCATCGGGCTCTCTGCTCGGCAGGGAGCCTGCTTCCTCCTCTTTCTCTGCCTGCCTCTCTGCCTACTTGTGATCTCTGTCAAATAAATAAATAAAACCTTAAAAAAAATAAAAATAAAAAATAAAGGCAATACTAATTATTGAGGAGAAGTGATAAATTAAAGAAAGTTTTACTTCTGAGCATGTGGTTTGCTATGGGTGAGTATTTGAAAATGTAAAACAAAGATACATCACACACATACAATCCTCATGAACTCCTCCTAATGAACGGAAGCGGAATGATGACCTTTAGAAGTTAGAGATGTATTGCAATACAGTTGCTAAAAGTAACTTGCAACATTGCAAAATGCCACAGATGAGGGTTAAGTTCAGATATATTTGACCTCCAATTCACAGAAAGACTGTGTAGAGTAAATTAGTATCAACTTCAAGTAACAGAAATTTAAAGAACCATTTCTCAACTATTGGATCATGTTTTTGTTTCAGGCATAAACCTGTAGTTCCAGTAAGCTGATAGAGCTTTCTTTTTTTTTTTTTTTTTTATTATTATTGGCGTGCCCGGGTGGCTCAGTGGGTTAAAGCCTCTGCCTTCAGTTCAGGTCATGGTCTCAGGGTCCTGGGATGGAGCCCCATTGGGCTCTCTGCTCAGCGAGGAGCCTGTTTCCCCCTCTCTCTCTCTGCTTGCCTCTCTGCCTACTTGTGATCTCTGTCAAATAAATAAATAAAACCTTAAAAAAAACAAAAAAATTATTATGTTCAATTAGCCAACATATAGTACATCATTAGTTTTTAATGTAGAGTTCAACAATTCATTAGTTGCGTATATCACCCAGTGCTCATTACCAGACGCGTCCTCCTTAATACACATCATCTGTTTTTGTTTTTGTTTTTTAACTTAGGGTCGCAATACCAAAAAGTCAACTTAACCTGATGTCAGGAAACTTTCAAAATTGCTTTGTAGAATTAATAATATGTTAAAAGATTTTCAGATCACACCATGCCTTCGCATTTATATTTCCATCATTTTAATTGCGCAAACACCTCAAAACTCACAACCGATGGTTATAATCGCCACTGCACTGCCTCCAAATCATACACCTTACAAGAGAGGAGACTGTGAGCCTTATATTCTCCAGCTTTCTTTTGGGTATAAAACAGATGAGACAAAGGAGTCACAAGCTATCAGAATGTGACATGTATGCATTTGCAAATCAAGCGAAAGTATTAGGTGACTAACACAGAGGAGGCCATGCAGGGAACATGAAAGACAATAGATTATTCCTGGTCTGGAGAAATTCACAATCTGGTTGATGAGAAACAATTTACATGGAAAAACACAACCCCGGTACACACATACACACAGAAGGTGAAATTGTAGAAAACAGACTTTTAAAGAAAAGTTAAGTCTTCTCTGTAAAACAGTTTGTACTATTAGGTGCTGTGAATAGGGGTTCTCAGCTTCCACGGCTCACTTTTTGGAGTGCTCTTAGCTTTGATTCTCTAACACCTCGAAGATTCCACAGAAGTACTGAACCATGTGACAAAAGTCTTCAGGTGAACCTGGAAGCAATCTTTAAAGAAATCTCTTGAGGTAGGCAAAACGTTTTCTTTTGCTTGGTTTTTGTTTTTTAATTCTGAAAGCACCAATTTTATTTTCCAAGGGACACCTCTTTTCAGATGCAAATGTAACTATTTCTTAAACACTCTATTCAAATGTTAACATTATTCCTTTCTGAATGCTAACTAACAAAAGGAAGGAATGATTTATATTTACTTGGTTCTGGATTTTTGAACCAATGTGAAATGCTGGTTTGTTTCCCTCTTGGACCACATTTTTCTTTAAGGTATCTTTTATTAGATTGGAAAATATATCATATGCACAGATGAGTGTATAAAATACCTATGTGCAGTTTAAATAATAACTACGTACTGAATGCCCATGTAACCATCACTCGGGTTAAGAAATCAGATCCCAGGTGTTCTCAATGCTTTATTACAGAAGGAGGGAGAACTTTACCATGAGGCAGAGTCTATATTTTCTTGTTTCTTGATCAGAAATGAACGTTTTTCCTCCTCATTTCTCTCTTGACTTCTTGGTGCCGAATTTGGAAAAGATCCTGAGGTAAATAAGCACAAATACCTTCCTTCCTCACTCCTGAACTCAAATTATTTGCATCATAGTTCATAATTCTCCCTGATGATATATTTAAGGGGAAGAGGGAACATGTAATTAATGAGAATGAAGCATTTTAAACCTTTGCTGCTTCTTTTATAATTATGATGAGCTGTCCTGGATTGTTGCTATTCTTAATAAACCTCCATGTGAAAGTTTGGCAGGAAGGAGTGATTACCAAGCCTAAACAAAATGTCGCCTCTAACAGGACTCTCGAGTGCAGTGGCCCTAAATACTGAAGAGTGCATTCAATGACTGATGTCTCATCTTTTGCAAAATGTCATACATTGTCTTCTGGGCTTATCACCTTATGTAGTATTTTGCATTTAGGTAAAATCCTTCATTCAACAAGTAGCCCCGGAGTACAATGCAGTACTAGGCACCATGAAGGGATGAACAAAAGTGGAAAAACATAATCCCTGCCTTCAGGGGGGCTTACAAAACACTGGGGAAGATAAAGCAGCCACTAATGAGGCAACTGAAAAGTACTTACAATCCATAAACAATTGTCTGACAGTAAAGCACAGACTGAATGCAGAAACTCTGAAACTAAAAATGGCTCTATTTCAAAAGCAGTTTGGAAGGCGGCCGTTCTGAACTTTGAACACATTTTACCCACGGAAGCGCTGTTAAACAAATGTTGGCTGGATTTATAGGTTTGCCCAAAGAAACTCATTTAATTCACGACATATGGAAATTCTGTCTGTATATCGGCTACAGAAATACAGTAGAAACCAAAAGTGTTGTTGTGCTAACTGTTAGATAAAAATTAGAAAAATAGAAACAATTATAAAACAGGTTTATAAAACGTATCAGGATATAGTTTGCAGGCTGATGCATAAGAAAGAGCACGGTTAATTAAAGCAGGTAGATGGAGACTTCTTAGAGATTCTGAAAAGGATCCCTATCTAGAGCACTCGTGGTCCCTGTGGTATCTCCCTTTTAATGTCAAAACATATACTTTTCACGTTTATGCCCTCGTTCGTGTATTTATTTAGGATCTTTCCTATGTGTCAGGCACTGTTCTAGGCACAGGGAATACGTGGAGAACACACAGGAGCCCACGGAGCTGACATTCTAGTGTGGGGTGGTGGTGGAGAAATCTAACGGTGCCAAGAGGTAGAAAGTGCCTTCCCTTGAGAGGTGTTATGATCACCATGACTCTATGTTTATGATCAGCATCACTTGTATATTCATCACCCTACATGATCAAGGTTGGAAGTTCTCTTTGTTCCCAACTGGAACTTAAGAGGGGGGGGTTAGCATAGAGACATTTTCTGAGGTTTCTGACAACCACTACAAGATGGGAAAGGGATATGCATGGGGGAAAAAATAGCTATGATGAATGAGAGGAAAAACTGGGCATGATTCCTTTGAGGAGGGTGAGGTGTTACATCAGGCAGAGGCCACCAAGCCTTGCTATCATTCATCGAGAGGTTGGGCGCTGTTAGAGAAAAAAATCAACCAACCAACCAACCAACCAAAAAAACAAGAACAAATGTTGGCGTGGACATGGAGAACAAGGACCTCTAGTGCCCTGTTGGTGGGAATGTAAATTGGTACAGCCACTGTGGAAACAGTATGAAGATTCCTCATAAAACTAAACATGGAAATACCACATGATCCAGTAATTCCACTACTGGGTATTTACCCAAAGAAGACAAAAACATCAATTCGAAAAGACATATGCACCCCTACGTTCTTTGCAGCATTAATTACAACAGCCAAGATACGGAAGCAACCCAAGAGTCCATCAACAGGTGAATGGGTTAATAAGATGTGAGATATATAATAGAATATTATGCAGCCATGAAAAGAGATGAGATCTTGCCATTTGCAAAAACATGAATGGACCTAAAGAGTAGTATGCTACATAAAATAGGTCAAAGAAAGACAAATGCCATATTATTTCACTTTATGTGGAATCTAAAAAACAAATGAATAAACAAATAAGAAGCAGAATCAGACTCATAAATACAGAGAACTGATGGTTGCTATAGAGTGGGCAAAATGGGTGAAGGGGAGTGGAGCTTCTAGGCTTCCAGTTATGGAATAAGTCATCGGGATGAAAGGCACAGCATGGGGAATATAGTCAATGGTGTTGTCAAAGCGTTGTGTCGTGACAGATGGTAGCTACACTTGTGAGCACAGCATAATGTGTAGAGTTGTTGAATCACTATGTTGTACACCTGAAACTAATGTACCACTGTGTATCAAATTAAAAAATCATCTGGAGGAGGAAGTAGTCTGCATTGGTCAAGTAAATCTATCTTAGACATTTCTTTTCTCTTTTCCCTCCCTTCCTCTTTCCTTTCCACCAAGCTTTCCTTCCCTCCCCCCTCTCTCCTTTCCTTCCCTTCTTTCCTTCTTCCTTCCTTCCCTCTATCCCTTCTTCCTGCCTTTTCTTCCTTTTCCTCGCCCTGGCTCTTTCCTTGAGGCAAACATCTATTGGTGATTTCCAGGCACCACACTAAGCATTAGGATACAAAGATGAATATGGCGCAGTCCCTGTCCTGGTCCTCAAGCAGTTTATTATAGTCTACAACAGTGTTCCTAAGTCCAGGGACTAGTCATACCCCGGGGTAGTATTTTTAACTACTTACGAGCCTGTGGGGGCACCTGAGTGGCTCAGGCGTTAAGCGTCTGCCTTCGGCTCTGGTCATGATCCCAGTGTCCTGGGATCGAGCCCCACATCGGGCTCCCTGCTCGGCAGGAAGCCTGCTTCTCCCACTACCATTCCCCCTGCTTGTGTTCCCTCTCTCGCTGTGTTTCTCTCTGTCAAATAAATAAAATCTTTAAAAAAAAAAAAAAAAAAAGAGCCTGTGTATCACAAGCCTACCAACTAGAATGTCTGCCAGTCGAGGTTCTAGAGTAGGGTTTTGGGAATCCACCGCCGTACCAGTAGTTAATTGGGTAGTGGCTTAGATACCGGAGACAAGGGAGGTCCTGAAAGAAGGGCAGAAGGAGCCAGGACAATGGGTGGGTAAGAGGTCATTCCGAGAGGAGCAGCTATGTACCAAGTAGGAGAAAATTATTAGTCATCGTAACAATGACTGTCATTTACCAATGTTATGACTCAACAATACTCACGAAAACCTGAGCTCTACCCAATATCCGATGCTTAGGAAAATTGGGCACTGGTTGCAGTGAGATTATGTGAGGGAGGGAAGCTTTCCTGAGTGAGTCTTGAGGAAGGTGACAGGCATTCATCGGTAATTGGGAAGGGCAGGACATTAGACACCAGAGATATCTTAACAGTGGAAATGGATAAATCATATACAGAATGCCACGAAGAGACCAACCTAACGGGTGGTGTGGGCAGTGAGAACATCCTGTAGTAGGAGGAGGAGTGACTTTGGAAGAATGGGTCCCGTGAAGCCAGGGGATGAGAAAGGGGGTTGGCTGTGGTGTCAGTTGGGAAGAGGGAAACTTCAGGTTAAGAGTTCAGTTCTGATGCGGCAGAAGGAAAAAGGGGGGTGCTCTGTACACCCTTAAGCAAGGAATGGCGTGAGGAAAGTGACGTATGATGGAAAATACTCTGTTGAGCATCTGGAGACTGAAGAAGGGTAAAGCTAGTTTAAGAGGCGGCTTCAGCAATGCCGGTAGAGTCGATTAGGGCCTGGACCAGGTTGCTGACTACAGAAACAAAAGGAAGGGTTCCATATGGCAGATACTGAAGGCGCATGTGAGGAGCAGAGAAAGCAGAAACAAGGATGAGCGTAATACACATGACATCTTAAATCAGACAAAAGTGGACGGGTAAACATCCAGAGGAAAAGGCACGTCTCTGACACTCTTTTCAAAGAGCAAATTAAGGCATGTGACGATGTTCTTTAATATATAAAATAAAGAGCCTAACTTCTGAATACCAGGCGGTATGAACCCACGATCTCGCTGATGCTAAGAACAAGTTTACCGTAGGCTACCAAGGATGGATAGCATTAAGCAAAATGTTTTATTGTCCATTTACAGTTACATCAAAAGAAATGTATGTGGCGTGAAATCGTTGAAAGGTATGTGAAGTGCCTGCTAGATTTCATGGTTCTGATGTTTATTTATTAAAAGCCATTTCCAAATGCGCTTTATCTTTCGAAGGTGGAGAGAACTGCTTGATTTTTAACTGAGTTAATTTTCAGTTGACTCTTAAGATAACAGGGAGGCTTTGGAAGCCTAATTAAACCATGTATTTGCTCTAATTACTTTAGCTGCAGAGTGCGAGGAAACAAAAGCAGCGAACAGACCTGTTCTGTGTTCAGCAGTCAGGCATTTGGTTGTTTGCTCCAGCAGAGGTTCTGAGCAGCATGAAGTAAAGAAGCTGAGACCAAAGCCATCATCTGCAAGCGGTGGCCGCAGCCACAAATCAGGGGGCAGCCCTTCTCCCTGCATAGTATAGAAAGCATCATTCAGTGTGCATGGCTTCATTTATGTCCAAACACAGAGAAAGCAATCATCATCACTAGCAC
Source organism: Procyon lotor (assembly GCA_028646535.1). Lineage (NCBI taxonomy): Eukaryota > Metazoa > Chordata > Mammalia > Carnivora > Procyonidae > Procyon > Procyon lotor. The sequence goes on from CM053612.1 coordinate 33,009,587, forward strand.
CGGTTTTTAATAGCAAGGGCGGTCCCACATTTTTATCAACATAATTGGACATTAGCTCACAAAGACTGTGGAGTTAATACTTAGAGGGAAAAAATATATATATTGGGCAAGAATAATAGTGCTTTTATACTGGTTACTTTTTCCTCTTAGGCTTTCTTCTCTCGAACAATGCCCATATTTAATGCAACAGTTTAATTTTTAAGCTAAGTAAATCCACATTTCTATTAGCCATTTTGATTTTAGCACAAATGGAGTTTAGAATACTGATGATCATGTATGTGAGGAAAAAGGCTAATGAGTTTTTATTGTCGCGACTACTCGATTCAAACAACTGCTTTCTTAAAACGGGATTCGCAGGAAATTTCTTCTAAAGGCAGACCCCTTGAAAGGCGTATTTCTTCATTAGATAGAAAATGGTTTTAAAGGTACCGTGGCTGTGTTTATCCACGTACCTTCCTCTCTAGGTGTAAGATGCCCGCTGAAATGCTTGTGTCTCCCCCCCTCTCTCAGCTAAACTGGCAAACAAGAAATATTGGAGGTTTTATTACATCTTAATCTGTTGTTTTAAAAATCTGGGCTTGAGACTCTTGGTTCAGCGTCCAGCCTTTACAGAAAATTGTCCCTGGATATGGAAAACAATTTCTCTCTGGGGTAGTTTGTCAGGCATATACAAACAAAAGCAACGACAACACAAGAGCGACAGGAATCTATAACCAAAAAGAGTGGAGCATTAAAGCAACCATCTGGTGAGTTCAAGCCAAATACAAAGTCTCTACTTTCTGCCTGAACCATCTAGATGTCTGTACCACCCCTCTTCTTTATTTTGCCTATGGAAACCTGACCTAAACTAAACAACTATCCTTTATCATTAAGTCGTCCAGGAAGATGAAAGTTTAAATATATATCAGACAAGCAGCAGCATCTGGTGAATTCAGTAATGACGGTCTCCCCCAGAGAGCTTCAGTGCTGGAACAACTTTCAGAACTGAGGAGATCTGGCTGACTTATGTAAAGAAAATAATGTTCTTCTAGCCACACATTCTCCCTGTTCACAAGTACTAATATTTGCCCCATCTTCTCCCGCTGTAGGAAACAAAGCAAAATCCCTCCTTGCAACATCTCACTATATCTGTGATTCCATTTTGATGCAGCCAAAAAATAGACTTTGGATACAAATGATCAGCCTTGGTAATCCTGCACTGCAATTGTTTGAAAAATATGTTTTTCCATACTTCTTAACACATTGATTATTATTAGTCCTAGGGGTTTCCTCCAGAGTAGAAAATAATACCTGATAAAGAATTGTTTAAGAGGACCACATAAAATTTAACAAGTTTAGATACTTTCCTCTACAGACTATTGATAAGAGAACAAACTTAATTGTCTCTTTAAAAGACCATATGAGCTTAGATATATGAGATCATTTAAAAGAAGAAATGATCGTGGTGATATTTGTGTGTGAATCACTCTCTCCTACGCTGCACTACAAACCTCACTGTACCAAATTTACACACCTCTCAACATAGAATAGAAATCAAATTTAAATGCAATGTTTTTCATTAATAGACTGGGGGGGGAAAACTTGCAACAAATATGATGAAGTTTTAATATCTTCATTATGTAAACAAGCGGGCACAAGATAAGGGAAAATATACTAAGAATCCAAGAGATAAAGCAAAGAGCATAAAAGACACTTTACAGAAGATAATCTATCATCAGCAAATATATATATATATAAGTTTTTTATCTCACTAGTAAATAAAAATGCAAATTAAAGGCCAGTCCAATACCATTTCACCCATTTATCAGTGATTTTAAAAAAAGTCCAGTTCTGCCAGTCAGTATGGTGACATGGTAAACTGATATAATACTTTTGAAAAATAACGCATCACATGTTAATACCTTTCACCTAGTGATTCTACTCCTTGGTTTCCACCCCAAGGGACTAATTCTAAACAGTTAAAAAAAGCTATAGGAACAAGATGTTTGTTGCAGCATTATCTATAATATTACAAAATAAAAACAGCCTAAGCAGCCCAAAGCAGAGGGATTCTTAAGTACATTAATACACAGCTGCCTAGAACACTTTGCAGTATTTTAAATGATGTTTAGGCTGATCCAGAAAAATACAGGAAAATGTTACCTTGTAGCGTTGAAAAGAACAAGATACAAAATGATACACACTCTAAGCCTACTACTCTGTGACAAAACCCTGTAAGGACATGAGGATTTAAAAATCTCTTATTTTCAGAACTTTCCAGATTTTATTCAGGGTGCCATTTAATGTTTTTCAACACATTTTAAAATGTCATGTTTTTACTAGCACTTCCAAATGCATTGCCTTGTTTTTAAAACATTTCTGTCTAAAGCAAAACCCTGTGCTTGCAAAGACTCACCAAACATCATAATACCTATCATAAAAATCTCAAATTATTTTATTCATTATCGTTGGGGTTGTAAGTATAGGAAATCTCTCTACGTATGTGACCAGGCAGCTGAAACATGTAGGGAGCCCCTCCAGTCAGGGCTCTCTGAGCATCCACACTCATTCTGTTTCTGAGAGCCCCTTTCAGAAACCACAGCGGCTGTTCCGAGCACCTGTGAATATGCTGTGCTTAGAAGCCCGAGGCAGCACAGGGAATGTTAATGTTCCTAATATTTTGGAGACAACCAAAAGCAGTTTCTTTTTTCCCCCAAGTGGGAGCATCAAGAAGGAGCCCTCCACCCAAATATGTTTATTCTGCTCCTAAGAGAGAACAAATTCTTAAATAAGGGCAGGGATGGGGTTTATTTTTATGATGTGTACATTGCCTCCCTCGCGTTAGATTTTATAAATAATACCCTTTGCAGCATCCACCCCAGGGCAAAGGTGAACCGACATTCCATTCTTTCAGAGAGAAATATCATTTGCCTCCCCCCTATTTTTGCCCCCCAATTCCTCTTTGCACTTGTGGTCACTCCTCTGACATTTGAATCTAATACTGACCCATCTCCACACTTAGGAAGCTGAAATCCTAGTAAAAGACAAACTGCGAAAGAGACAGAGAGAGGGAAGGGGGGAGACAGAGGGAAGAGAGAGACTTAAAGAGGTTGCACTTACACTCCAGCAGTTTTTCCAGAAACAAGGGAGGCAGTAGTTCTTATGTTTGTGATGTCAGATTGTAGAGTGAAATTCAGCAAAAATCTTTTCTTGACGCGAGGGATGGGAACTATATTCTAGGACATGTATTCGGTGTGATCCTTTGTTCTAGGTACCAGCTTTCCTTTTTCTAAAGTTTCTCGGTCTCGCTCAAGGAAAGGGAAACAATATTATTTTGCAAGTCCCTTAAAGGCGCCTTTCGAAACATCTCTCACGGGAAAATATCACGACAGCTCATCTCTGGCGTACTTCAGTTAAGAATCGAGTCCGAGTTGTTTCAACATGGCTGTATACTTTGCAGGCCCCCCAATTCGTGCTTTCATGGACATCACTAACCAAACAGCCAGGGACCGCATCTTTAGCCAACCTGCGTTTCCGTGGGCCAGAAATGCGCTCTGGTTAGAGATCGTGTTCATTTTAAAGGCAGAATTGTTATTCGGGGGGCCCGAGAGAGCCGCGGGCTTTTGTCAGGGCTGGAGCGGGCTCGCGAGTGCGTGCAGCGCGGTGGGAGGCAGGTCTGAGGGCCCTGGTCGTTAACGCGTTTCCAGGGGGTGCCCACACTTTGAGACGTTCCGCTCGCGGCGCGCGGCGGGAGCGAGGGGACCCGCCTGTGACAGGAATAGAGAATCTGTGAGGGACGGGGGGGGGGAGAGAGAGAGAGAAAAGAGGGGGCCCGCCGGCGGTCCCCGGGTCACCGCGGCTCAGGGACCCGCACGAGTTTCAGCACTCCCCTGAACAGCTACTCGCAGAGGGTTGTTTACCGCCCGCGTGCGCCACAGGCACACAGACGAGCCCACTCCGGGACCCAAGCCCCGCCCCCTTCCCCTCGACTCCCCTCGCGCCCCCCAAACTCATTAATTCAAGGCTGCCTCGCGGCCAGACGCTCCCATTGGCTCCTATCCCGTCCAATGAGAACCTTGCAACAGTTTCACCTGGCTCCCGCTTCCCAAATAAACAAACAAACCGTCCCGCGGCGGTGCCAGCTCCCCACCCCGGCGCCGCCCGGGACGCGCCGCGCTCCGCCCTCGCCGCCACCTCTCGCCCCCTCCGGCCAATGGGGCCCGGGCTGGGGCGCCCCCGCCCGGCCCCGACCGCGGGCCGCGCTCTCCCCCGCCTCTCCCCGCCTCCTCCCGCCCCCTCGTGCCTCCGTGGACTGCTCGGTCGGAGCGGCGTGGCCGGACAGCCCCGCCTCCTCCCGTCGGTCCTCCCGAGGCCCGCAGGCCCCGAGGTTCCGCGAGCGTCTAGGCCGGGGAGGCGGCGGCCCCGCCTCTCGGGCCCGCCGCCCCCTCCCCTGCACACCTTGGCTGGCGGCGGCTCGCGCCCCTCCGCGGCGCCGGTAGCCAGAGCCGCAGCGGCCGCCGCGTGAGGCAGCGGTCACGTGTTGTTTTGCCCGCCGCCGCGCGCTTTGAGTGGAGTGGGCGGGGGCGGGGCCGAGGCGGGAGGGGGCTGGGGCGGGCGGACCGGGGTAGACGGCCTCTTCCCCCAGCCCTCCCTTCCCCGAGCCCCCCCGCCTCCCCCTCGCTCACCTTAAAACCATCGTGCATCACCATGGCGAGCGGCTCCTTCGCTCGCGACCAAGCGAGGAGGAGACTGAGGGCTGCAGCAGCGGCAACGGCGGCGGCTCTCGCGGCGGTGGCGACCACCCCGCTTCTTTCCTCGGGCACCCCGACCGCACTCATTGGGACCGGGTCGTCTTGTCCGGGAGCCATGTGGCTCTCCACGGCCACCGGCTCCCGGTCAGACTCGGAGTCCGATGAGGAGGACCTCCCCGTCGGGGACGAGGTCTGCAAACGCGGCTACCTGCGGAAGCAGAAGCACGGCCACAGGCGCTACTTCGTGCTCAAACTCGAGACCGCCGACGCCCCGGCTCGGCTGGAATACTACGAAAACGCCAGGAAGTTCCGGCACAGTGTCCGCGCCGCGGCGGCGGCCGCGGCGGCGGCCGCCTCGGGCGCCGCGGTCCCCGCGCTCATCCCGCCGCGGCGCGTGATCACCCTGTACCAGTGCTTCTCCGTGAGCCAGCGAGCCGACGCCAAGTACCGACACCTCATCGCCCTCTTCACCCAGGACGAGTACTTCGCCATGGTGGCCGAGAACGAGTCGGAGCAGGAGAGCTGGTACTTGCTGCTCAGCCGCCTCATCCTCGAGAGCAAGCGCCGCCGCTGCGGCACGCCGGGCGCGCTGCCGGATGGGGAGCCGGCCGGGCCGGCGGCTGCAGCGGCGGTGGCCGAGCCACCCTTCTACAAGGATGTGTGGCAGGTAATAGTCAAACCCAGGGGGCTGGGGCACAGAAAAGAGCTGAGCGGCGTGTTCCGGCTCTGTCTTACCGACGAGGAGGTGGTGTTCGTGAGGCTGAACACCGAAGTGGCCAGCGTGGTCGTCCAGCTCCTGAGCATCCGTCGCTGCGGGCACTCGGAGCAGTATTTCTTCTTGGAAGTCGGCAGGTCCACCGTCATCGGCCCCGGCGAGCTCTGGATGCAGGTCGATGACTGTGTCGTGGCCCAAAACATGCACGAGCTGTTTCTGGAGAAGATGAGAGCCCTGTGCGCGGACGAGTACCGAGCCCGCTGCCGCAGCTACAGCATCAGCATCGGCGCCCACCTGTTAACCCTGCTGTCCGCTAGGAGGCACCTGGACACGCTGCCGCGCGAGCCCGGCGGCTGGCTGAGAAGGTCCCGCTTTGAGCAGTTTTACCACCTCAGGGCCATCGGGGACGGGGAAGACGAGATGCTCCTCACCAGGCGCTACCTGACACCCAGCGAACCCGTGCCCACCTCCCGGCGAGCAAGGCTGCACCTGCCCAGAGCGCGCAGGTCCAGGAGAGCGATTTCGGTGCCCGCCAGCTGTTTTCGCCGCCTCCCACCCAGCCCGGTGCGTGTCCCGCATCCTGCAGAAGTCCCGAACCACAGAGCTGGCCTGTCTCCTGAAGCTTCTGGCTCTGGCAACTCTGGGGAAGAAGGCAGTCCCCAGGGCCAGGAGGCTCAGGACGGAAACGGAGGTGACTACATGCCCATGAACAGATGGGGCTCGGGCAACGGCCGGGGTTCCGGAGGTGGCCAGGGCTCCAGTGGCCAAGGCTCCAGTAGCCAGGGATCAGGAGGAAGCCAGTGCTCCGGCGGGGGTCAGGGCTCCGGTGGTGGCCAGGGCTCAAGCAGTGGCGGGGGCTCAGGTGGCCAGGGCTCCGGGGGCCAAGGGGCAGGAGGAAACCAGCGATCAGGAGCTGGCCAGGGCACCGCAGGTGGGCACGGCGCGGGCAGTGGCCAGGGAGCCGGCGGCGGCGGCGGCGGCGGCGGCGGAGGACATGGCTCTGGCGGTGGGCGGGGACCCGGAGATGGCCAGGATTCCGGCGGGGGCAAGAACCCTGGAGGGGGCAAGGGCTCAGCAAGTGGGAAAGCCTCTGAGGGCAATGGTGAGCGCGGAAAATCTCTGAAGAAAAGGTCCTACTTCAGCAAATTAACTCAAAGCAAGCAGCACTTGCCACCGCCTCCACCTCCACCGGCTGGAGCAACTGGTGGCAAAGGGAAGTCTGGGGGAAGGTTCCGACTTTACTTTTGCGCTGACAAGGGAGCCCCAAAAGAACGCAAAGAGGCCAAGGAGGTCAAAGACTTAGAGACCCCAGAAGGTGCAGCCCGGGGGCCCCCCAGAGCCAGAGCTTTGGAGGAAGATGAGGATGACCCATACGTGCCCATGAGGCCAGGGGTGGCTGCCCCTCTCCCAAGCTCCAGTGATTATATGCCTATGGCTCCTCAAAACTTCGCTGCTTCAAAAATGCGCCACTCTCGATCACCTTTTGAAGATTCAAGAGGGTACATGATGATGTTTCCCAGAGTGAGCCCACCACCTGTCCCAAGTCCCCCGAAAGAGACAGATCCTGAAAAGGAGGATGAGTCAAAGGACAATGACAGTGAGAGTGACTATATGTTTATGGCTCCCGGAGCCGGTGCAATTCCAAAAAACCCCCCAAATCCTCAGGGTGGCTCTTCCTCTAAAAGTTGGAGCTCCTATGTTTCCCTGCCAAACACTTTCCAGGGCTCCCCATTGGGACAGAGTGACCACAGTGAGTATGTACCGATGTTACCTGGCAAGTTCCCGGAAAAGGGCCTAGACAAGGAAGGCTCATCCGGCGGGGGCCCCAAAGATGCAGTTTCAAAGCCTTCGGTTCAGGGGTCATTCTCAAAGCCTGGAGATGGGGCGTCACCCTCAAAGCCTTCAGATGATGGCCCCCCCAAGAACAAAGCCAAGAGACCTAACCGCCTGTCTTTCATCACAAAAGGAAATAAAATCAAGCCAAAATCACAAAAGCCCACTCGTGAACAGAGAGGAGCTGACAGCTCTCGTGACTACGTCAACATTGACCTCACTAAGAGAAAGAGCAGTGTGCCAGGCCCCTTTATTCACGGACTGCCAGGTTCGTGGGGCATCATTGCTGGCCCCAGACCCTCAGCCTTTTCTACCTATGTGAATGTTGAGTTCGGACTGCCATTTCCAAACCCAGCACACAGGCTCTCGAATCTTTTAAGAGCCATTCCAGGTGCCAACCCCTTTTATCTGGAAGGTGCTAGGTGGCCACTTGTGCCTCTTCCTCCCAGCGCTACAGGTGGCAGTGCGAATGAGGAAGAAGGTGACTACATTGAAGTGATTTTCAATCCGGCAATGACACCGGCCGTGCCTTTTGGTGACAGTGCCATTTGCTATGATGCCGAAACAGGTCGCATCTACGTGGTCGACCCGTTTTCCGAGTGCTGTATGGACATTTCGCTCTCCCCCGGCCGCTGTTCCGAGCCACCACCTGTAGCCAGGCTGCTGCAGGAAGAACAGCCGCCAGAGCGAAGACGCCCGCAAAGCCGCTCGCAAAGTTTCTTTGGGTCGGCCCGGGCCGCGGTCTCGGCTTTCCCAACGGACAGCCTCGAGAGAGACCTCTCGGCCCCCTTGGCCTCGGCCGCCGCCGCTTCGGCAGCTGTGCCAGCCTTAGCCTTGAGCCAGGCGTTAGCCGCCGCCTCCGCCCTCGCCGTGGCTCCGGGCATCGGGGCAGCCGCCAGGAGCTTGGAGGCCGCCGCTGGCTTTGACTCCGCCTCCGTCCGCTGGTTCCAACCTGTTGCTGGCGCCGCGGCCGCCGCCGAAGCGGTCAGGGGGCCCCCAAACGTGGCCGGTGGCTCGAACCCGAGAGCCCCCAACCCGTCTGCAGACCTAGCCGGAGGTGAGAACGGAGCCGCAGCGGCCGCCCCCCCACCCCCGCCGCGCCGCCGGGTGCCGAGTCCTCCCGAGCGAGAGAATCCTGACGACGACGACGACGACGACGACGACGACAACATCTACGTGAGAATGGACTTTGCCAGACCTGACAACAAGAAGTTCGACTCTCCCCGCAGAGGTGGGTAATTTGGGAATTCATTTCTCGAAGTTAATGGTTATTGCTTAATGAATCGATGTCTATGGCGTTAGGAAAAAGTGAGTTAACATTCCATTATCTGGTGCCTATTTAGCACGACATGTAGAACTTAGTTTTCATTATGTGCGGTACCTTGTGATCTTTGCAAAAATTTAAGTTGGGATCCAGTCATAAATTTATCTGGAAAAAAAAAACACCCAATAATCATTTAAACAGTGGTTTTACGTTTTAGGAGTAAAGTTTAAGGCTATAGATATAGATACAGATATAGATATAGATACAGATATAGATATAGATATTTAATGAGGATGCTTTCAAACATCCTTCCCTAACACTTAATGACTTATGCAAATAGGACACCATAAACTGGATCCTGTCAACTCCTTTTCAAATCAACAGGTAAAAGCTACTTTGCTACAAATACCCATGTTTGGTTACAAGAATTTTAATAAGAGCACAGAATATTAAGCCGGGATCATGGATTGTAACTTTTGGGGGAGGTACACTTTCTCCTTCAAAAGTTACTATTTAAAAAAGCAGTCATTGTTATGCTAGTTTGCTGTGATTTACCAAGAAGGTTAAATCTCCATTGTTAGCCTGAATGTCTGGAGGGCACAAAACGTAATCTGAAACAACAGGTGATTAAAAGAAGAGTGTGTTTGGCTCCGGAATGTGTTGTTGTGTTGATTTGCTTTGTTTTTTTACAAAGGATACATTGCCAGAAACCTTGAGTGTTCCTTTCCTGTCACTAGTAGTGACAGGCAGGTCACTTTTCGCTGTGCCTCATTTTCTTCCTGTAACCCCCCCTCACACACACACCCACCCAAAGAGGGAATGGTGACAACTTGATAATGGGTATGAATATTGTTTGAAAGGTTTAAAAAGCATTGGAAACATCTAATTGGTGTGTCTTCTGGGAAATCCAGTAAAGCAAGATAATAAGGCTAGGGGAAGACCTGACCCCAGGGGCAGCCTACCCTGGAACAGTGGAAGTGTTTTAAAGGGTTACTTTTCCAAAGGAAGAAACAAGAGTAGGAGCTGTCAGACTTGAAAGGAAGACTTTGGGTAAATCCACTGTGTACTTTCTGCAATGTTGTCATCAGTGCGTCTGCAGACATTCTCAAGAAATGACTTCCGAAGATGATGTCTCCATAGTCTGTGTCTTCCCTCGTCAGTAAGAATGTGCCGCTTCCCCAGCGAAGGGAAGGGATGGACCCCAGGAGTTTTCATTCCAGTAGTCAGTTTAGTGAAGATTTTTGCTTTGCTTGCTTTGAGGAATGCTTTTGTGATTGGATCTCTGCCCACTGTGCTTGATCAGGCAGAACAAGTTGGGGACTGATCACAACAGTCACCTAACAAGCTCCCTATTTAGTGCAGGTGTAGCCCCTCCCCCCCCTGCTTTAGAAAACTTGCCGTACAAAAACTCACATTTGTAGCACGGACACATTAAAGAGCGATCATTAAGATGACAAAAGGATGCTTTGGCTTGCCAGGGGATTCAGTTCAGATCTCCTTTAAATTTTGACCCCCACTCCCCAAAACACACACACACACACACACACACACACACACACACACTACCACTACCACTACCACTACCACTACCACTACCAGAGCCATGTATTTAAAATATGTAATTCTGTTTTCAAGAAACTAACTCACAACCAGCTTTTCAGGAACAGATCTGTTTTGGTCTGTAAAGTACATCTGAAAATTGGTCTCAAGCTATTGTTCGAATCCAACTGCTGAAACTACCATTCGTAATATTGATGTATGCAGTGCCAAAGCTGCCTGTTTCCCTGTGGTTCTTTGGAAAGGACGTTTTCCGAGACGTTTGTCTCTACTTTTGAATACTCTTGGTTTAAACAAAGATTACAATTAGTGAAATCTTGGTCGTGCAAGAAACCCTGACTTCCCAAGGATTATCTAGATCCAATTATCATTATTTTAGCCTAAGTTGCTGACTTACCAATAGCTTCAGATGACTTTGTGGCTATTTGGGAGGTTTGGTGTTATCTAAATGTATTGCTCATTGAGGAAATTCCTGGCTTTATTGAGTAACTAGAGCAAGGAGAATGCATCTGACAGGCTGGAAGGTGCTCAGGTTAAAATAAGAGAATGAATGTGGAAGTATTTGGGGACTGGAAAGCCCTTTACAAATATCTTTTTATTTTGTGATTGGATTAACAGCAAAGCGAAGTTTCCCCCGTTTAAACAGATGATTTAGCTTCTTGCAAAAGCGATTGGTCCTGAGGTTGAGTCAGGCACGTAATTTGCTGAGATATATGTAAGAGGAAAGATAGCTGGAAAGAATCTATTGCAGGAAAGGGCATTTGTTTCCATTTTAATGTGAATTGATATGGTAGAATGTTGTCTGTGAAGTGCTAAGAACACGACAGATCATTCTGATTAGGTTTTTGTTTTGTTTTTTTTTTACTATAAAGCTATAGAATAATTTTCACCCATTTCTGATCTTTCTTCACCTTCATATCCATATCAAATATCTGCGTATATATTTATCATATATGTGTCATGCTAGAAGAGAAAACATGGGCTTTCACAAAGGAACAAAGGCATAGACTTTATTGGGAGTTATGTATCTCCCAGGGTAATTTTAATTTATGGCAAGCACTTAGAACAGTGCCTAGCACCTAGTAAGTGGTTGTACAAGAATTATTATATAACCATCACCTTCATGATTGCCATAACTGTTATTATTACCTATAGATACACAAAGCTCTCTGTCCTCAAATCCCACTTCTCAGTTAGTCTTTACTTTCATTTAAAATGGTTTACATGGTTCTTCAGGGTGGGGGTCTTTATAGTTGGGGTCTGCTTAAAACGAGTAACATGAAGTGTGACTATAGAACAGCGAGACGGCTTTGTTCATGTAACACAAAATGAATACATAATCTCATTTACGTGCATTACGTTTCACAAAAGTAAGTATTTAAAAGCCATTTGTCCAAAAATAAAAAAAGAAAAGAAAAGAAAAGCCATTTGTCCAAGGCAATGGAAACACCCAGAAATATAACCTGGACTTGACTTTTTTAACATACTACATAATTTTTAAAGGGCAGAGTCTTCACATTTTAAACACATAGGCTGTAAGCAGTAGCATTTAGGAAGAGAATGTAGTTTCCAATTTGGTTTAGTCTGACTTCTGACTCATGTATGCATTTTTTGTCTCTTCTCCTGCTGGGTCGGAGGTAGAATTCATAGTCTGAAGGGACTTAAGGTGAAAAATTCAGATTTTTCCATTCCAGAGACAGGAGGATAAGGGCAGCTGCAAAAGGGGCGAGAGACTTGATCAGTCAAAATTAGTCATATTGTGATAGCACTTGGTATTAGAAAGCAAAAATAAATAAATAAATAAATAAATAATTTTTAAAAAATCCATAGTAACTACATTTTGAAATGTCCGACACTGTTATTAACATGAAGGAGGTATAAAGCTTCTTTTCAGTGACAACTGCCGAAATCCTCTTGCTATAAATTACTGGTGCTGAGAGCAAATTGCTTTTGTTGTGTTGGACTTATTTATTATAAATTGCTGGAATAAAATCTCCATATAGCAGAAATTCTTCCATCACCACTGAGGGGACACTTATTTTAGGCACCATTTGCCCCCACCCCCTGAAAAAAAAGTTAGACAGTCATTTGGAGTAGAGGTAGGTGACCTCTAGCAATTGAAGAGGACTTCATTCACTTAAAGTTAACTAAAGTCCTTGGCAGTCACTCTGCGTTTGCATTCATCCTAAGAGTGATACTTCCAGGGCAAAAATTTCGGCCACTAGCAAAACATCCTTAAACAAGGACTAGGACTTTAACTGAGCACAGCAGAATATCACAGGTGCCTAAAAACACAAACGAGATCTCTTGCTTTCCCGTCCTCTCCCAGATCACCAAAAATGAACCAAAATACTCTAGAGTCATTGGAAGGCAACTGTTTGGGGGAACAAACTCGAGCTTCTTTAGAATGACATAAAAACCTTCATGTTGGAATAGGCAAGAGTAACCAGTACAGGGAGAAATCAATATTGTGTATGATTTGAAAAGGACTGTTGTTCAATTGTCAACTTGTTGCCTGAGGAAATGTTTAACAGTTGCATACTGCTTTGTAATCTGTGAAACACATTCACATTCATTATTTTGCTGGGGGACAGTAGGTCCTGGAACTGAAGCTGCTGTTAAGAACTTTCCCATGGTCAAAGAGGTAAGTGACAGAGCTGAAAATCAAACCCGTACATCTGATCTCGAGTCCAGCGCTCCACCTAGCCCACCACGCCACCCTCTCGTCGGATGTTCAATCTGTTATTTTCCTATTGATGAAAGATTATTATATAGGCAAGGGTTGAAAAAAATTACAAGTTTTCTTGAATTTAATAGTAGCAATGGGGGGGGGAGTAATTCATTCAGAGTGTTACAGCTGTGAACCATCTGCCAGAGCGTGGGTAATTTTCATCGCATTGAACTTGTTTGCCATGGCTCCCAGATAAAAGAATTTGACCTGGACTAGAATTGAATGTTTTAAATCTGGTTTGGGGAGGAGTTTGCTAATCTTTACCTCTTCAACACAAATAGCGTGTGTAGCTATTTGGGTCCCACGGAAACGCTGAAAGGAATGGAAAGTGAGTTGGAGGTGCCTTTCCTAAACTTCCATTAATGGTCATTTCCTTAACCAAAGTCAGATAGCTTTGGTTTTCCTAATAATCCATTGGCATTTGCCAGTTACAGCCAAAAGTCTCTTAATTTCGTTTTTCCATGTGTATCAAATCTGATATTCTAATTTAAACCATCACAGTGGGCACAACAGGATAGAATGAGACAGGTGGAAGCCAAAGGGTGGTAGAAATAGACGCTCCTCATTTGTTTAAAAAGCAAACTTGCTCTTGGCAGTCAGGCAAATAGATTTTAGAAGCCTTGAAAATCAAATCCTCGGGACATAAAAATCCTTTTTTAAAATTAAATTCATTTTCTTTAGCACCTTTTTTTTAAAATGTTTTAAGACTATGTAAAAATAGCCCAGACATTTTATTGGCACTATTGGAAAATAGCTTTTGTAAAATGCTTAATTAAAGCCTGCAGTGTGTTTTGTCTAAGATGCCAGGCTCTTAGATGGTTCGGATCATTCACTGAAAAACGTTGCTTGGTCCTGAGTGAGAAATGAGAAATCAAAAAGGCTACCTTTTATAATAATGAAATGAGCACGTTGCAACACATTCAGTTTTTACCACGACTATCAGCTTGCTAATTTTAAAGCTATTGATAGCATTACCAAGATACTGTGCTTGCCATATGAACTTAAAATATTTGCTCTAGCCATTCTGCCTTGGTTATTGATCATATAGCTACAGGTCCTACATTCCCATCTTTTGGAAAAACAGAGTCTTCTTTTGGAAATGGGGACTGAATGCTGGAGAAATAAGATTTTTTAAAAAGTTTTTCAAATGTAGACATCTATCCTATTATAGGTTTGCCTTCTTTTCCAGGGCACCTTATTATTATTATTTTTTTTAAGATTTTATTCATTTGAGCGAGAGAATGAGCAGGGGCAGGGGGAGAAGCAGCAGTCTTCCTGCTGAGCAGGGAGCCCAAGGTGGGACTCCATCTCAGGACCCCCAGATCATGACCAGAGCCGAAGGCAGGCACAAAACCGACTGAGCCACCCAGGCGCCTCAAGAGGGTCCCATACAATTTTCTGGTTGATTCCTTTTAGAACTAATGGAAGACATCTATTTAAATAGTTATTTAGTGAAATGCAAAAGTTAATCTTTCTTGCTAGCTTCATGACACCTCTTTCTCAGGGGCTAGGGTTGCACTAGTTGTACCACATGAGTCTTACTCTCGTGTGCCTTTTGCCAAGGGTGTGTCCCTGATTTTAGGAAACCATATCCTTTCCTGGTCTCTCCCTAGCCGAAAAGGTAAGGACCGCTCTGGGAGTCCTGTGGGCCCATGGAGGACTCACCCCCCCAAAACCGGATGTTGCTTGTTCCTACGCCACAGCCTGTAGGGGCTTAGCTTGTAGGAACAACCTTCCTTGAAGGGGTCCTTGTTTTGCAGGTCCCAGGCATCGCTGCATGCTCTGCTCTCACTTGTTGGCACAGAGGCCGCTGGGCCAGCGTTTAAAGCTATTTTCATGGTTGGATTGACCACAATATGTCTGACGCTAGCCAGACCTTCTGGATTTCCTGAATATCCAATTCCCCCCTAAATTGTAGTCACTTTAGCTAGTTTTCACGATTTATATAATCTGCCTTTCTCTAATTACTGATTTTCTCCTTGTAAGCCTGAACCTTAGAGAGAACATCAACGAAGCCTATCTCTAAATGCATCTTGAATTTTATTCACACGTGTAACCATGGTGCCCTGGAAAGTCGGACCAAAAAACGCTGTGCCTCCAGCCTCTCAGACATGCCAACAGTGTCCTCCCCCTCGGAGCCTACCCACTCCCCAGTTATTCCAGGGGCTTAAGGGGACACTCTTCCTCTTGCCGCGGTTTAAAAAGATGTTTTCCTGGAGTCTTAAATTGAAGCCTCAAATACATCCTCCCGCAGAATTGAGGTATTGTAAGTGAAGGTTGTGTATCAGCAAAGTGGCTCCTCTATTCATCTAAGAACTGCATAGGTTACTGTAGGTGTGTGGTAGATGAACCTATGAACCTATCCACCTTTTATTTATAATATTGCTTCTGCGGGATAATGAAGTCTGAGTTTTAGCTAAACAATGAGCCTTGGAATATGTCTCTTTTGTGAATTGGAGACCGCCTATATGAGAATTCTCGTAACTTGCATTCTTTAGGTCCACAGTAACTAGGCAGCGGAGTGAAGTGGCCCAAGTGGGTGCTGGGGTAGTAGAGAAGCTGACCCCAGGATAAAAATCCCCGGATAGTTTGTATCCAGATAATCAAGACTGGACTGAACATGCCTACGTAGTCCAGAGCCTGCTAGTGAAGGGCAGGTGTATGATGACGGAAACTGCCCTTTGAGGAGATGGAGGTTTACAAGTGTCCTCAGTTTCCCTTCGAGATCCTTTTGACTACTCTGTAACACACCCGTTACCCCCAGGGGGAGAAGCCCCTGCTCTTCTGGTCTAGGAAGGAGCCAATAGTCTGGTGTGACTGGTGTTGTAAAGACTAGCACCAGTTACTGCCAGTTTCTACCCTTGAGGGACAGCACTTCGATTTTTTATCAGTTCCTAGAGAATCACTCTCCTGTATGTTCACAGGACACAGAAAGTTGTGATGATTTGTTCTTATTGGGAAAGACAGAGAGAGAGAGAGAGAGAGAGAGAGAGAGAGAGAGAGGGAGAACTATATATAAGCCAGAGGCAATGCCAAGCTAAATAATATACTTGTGTTATTGTACATTCATCTTTGGGGTCTCTGCTTCCATTTCCATTCATTTCCTTTCATTTGTTTGCCTTCGACACTTTGCTTGGTTGCCCCTGTTTATGTGATCACCAGTTGATTGCAGGGAGAGCGTGTTGACAAATAAGCGGAATGAAGAATGTTCAGAAGAACTTGAGAAATAGTGTTTTGAGTTCTAGGCAAATTGGACTTGAAGAGATAACTAAGGCACTGAGATGGGGGAGAGCGGAAAGAGAAAGAATAACTGGATATATTGTTATCGTTTTGGCTCTCTCTGGGCAGGGGGAACCATTGCGGCTTTGGCCTTCAAACCATAATAGAGGCATGTTTATGATTCGTGTAAAGAGGTCTGGAATGCCCTGGAGGAACGGCTTTCTTGGCTCGCCCTACAAATTTCCAGGGATATTGAAGTCATGTGTGCTTTATTAGTATATTAAAGATTAATGTTCAGGTTTATAGCATTATACAAATTGAAACAGAAAAGTTTACTTCATTTGTTTTCGAGAAGAAAATAATACTTGCCAGGTTTTGGGGGGCGGGAGTCGGAAAATGTGTTGACCCGTTGGAGTCCAATGAGTTTTTTTCTCCCTTACAGAGAAAAATTGCTTGAAGAATATACCTCGTGTTAAGAGGGGTGGGACTAACTCGTCCTTCAAAAGGTCTTTGATTAATCAGAAAGTAAGAATATCCAATAAGGTCATCACCTGTAACCTGTCAGTATCGAGTGGCACTAACCCAGCAAAAATAAGCCATATTATTCAAAACATCACCGTTTGCCTTTCTGGTGGTGAAATGACCCAAAATGAACAAGAGACCCCCCCCCCCCAAAAAAAAAAAGAAAAGAGACAGAACTAAGATGTGATTATCAGCCCTTTGGTACTCATTTCGCAGAGCATTCCTGGTGGAGTTTTAATCCCGAATCGCTTTCCTTTGCCACCCAGCAAGCTTCTGAGTTACTTCCTTTGGCTCTTTGGAATGTGCTCAGGGAATGTAAACTCATTTTAATATTGGCCTAAGTGAAACAGGGTTACCAAGGTAAATCTGTGGCTCGAGTTCCCATAGTACATTTCAAAAGCAAATTAAATTATTTTTGGATTATCTTGTAGAGGATAGCATTATTCATTTCTACTAGCATAGTTGATCAAGAGCTGACAGATATATTTCGTAATGTAAACTTGAAGTCACACCATTATTTTCTAGGTTTTCAGTGTATTATCAAACAGCACGGGCAGAGGTTGTATAGGAAAGCAACTGAAATATGAATCAGTTTTTCAGTAAAGTCTCATTTAAACAAGAGTAAAGAAGAAAGGAAAACAACTCAAGTGGTAACAAATACCCCTAGTTCCAGGTTCAATGTAATTGTTGATGTGGTCATCATATGAGGCTTAATTTAGAAAAGATATGAAATGTAGTATATAGGTGAGTCAGAAATCCCTTTTAAAGTACGTTCAGTGTGCTACATAGGAACATGTTTTTATATTAAAACAAAGTAGCAAACAAAATTAGCTGAGCTAGCTTTCTAGCCTTAAATTTCTGTTAAAAGTACCTAGCTGAGAGTTTGTGCAAAAGTCAATGATGCTCATTTTGCAGTGTACGATTGCGTTGCTCAGATGCACTCTCGCAGTGAACTCTCATGGATGCTTTTCATCCTGCGTAAACTTGACAGATCCATGGAACCTGAAATTCCCTAAACCCCACTGCTGACAGGAAAACTTAATATCTTTACTAATCTAGGGTTGTTTTTTTTTTTTTTTTTTTAAATATGGAGGAACAGCCCTATATAATGACTTGTGACTGATAGCCGCAAGTGGGTGGAAAGGGCGATGGAGACATTTGATGCTTCATCCGCCTGCAAGTTTGTTACATTTTTTTTTTTTAAGATTTTATTTATTTGACAGAGAGAACTCAGCGAGAGAGGGAACACAAGCAGAGGGAATGGTAGTGGGAGAAGCAGGCCTCCCGCCGAGCAAGGAGCCCGATGTGGGGCTCGATTCCAGGACTCTGGGATCACGACCTGGGCCAAAGGCAGACGCTTAACGACTGAGCCACCCAGGCGCCCCAAGTTTGTTACATTTTTAAAAAGCCTCCGATGCAAGGATAAATAGTTACAATGTATACTGCTGCTTTAATACAAGATCTTGTACTTGAAGCCTACTAGGGGCAGGCAAGGCTTTCCTGGATTCTTTGAGATTGGTTCTAGTGAGACAGGATACATGGTACTTTGATGGGACCTGATCTTAAGGGAACACTAGCATCCCATAATGCATTTACTAACCATTTATCCCCATCCATCCCCTCTCCAGCCCAGTGCCTTCTCCAATGTACCAGACCCCCCCTTCCTCTTGCCCCACTCCCCGTTATGCACCCTCTCAATAAGCAGAAGGCCAAGAGAATAATACCAGAGCTGCTTTTTATTAGACAGATGAGGATGTCAGCCAAATCTCCTTTGCAGGTATGACTTTGCTCTTTTAGAAGAAATTCAGTGACCAAGCCTGGAGTCTATCGCCAAGGCTGCGCTCAGATCCTTTGACTCTGTGCCACAGAATCTGGTGAGGGCATAGTCAAGCGTGTAGGAGAAGACAAAAATTCTCTTTGTCTGCCCAATGCCTGGCTCCCTTGGTGGCCCCACTCACTGGAAGGAAGTAGAACAGTGCGTGCTCGAAGGAAGTTGCCCTGCGCCGGACAATGTCGGAGTGACAGCCAGGGGGCAAAATTAGGAACTGGCCTGGAATTTTTGCCGGGCCGGCGCTAGCGTTGGTCACAGGTGGCTGACACAGTTAGGCATGTCCACCCTGAGCCAGGCTCCTCAGTATGGCTCTGAAAAACTACTAGGTCGATTTCCTTTCATATTCGAGGCGGAGGTGGAGGGGAGGGGTCGGGGTTGGAGGGAAGCGCCTCACACTTTAATTCTGAACGTAACTTTTTGTTTTGTCATCTTTTCTTCTTTTCCTAGAGTGATTACATTGCCACAAAAACACACTTTAGAAGACAAGTGATGCTTATGAAGTTTCATCTTTGTCCGCTCCAGATCTGCCTAGAAGAAAGAAAATTCAGAGGCTTCTGAATAGAAAACGGCCTGAATGGATCAAGTAATTTTTAATTGAGAAATTCACATTGTACTTTTGTTTTCTGGTTTCCTCGCCCCACCCCCCACCCCCCCCAGTCTCTTTGAAAGGAAACAAATGGTATAAAAGCAAGCCTCTCATAACTCCTTTTCCTTTAAAAATTGTTATTTACATATGTGTAAATATGGCCCCAACACCAATTTCACTGATGTATAACACTTAGATTTAGTTTTGAAGCTGAGAATCCTTTACACTAAGAGCAGAAAAAGAAAAAAAAGTTACGTTCATGAGAAGGTAGGTATGATCTGGAATCTTTTCCTTCTGAGTACAGAAAACATACATAAAACATTTCTTGATCAAGGCGTTAAATATCAACTGAACTGATTATCTCAACGGGACATACTCAATATCTTCAAGACAGGACCAACTCAATATCTTCAAGACAGGACCAAAGGACAGACTACCGCAGTTTTTGCTCATTAACAAAACTGCCACATTCTGTCCACAGTAACTATCAGCTGAACTTATATCTTGAGTGAGCATTTTCAACATTTTAAAGGCAGAACTGAGGAACAGATTATTTGTTCATATATAATTCTGCGATGTTCTGCCTGCAAATCGATTGAGCATTTCCAAAACCATTTTTTTTTTTTTATTTTGAAACCTACATTTTCCCCCTTAAAGAAGCAAAATTCCTCAGAGTCTCCTCACAGAGCCCGTCTCTGCCTCTCTGGGCCTCCTCCCTCCAACCCGCCACAGTCCCCCTCTCTCTGGCTCTCTGCTGGACGCACACTCTCCCTCCCATGCCCAGGGCTCCTATAAAGAGATCAGTTTCCCATATTTAAGAAATCGGTGTATAGGCATCCATCAATATTCTGAAACTTAAGCCAAAAGGAACCTCTTATAAGGTCTTGTTTTCCTCACGGATGATGAGCCTATATAAGACGTATCAAATTTAAAAATCAGAGCAAGCATCCTCCTCCCGTTTTTGCTTGCCTCTGATGGAAACTGAATTAAGATTTTAGGAACCTGGACCTTTGAGAACATGACACTAACAGGTGGTGATCACAGAGGATAGGTACAAAGGTCTTGAAGCTTGCTTAGAGCTTTGTTTCGTGGCGGCGCACAGACGAGAACTGGGGCCGTCACTGGCAAACCTCACCGTATCACAGATGGGTGTGAGCGTCAGTGTAACTGTGTGAGTGCTAGTGTGTGTGTGCGCACACCTTTGTGTACCTGTGTCCCTGTGATCGTGGGTGTACCTGTTGTGTGTAACTCTGTTAAAAAAACAAAAAAATTGCTTCGCCTTTAACGTGCAACTTTGAAGTAGTGGACTGTTCACCTCAAGTTCCTCGCTGCTCGGTTTTGATGTCTTTGAACGTGTACTTCTATCTTCAAGCAGGCTTTCTAGTACATGTGGCTAAGCTAACTTTTCTGAAGAGCCGAGTTGACTTCTGTTATTTTTCCTTGCCTACCAACCAAAGGGATGGAGGGGGCTCTTTTTTTTTCCCTCGTGAACGGGGCCGGGGAGAGGATGTAACCGCAGATCCAGACACTCGTTCGGTGCCTGGTGATCGCGAGGGCAGTAGGTTTCGTCAGTTCCTTCGGACTCTTTTCCCAACCTAATCAAATCGTGCCGTGTGGCTTTCGTTCAGTATGGTAACAGTGCACTCTCTAGGCAGCCTTTCTTCAAGCCTTCTGTCACCATTTTTATTTTCAAATAAGTTTTAAGTCACAATCGTTCAGAATGGTGGAAAGCCAAGATGATTCGGGGGAAAATGCTCTGTTGCTTTATTTGCATATGGGGTTCAGGGGGCTGCCAGCAGACAGGGTACAGCACGGGTGGTGTAACACTTGCTGAATAAATAGAAGGGAAACCGCATACACGACAGAACCTACAAATAGTTCCAGATACAAGTAGTCACGGGTACAAATAGTCACAGGTACAGCATAACAAATACACAGTCTTTCTGACACTACTTCTTAGTTTACAGACACAACGAATTTATTCAGTATTGTGCTGGAAGAATCCTTTTAGAATATGTGTACCAGCATATCACTTACCTTCCAGCTACCGGTTTATGCTGCTGTTAAGAAAAACCAGTGATGGAACGATTATTATTATTAGTTTATTTTTATTTTTATTTTATTTTATTATTATTATTTTTTTTTGAGTTTTTTTGTTTTGTTTTGTTTTTTTGTTTTTTGGGGTTTTTTTGTTTTGTTTCGTTTTTTTGTTTTTTTGGTTTGGTGACCTCTACATTTAATTTGGTATCAGACACAGTCACTTGGTCGGTAAAAACTAAAACTTTACGGTTCCAGTGGTTCATCACATTTGCTCTTTCTGCTTCACAGATCTGCTTTGAGTTGCTCTGGCTTTGTCTTCCTTTGTAAATACTCTTGTTTCTTTGTAAACATCTCATTTGCAGTTTGGGGAGACAACCTTGTAACTTTGTATAGTGTTTATATATATATCTGACTTGCCTTTCCATAGAGCTACTCGCAATAAATGTGTTCATGAAAGTTCTTATGTGTGGAGACTCATTTTTCTTGAGAGCGTCGTCCCTACTCCATTATAAATACATATTTTTGTTCTGGCTCTGTGGAAGCACGTGACTGCATTTTTCAGAAAAAGCCATTGGGATGACTTAGGATTTGGGTAAAAGTTACTATGCTTAGAAGCACGAGGCTTCTCAATGGTGTTATTAATTTTTTCTAAATACTTTTATTTTATTTTTTCAGTGTTACAAGATTTATTGTTCATGCACCACACCCAGTGCTCCATGCAATACGTGCCCTCCTCAGTACCCAACACCAGGCTCGCCCAACCCCCCACCCCCCCCTCCAAAACCCTCAGTTTGTTGCTCAGAGTCCACAGTCTCTCATGGTTCATCTCCCCCTCAATGGTGTTAATATGTGAACCCCTGAGTCTCCAAATGTGAAGGTGGTACTAGTGTAGAGCTTAGCTGAGTTTTCTTGCAGGACCATGTTGTATGAATTATATATAGAATCCACCACTCGGTGAGGGTAAGATAATCATTTACAGTTTTCTTTCCTCTCCCTCCTTTGCCACATACTCTTGCCCTTTAATTGACTCCTTTTTCATTCACAGTTGACCCTTGAACAACAACAAGCGGCTTAGCCCCCCCGCCCCAAGGTCTGAAATTCACGTAAGCTAACAATAGTCTACTGCTGACGGGAAGCCTTACTGATAACAGAGACAGTCCATTAGCACCTACTTCATGTGTTATTATACATCGGATACTGTATTCTTAAAACAGAAAACATTAAGAAAGTTATGCAGAAGAGAAAATACATTTATGGTACTACAGTGTATTTATTTTTTAAAAGAATTTGTGTCTAAGTGGACTTGCACAGTTCAAACCTATGTTGTTCAAGGGACAAATATGCTTATTTTTAACCGCGGGGAAGGCAAATAGGAGTACATAGAAAATACGTCGACAGACAGAAAAGAGTTCTGCATTGATAGAATATAGAAGAATGGATGGGTCGAATACCAAGAACATATTAGTAAATTATATTGCTGGCCTTATCAAAAACCAAAGATTTAAAGGAACACTAGACAAATAATTGCCTCCCTGACTGTTTCCTTTAACAAATCGCCCTTGAGGGGCGCCTGAGTGGCTCGGTGGGTTAAAGCCTCTGCCTTTGGCTCAGGTCATGATCTCAGGATCCTGGGATCGAGCCCCACATCAGGCTATCTGCTCAGCGGGGAGCCTGCTTCTCCCTCTCTCTCTGCCTGCCTCTCTGCCTACTTGTGATCTCTCTGTCAATAAATAAATAAATCTTAAAAAAAAAATCGCCCTTGCCACACAGAAGGGCAGTGAAAGTAAATAAGATTTGGGGACCAGTGCTTGACCAAGGTTCAGTGGGCGATGGCGGAGGGACCTGTGGAGTCAGGTGGGGAACAGGGTAGGGAGTCAGTTCCCACACTATGTGCATAATCCGCAAGCTACATTGTATATCTGCAGACAATTGAGTTCACTGTGCACCTTGACCTTACCGATATACTTGAGTTGTGTGTAAAGAACATCACAATGGGAAGGTGTAATTACACTGTCTTTGTCATCAGAAATTGCCCACAACAGAGACCATCTTTAAAAATTCATTTATTGGGGCGCCTGCGTGGCTCAGTTGGTTGAGCGTCGGACACCTGGTTTCACTCAGCTCATGATCTCATGGGTGTGAGATCAAGTCCCGCAACATCATCAGGCTCTGTGATCAGCTTGAAGATTCTCTTCCTCTGCCCCTCTCCCACACACACGTGTGTGTGTGTGCGCGCGCGCATGCACGGCATGTGCATGCACACACATGTGCACGCTCTCACAAATAAAGAGATAAACCTAAAAAACATATGAATATATGTATATATTCATCACACATTTTAATGTCACAGATTATATATGAACTCTATCCCTAGTCCTCACTTTGAGAGAGGCAATCCATATTTGTCAGGACACAGCCCAAATGTATTTTATTCATCCCAAACAGCCCCTCAAAGACATGGGCACATCTGTGCTTACCAAGAGTACACCATCTCTGTGTACCCATCTGGTGATTCCCATCTTACTGGGACTTGAATTCCTGGAAGAGTAGGCATAGTGTGGCTGGCTTCAACAATCGGCAGAACTCATTAGCTGGAAAGATCTACAGTGTAGAATGCCTGAACAGAATTTCAGCTGCTCCAGACCCCTGGTCTCATACATAGTAACCACATGCTCACTATAGGATGTGAAGTGGTACTGTTTCTTTAAAGCATAAAATCTATTCAGAAGACTTATCAGGTAAAACATGCCTAAGTACACACTAGTTAAGCACCTCCAGTGACTGCTTAGAAAAATATTACTAGGTGCTAATTGAACCCAAAAGGCATCTTGGAAAAGTACCTAAATGCTTTTTTTTAATGTTTTGAAAACAAAACCGCCCAAAGGCAGAACCTGGAAAATGTGAGTATGAGAATTTGTGGGGGTAAGCCAGATCAGGACTCCTAATTTATAAAATGTGCAAAAGAGAAATTATGCAAAATCAATGCACAGAACGAGGTTGAACTGTATTCTGTTTGAGAAAAACCAATTCCCTTTCCCTCCAAGACATGCATGTTAATGGGTGCTGGTTTTCAGGCAGCTACCTTAAGTCCCAGTTTGCTGCTTAAGTGTACTTCAGAGATAAGAAATGCAACTGAGCTGTACAAAATGAGACAACTTTCCTCCTGTCTCTTGTGCATGATAAATGCTAAAGCAATTAGGAACCACTGTTGCATGTTACATTGGAATTTCTCAGTCACATCAGTGGTATGCTATATAAATGGAGGAAACTTATTTAGAATGAAGTCCCAAGAACCTAAGAGGATGCCACTGGTTTAACTTAATATTAAACATTTTGGTCCGTAGAACTGAACTAGAAGCAATCCCCTCCTTGATTTTTCAATCTCAGAACATCCATTACGGTGTCTTCTGTATAGCAATCCTCTGAATTAGCATTTCAATAACAAAAGGAGCAAAGAAATATTGAAATGGAAAGTGGATTCTTAAATGTCTACAGAAAAAATGTAAGACTTACAGTTCATTCTGTAACTCCAAGAAGCTTTTCGACGTTTTTGCACTTTTTGCATCATTTTCAGGGAATTGAATACATGTAGGTCCATATTCATGGT
This sequence comes from Procyon lotor, assembly GCA_028646535.1. Classification (NCBI taxonomy): domain Eukaryota; kingdom Metazoa; phylum Chordata; class Mammalia; order Carnivora; family Procyonidae; genus Procyon; species Procyon lotor. Next base: position 33,034,222 of record CM053612.1, read on the forward strand.
TATATTTCTTTTACTGTTTCTTCTAACTTTCTCAGAAGCAGTTTAGGAACCATCTGTTTGACCTTGCTTTCTTATTCTTTTTTTTCTTTTTATGTTAGCTAGGATTCTGCTCATTCTCAAAAGACAGACAATATTGGTAGTGGTGTTTCATGCTTAGAATGATAGTTAAATATATCACATTGATTACATTAATTAATTACATTAATTAAATAGAATCACATTAATTACATTAATTGCAGTAGATATAATCCATGTCAGATGTCAATACTGCAAAAAACCTCTTTTACAAGACTCCTATGCCTTTTTGTGGGGGTGTGACAATGATACCTGGCCAACATTGGAGTTGTCAAGTGTTCTAATCTGGCACCTTAGAAAACTATAGTTGAACTGAAAAAAATAAATAAATAAAATTTAAAAAAAAAAAAAGAAAAGAAAACTATAGTTGACTCTTGGTTGGTATAGAGTTGACCTTCCGGAATTAGGTTTAGAACTACAAGGGATCTTAGACACGGTGTAGACCAAGCCCTACCACCCTTCCAACTATTTATCTATTCACCCACTTCTGTCCCTTGGGGAAATTATTTTAATCACACTTCCTATCTATTAAAGTCCCGATAAGAAGTCTGATTGGAGGATAGGATAAAATGATTGGAAATATTTCTTTCTAATCTAGAGTTTATGACCCATGATACTCCATGGAAAATGAGATTTTGCCACATCAGATTTGAAAAGAGGATCTTCTCTTCTCCCTTCCTGTCCAGCTCCACCAAGAGATTCTCATTATACCAAAAGTGCACATAAATATTTCACTTTGTGGATTCAGAAAGTGAAACCAATTTTCTACTTTCCCCACTTATGATAGAGTAAAACTTTATCTTGCCAGAATTAATGAGAAAAAAACTTTTTAAAAAAAATTATTTATTTATTTGACACACACAGAGAGAGGGAGAGAGAGAGAGAGAGAGAGAGAGAGAGAGATATCACAAGTAGGCAGAGAGAGAGAGAGAGGGAAGCAGGCTCCCTGCTGATCAGAGAGCCCGACGCGGGGCTCGATCCCAGGACCCTGAGATCATGACCTGAGCCGAAGGCAGAGGCTTTAACCCACTGACCCAGCCAGGTGCCCCTAATGAGAAAAAATCTTATCTGAAACTACAACTCCTAAATCACAACTGAGACGAAAAAGCAGCCTATCCTAATACAAAGTCATATCGCAAAAGACACACCAGATGACCCTACATTGAAAGCCCTATGTAGCACAGAGTAAACAAAATCCTCTAGACTGATTTTGATGTCTTATTGTAATGAGTTTATACCCTGAGCTGGCATCAAATCATTGAGAGAGGGTCCCTGGGTGGCTCAGTTGATTAAGCAACTGCCTTCGGCTCAGGTCATGATCCTGGAGTCCCGGGATCGAGTCCCACATCGGGCTCCTTGCTCTGTGGGTAGCCTGCTTCTTCTCTGACCTCTCCCCTCTCATGTTCTCTCTCTCTCTCTCTCTCTCTGCTTCAAATAAATAAAATAAAAAAAAAATCATTGAGAGAGAAGACTTCCACTTCTGGCCAAGATGGACTGGATTTATTCTCCCACTTGAGCAAACACAAAATAAAAACCCTTCAAAATATGAAACAAGGATATTTAAGACACCAAACATTAACTAATAAGGTCAGTGATACCTCAGAGGTGAGAAGGAAACTTTGTGAGCCCTACAACTGCCCCGTCTTACTACCTTGAGAACAATTTCAGACCGTGGTGCAGGGGGTAGGAAATCTAAGCCAACCAACCCCTTGAATTGAAGAGATGGACCTCTAAGCACAAGGAGGCCACGATGGTTAAAATTCATGAGATACAGTCCCATAGAGGAAGGATCTTCACAGAGAACTCCGAGATGTACACAGGGTCCTCCTTGAATATTCAGCAGAATACTGATCACACCCGGCACTGGAGGAAATTATTTGAGGCCATAGAAAGAATCACCTGAAAGGATTAGAGGTAACAGTGCTTGGTACTCACATAGGCATAGAAGTAGAACATTTTCTTATCAACCAGAATGCAAAAACCTCAAGATTTATGGGATATTGGTTAGAATGCTCAGAAGGATCTTGCCTCAATATTGGGGAAAATTAGCCCTAAACTGAACAATGCTCCAGACTTACCTAGGGAATCTTACGGGTAAGATCTGAAAGGAACAGCTTTTGAATAACTTAACTGTTCCAGGGGAGAAAAAGAACTAAAGAATATTTATAAGATTACAAAATATCCAACATTCAACAAGATATGATTACAATGTCTGGAACCAAATAAAAAAATTAGTGAGCATGCAAAAAACGCAAACGGAAATATGACCCATAACGAAGAGTAAAATTAATGGGAACCTATCCAGAAATGACACAGGTGATAGAATTAGGAGACATGGCCATTATACAGTTTTTATAACATATATTAAAAAGTTAATTAGAGAAAGGGAAGATATATAAATGACACAAATGGAACTGCTAAGGATGAAAACTATAATTTTGGAGATGAAAAAATATACTGGATAGGATGAGTTGCAAATAAGACATTGTAAAAGAAAAGATTGTTCAACTTGAAGTCATAGCCATAAAGTCAGTTCAACGTAAAACAAAGAAAAAAGAGAAGTAAGAAAAAATTAACAGGGCAATAGTGAACTGTGGGACAATTTAAATGTGCTAGTATATGTGAGTGAAGTCCATGCAGGAGGTGGGGGGAGGGGAGAGACCAGAAAAATATTTTAAGTAATAAGGGACAACATTTTTTCTAAATTTGATGAAAACTGTAAGTTCATGGGTCTAAGATGCTTAATAAAAACAAAACACAAGAAATACAAAGAAACTACGCCAAAACACATAGTGATCATATTATGTGCTGAGGAACAAAGATAAAGATGATGGCAACTTTCTCATCAGAAATTACGCAAGTGAAAAGACACTAGAGCAACATCTTTAAAGTTCTGACAGGATTTTTTTTAAAAAGTCTACCTAGAATTCTATACCCAGTGAAAAGAGCTTTCAAAATTCGTGGTGAAATAAAGACTTTTTTTAGATATATAAAAGCTGAAGGAATTTGGCACCATTAGACTGCTCTTAAAGAAAGGAAGTTTCTAATGCTTGGAAAATTAAACAAGATGGAAATAGAGATCTACACCCAAGAATGAAGCGACTGAAAATGGAAACTATATGGGTAAATTTGTAAACTATTTTTCTTATCATTTAAATGTCTTTAAAGGATGCTTGAGGACAACAGTGGGAAAATAAGGACCACTGAAAATTCTTTGCCCAATAAAACCAAGGAGAAGACTGACAAAAATTGTCAGAATCAATTTCTTTAGAACTCTGGAAGGTTCCGGAAGTTCCTTCCGGAACTTCTGCTTAACCAAAGACTTTCAGCAATCCAGGAACTGTTTACTCAAAAAACAAAACAAAACAAACCCCACAAAAACCAGTTGAATCTTGGTAAAAACACTGACCTTTGTGGTGTTTTCACTTGTCTTATTCCCATCTCCCTATGCTCAGCTATGTGGTAGCCTGGAATACTAATAGCCCTCAATCATTGTGAAAACCAACCACTTGGCAGCCACTGGAGTGTGCAGAAAAGGGTAGGAGCTCCTTCAGAGTCTCATTCCCAAATGACTGCCATTATTGACCTGTTTGGTGGTTCCCAGGATGAACGCACTCACAAAGCTTGTCTCTATTTGACGTAACACAGAGGTGTGCCGGTGCCAAAGAACTTTGCCCTGGGGGCATTTGTTAAAACCAATCAGTATTAGTTGTTTAATACTGCAACTGCCTCAGACTGTAGATAACAGTTGAGATAAACAATAAGTTTACTACAGATCTTAAAAGGAAAATCTGGAAGATGTGATGTCTATAGGAGGCTTTGAAAAGCTCTGAAATGTTTTTGTGAACCTAGAAAGCGAACAGGGGGTCCTAATGGGAGCATGCGCAGGGCTGTGCACATGCTCATGAGAGACCCGAGAACACAGGGCTTCACCACTCCCTAACCTGTAGGATTCCATACCAGCAGGAAGAGAAGGCTAAAAGAGGGTTGTGAACCGCCTGGCTGAGAGCTGACCCTGTGCCCCAGTGAGCTCACAGAGCCACTCAGCAATGGCTGCGAGATCACTGGTTCCAGGCATTGAAGGAAATCTCTGTAATTATCTGGACACTAATCTAAGCAAGCAGAGACTTTAGTGGCCACACATGACAAAAAAAATACAAATCTGGACAGAATTAGTACAGAAACATCATTAAACAAGCAAATAAGCAACAATGACAAATAGCTACGCCAACAAAACTTTTGGGGGGCATCTGATATGCAAAGTCCTTGCAGTATTATTATTTTAAATTTCCAATTTTCAAGAAAAAAATTACAAGACATGCCAAGAAGCAAAAAGGTATGGCTCATATACAGGAAAAGAAGTAGGCAACACAAGGAATTCCTCGAGGAAGACTTGATTTTGGACTTAACTGGGCAATCACTTTAAATCAGCAATTTCAGTTTTCTTAAAGTTAAAGGAAACCATGAGAATATGAGAATTATGCCTCACTAAATAGTGAATGTTAATATGGAGAGAGAAATTAGTTAAAAAGAACCAATAAGTGTGCTCACTTGGGCAGTACATATACCAAAATTGGAACAATGCAGAGAAGATTAGCATGGTCCCTGTGCAAAGATGACACGCAAATTCATGAGGAATTCCATATTTTTAACTGGAATTTAAATAAAAACTACAAAAAAGAAGAAAAAAGTAAATGAATACTTATAAAAAGAAGAACCAATAAGAAATTCTGGAGTTGAAAAGTGCAAAAACTGAAATGAAAAATTCACTAGTGCGGCTCACTGCGAACTTGCAGAAGAAAGAAGAGGCACACTTGAAGATTGGTCAGATGAGATTATCCAGTCTGAGGAGTGGAAAGAAAAAAGAATGAAGAAAACGGAACAGAACCGTCTGAGAACTATGGAGCACTGTCAAGTGTATCCATAATAACAGGAGTCCCAGAGGGAAAAGTGAGAGATAGAAGGACAGAAAGAATATTTGAAGAAATGATAAGCAAAAGCTACCAAAATTTGATGAAATACGTCAATCTACACATCCAAAGAGTTCAATGAACTCCAAATAGAAATAGCTCAAAGAAGAAGAAAAAAGAAAGAAAAACACATAGCTCAAAGAGAATCTCACCACGATACATTAGACTCAAACTGTCAAAAGTCAAAGAGAGAATCTTCAAAGCAGCACAGCAGAAGCAATTCATCATGCACATAATGAATTGAATTCATATTACTAGGCAATTTCTCATCAGAAACCAAGAAGGCTAGAATTATTGGGACAATATATTCAAGGTGCTAAAAGAAAAAAAAAACTATCAATAAAGTATCCTATTGTGATAGAGCTATCCTTCAAAAATGAATGAGAAAGTAAGACATCACCAGATCTACAATCACTGAGAGAATTCACCATATAGAAATAGAAGAAATATATATATATGGATATAGAAAATATAAGAAATATTAAAAGGTGATATTTTGGCTAAGATGAAAGGGCACTAGACAGTAACTCGAATCTACATGGAAAAATAAAGAATACTAGTACAGGTATCTGTACAGGTAAATACAAAAAAAGAGGGGATGCCTGGGTAGCTCAGTCGGTTAAGTGTCTGCCTTAGGCTCAGGTCATGATCCCAGGGTCCTGGGATCCAGTCCCATATCAGCCTTCCTACTAAGCTTCTCCCTCTGCCAGCTGCTCCCCCTGCTTGTGCTTTCTCTCTCTCTCTCTCTCTCTCATTCTGACAAATAAATAAATTTAAAAATCTTAAAAACAAAGATTATATATATATTTTATTTTATTTTTATTTTTTTTTTATTTTTTTTTTTTAAAGATTTTTATTTTATTTGACAGCGAGAAACACAGCGAGAGAGGGGACACAAGCAGAGGGAATGGCAGCGGGAGAAGCAGGCTTCCCGCGGAGCAGGGAGCCCGATGCGGGGCTCGATCCCAGGACGCTGGGATCTGACCTGGGCCGAAGGCAGACGCCTAACGACTGAGCCACCCAGGCGCCCCTATATATTTTATTTTTAACTCTTTTTTCTCCTAATGTAAAGGACAGTTGCATACAGCAATAATTATAAATCTGTGTTGACGGGCATGCAATGTATAAAGATGTAATTTGTATTAAAAGAAAAGCACAAAGAGGGACAGATAATGAAGCTATACAGAAGAAAACTTTTTGTGTACTATTGAAATTGAGTTACCATTTATCTGAATTGGATGGTTATACCTTAAGATGTTAATTTTAATCCACACAGCAAACAAGAAGAAAATAACTCCAAATAAATAGAATTTAAAAAATGACAAAGGAATGGAAATGTTTTTTTTAATACAAAAGAAGGAAGTTACGGAGAAATGAAGAAACAAAAAAGACATTGGATATAAAAAACAAGGAGCAATATAGCGGTCACAAGCCCTACATTGTCAGTACTTATATTAAATGTGTTAAAGGGCACCTGGGCAGCTCAGTTGGTTAAGCATCCAACTCTTGATTTTGGCTCAGGTCATGATCATGAGATCCAGCTCCACATCAGGTTCCATCCTGGGCGTGGAGCCTCCCTGGGACTCTCTCCCTCCCTCTTCTTCTGCCCTTCCTCTGACTCTCTCCCTCTCAAAAAAAAATGTGAATAGATTAAACAATATAACCAAAAGGAGGAGATTGGCAGAATAGAAACAAAAATCAGGGTCTATCTTTGTGCTGACTACAAAAGAAACACTTTAGATTCAAAGACACAAATAGATTGAAAGTAAAGAGATAAAAAAAAAATACACCATGCCACGAGTAACAAAAAGAGAGATGCACTGGCTATACTAATATCAAACAAAATAAACTTTTAAGACAAAAGTTGTTACTAGATACAAAGACACTTTATAAAAATAAAATGACATTTTATTGGAGTACACGGATAATATCTATATATCTTTATCTATATATTTCAGAACAGAGTCCCAAAATACAGGAAGCAAAATCTGACAGAATTGATGAATAGACAATCAAACAATAATATTTGGATATTTGAATACCCTAATTTCAATAATGGTTAGAGCAACTAGGCATAAGATCACCAAGAAAATAGGAACCTTGAACAACACTATAAATCAACTACATTTAATAAACTAATAATACTCCACCCAACACAGAATACATATTGTTCTAAAGAGCACAGGGAACTTTATATTTATTTATATTTATATTTATTTTAACTATAAAAGAATACTATAACTATATAAAGAATAAAAATAACTGACATTACAGAATAAAAATTACTATAAAATAATAAACAACTGTGTGTAGACAAATTAGACATGCTAGATGGAATTAGACAGATCTCCTGAAGGACACAAACTACCAAAATTGACAAGAAGATATGGAAAATCTGAATAGATATAACAAATTAAGAGATTAAATAATTAAAACTTCCCCACAAATAAAAGCCTAGGACCAGATAACTGAGGAATTTTAGCAGGTGTTTAAAGAAGAACTAACACTAATTATTCACAAAATTTTCCAAAAAATGGAAGAGGAGGCAAAACTTCCCAACTCATTCAATGAGGCCAATACTTCATGGATACCAAAATCTTGTTACCAAAACCAGAGAAAGGCATTACAAGAAAAGAAAACTGCAGACCAATATTCCTTACAAATATAGATGTAAAATCTTTAAAAACAACAAACCACTAGCAACTCCAATTAAGCAACTTATAAAAAGCACAGGACCAGTGGTACATGAACAATGAATCTTGGAACACTGAAAAAATAAAATAAAATAAGATAATTAAAAAAAAAAAAAAAAGCACAGGACCAGCTACCCTCACTGGTGAATTCTACGAAACATTGAAAGAAGAATGAACACCAATCCTGCTCAAATTCTTCCAAACAATTGAAGAGGAAGCAACACTTCCCAAGTCATTCTATGAGGCCAGTGATAGCAGATAATAAAGTCACACTATGAGAAAATTCCAGATCTATATCTTTTATGAATATTGATGAAAAAAACCCCAACAAAATACTAGCAAAACACATTCAAAAACACATTAAAAGGATTATATACCACAACTAAGTGGGATATATACCAGAATATGAGGTTCATTCAGCATATTAAAATCAATCAGTGTAATACACCTAATTAATAGAATGAAGAAAAAATACCCATGTGATTGTCTTGATGAATAAAAAGAATCTGACAATACTCGAATATCCTCCATGATAAAAACACTCAACAACTAGGAGTAGAAGGAAAATGCCTCAATCTGATAAAGGGCAATTATGGAAAAACAAAAAACAAAAAACAGAGCTAATATCATACTTATGGGTGAAAGCCTGAAACCGAAACCTTCTCCCTTGGATTAGAAACAAGAAAAAGATATCCATTCTTATCATTTCTATTAAATATTTAGCTAGGGTTTCTGTCCTGATCAATTATGCAAATTAAAAAAAAAGCACAAAGATTGGGAAAAAATAAAAGTATTTCTATTTGCAGATGATGTGACTTTACATATAGAAAATCCTAAGAAATACACTAGAAATTATTAGAGCTAACAAATGTATTCAGCATAGTTATAATGATCAACATCAAAAAAATTATATTTGTATACATTATCAGTGAACAATTTGAAACGAGAATTAAGGTAACAATTCCATTTACAGTAGTATTATAAAGAATGAAATACTTAGGAATAAATTAAACAAAAGAAGTACAAGACTTGTCTACTGAAAACTATAACACATCACTGAAAAAAATTAAAGAGACCTACATAAATGGAAAAACATCCAGAGTTTATGGTTTGGAAGGTTTAATACTGTTAAAATACAATATTTCCCACGTGATGCAGATTCAATGCGATCTATCAAAGTCCCAGCTGACTACTTGTTCTTTTTTTTTTTTTTTTGAAGTGACAACTCATCCTAAAATTCATATGGAATCATAAAGGACCCTGAATAGCCAATCCTGAAAAAGAAGAACAAAGCTGGGAGACTCACTCTTGATGATTTCAAAACTTACTAAAAAGTTACAGTAATCAAGACTGTGTGGTACTGTCATAAAGACTGACAGATCAGTGGAAAGGAATTGAGAGTCCAGAAATAAGCCCATACATCTGTGGCCAAGGATGCCACAGACATTGGCATTCAAAGACATTCAAAGGATGCCAAGACATCAGTGGGGTAAAAGAATAGTCTTCTTCTTTTTTTTTTTTTTTTAAGATTTTATTTATTTGACAGAGAGAGAGATCACAAGTAGGCAGAGAGGCAGGCAGAGGAAGAGGGGGAAGCAGGCTCCCTGCTGAGCAGAGAGCCCGATGCCGGGCTCCATCCCAGGACCCTGAGATCATGAGATCATGAGATCATGACCTGAGTCGAAGACAGAGGCTCAACCCACTGAGCCACCCAGGAGCCCCAAGAATAGTCTTTTCAACAAATGGCTCTGGAGCAACTGGATAGCTACATGCAAAAGAATGAAGTTGGACCCTTACCTCACACCATGTATAAAAATTAATTTGAATGGATTAAAGAATTAATTGTAGAGCTACAACTATAAAGCTCTTAGAAGAAAACAGGTGCAAATCTTCATGACCTTGGTTGAGGCAATGGTTTCTTAGATATGATAACAACAGCAAGAACAATGAAAGGAAAAACAGATAAATGGAATTCCACCATAATTAAAATCTTTTGTACTTTAAAGGACATCAACAAGAAATTAATAAGACAACCCTTAGAATGGGAGAACATATTTGGAAATCATATATTTGATAAGGTACTAATATTCAAAATATATAAAGTACACTTAGAGTTCAACAATAAAGCGAAAAATAACCCAGTTTAAAAATTGTTAAAATATCTGAATAGACATTTCTCTAAAGAAGATATATGAGTGGCTGACAAGCTCACAAGAAGATAGTCGGCATCATTAATCATTAGGGAAATTAAAATCAAAACCACAATGAGACCACTTCACACACACTGGGTAGGTTACAATTTAAAAATGGAAAAATAAGTTTTGGAAGGGATGTGGAAAAATTAGAACATCTGTACATTGCTGGTGGGAATGTAAATGGTGCATCTGTTATTGGGAAGCAGTCTGACAAATTCTTCAAGAAATTAAACATGGAAGGGGCGCCTGGGTGGCTCAGTGGTTAAGCCTCTGCCTTTGGCTCTGGTCATGCTCTCATGGTCCTGGGATCGAGCCCTGTATGGGGCTTTCTGCTCAGCGGGGAGCCTGCTTCCCCCTCTCCCTGCTTCTGTGCCTACTTGTGATCTCTTTCTCTCTATTAAATAAATAAAATCTTTAAAAAAAAAAGAAATTAAACATGGACTTACTATATGACCAAGCAAAACTACTTGGTACACACTCAAAAGAATTGAAAACAGGTATTCAAACAAATATTTATATATGAACGTTCATAACAGCATGATTCACAATCACCAAAAGATGGAAACAACCCGAATGTCAGTGGATTAATAGATAAACAAAACATGGTATGTCCATGAAATAAATATGTATGATTCATATTCATAAATAAATATTGTATGATTCCATTTACATGAACATCCAGAATAAGAAAATCCATTGAGACAGAAAGTAGATTAGTGGCTGTCATGGGCTTTGGGGAGTGGGAAGTGACTGCTAGATGGGTATGAGGCTTTCTTTGGGATGATGAAAATGTTTTGGAAAAAAAAAGAGAAAGAAAATGTTTTGGAACCAGATAGATGCAGTGGTTGCATACATTGTGAATGTATTAAATGGCACTTGAATTGTTTGCTCTAAAATTATTAGCTTTATGTTATGTGAATTTCACCTCAACTAAAAAAACAAAAGAATGAAGTATTGACACAGGCTACAACATGAATGAGCCTTGAAAACATTATGGTAAGTGACAAAAATAGGCACAAAAGGGCCATATAGTACATGATTCCAATTATATGAAATGTCCAAAGTAGGTAAATCTTTTATTTTACTTTGGTTGAAGTGTAGTTGACACACAACATTACATTAGTTTCAGATGTAAAACATAGTGATTCAACAAACTCTGTATGTCACTCTGTGCTCACAAGTTTGGCTACCATTGGTCACAACAACACTATTATATAGTGTTATATATAACACTACCACACAACACTATTATAATACCATTGACTATATTCCCATGTTGTACCTTTTATTCTCATGACTTACTCATTTCATAACAGGAAGCCTGTACCTCTCACTCCCCTTCACCCATTTTCCTTACCCCCTCACCCCCTGCCTTCTGGCAACCATCAGTTTGTTCAGAGTAAGCAAATCTCTAGAGAGAGAAAGAAGATTAGTGGTTGCCTGGGGGTAGAGAAGGAGGGAGAAATGGAGGGGGGAGAATAAGGAGTCACTGCTAATGGGTATGGGTTGTTTTTTTTTTTTCCTTGAGGTGATGAAAATGTTCTGGAATTAGTGATGATTGCCCGGCTTTGTGAATATACTAAAAACCATTTAGTTATATACTGTAAGAGAGTGAATTTCATGGTATGTAAGTTATATCAAATAAAAAAGAGAATGAACTGTTTAAACAAAAATAATAAAGTTGTAGTATGGGGTTTATAGCATTAAAACTACCTTGTATGAAAATAATAGCACAAAGCTCAGGAGGAGAGAATTGAAAGTATACTATTGTAACATTCTTAAAGCATACGTGAGGTGGTATTATATAACTTCAATGTAGATTGTGATAAATTAAACCCTAAAGCAGTCACTAAATTAATCAAACAGAATGTTATAGTTAATATGCCACAAAGAAGATAAAATGAAATCAGAAAAAACACTCCATTAACCCAAAGCAAGGCATTAAAAAGTGAACAAAATACAAATGATACAAATAGAAAACAAATAGCAAGATGATGGGCTAACCGTTTCAACAGCCACATTAAATGTGGTCTATTAAAGGGCAAAGATTGTTCGATGTATAAAAAAAGCAAGATCCAACTATTTTATTTGCTGCCTAAAAGAAGTGTACTTCAAAATAAATAAAATCTTTAAAAAAAAGAAGTGTACTTCAAATATATAGAGAGGGGACGTCTGAGTGGCTCAGTCAGTTAAGCGGCTGACTTGGACTCAGGTCATGACCCTAGAGTTCCGGGATCAAGCCCCACATCGGGCTCCCTGCTCAGTGGGGAGCCTGCTTCTCCCTCTACTTCTGCCTGCTGCTCCCTTGCTTGTGTTCTCCCTCTCTCTCTGACAAATAAATAAAATCTTTAAAATATATATATATACACACACATATATATGTATATATATATAGAGAGAGAGAGATTAAAAGTAAGGTGATTGGAAAAGAACTACCATGCTAACACTAACACAAAGAAAGCTGGATGGCTATGTTGCTGTCAATGTAGATTTCAGAGCAAAGAGTATTAACATTTTCTTTACCATATTACCATTATCGTAATGATAAAGGGATCATTTCATCAACAGGACGAAACGATCATAAATATTTATGCAGCTAGTAACAGATCTTGGAAATAGCTGAAGCAAAACTGATAGTCACAAGGAAAAAAAGCCATAGCACATTGTCTTGTGCCCATGGCTGCTTCTGCTAGCTCAGAGAGGTCAGAAAAAGTATATTGGTTTCTCAGACCAAGAGAAGGATGTGTTTATGAGAATGGCTTTAGGCTCTTATCTCTTTCCACTCCATGGAGGGAGTTTTCTGTGCTGCTGCTGGCCTTAAGACAAGCAACAGTTGCACATCTGAAAGTACACAGTCAACTTTAAGAACATATTCAAACCTAGTAATCTCAAAGTCTGGCTTGCTACTCTACTGATTACTATAAACTAGGTAGGGCCCTATTTTAGCCTAGATGTTTTCCACCTTGTCTTTAACCTTTCTTGGCTCTCTAATCTGATAAATAACCACATACTGCTTGGCCCACTTGGCTGGATGTTTGTTCATCTGATTCCCAGCCTAAATTTCCGCTGAAGGGAGCCAAATAAGGAAAGCTACTGCTTGTGAAACATGACCAATGGAGGTTGGAGTTAGTGAACTCAAGTTGCTTCTCTGTGTGTTTAGTGTATATTAACGTAAATGAAAAATGACAAACTTTCCTGTTGGAACTATAAAGAAATTTTCCTCTCCACAGAGTACGTTCGGCATTGTCTATAATAGAAGATACATGGTATCTTCATAGTCTCAGGTTTGCGTAACAACAAGACACACGGGTTCCTACTTGAATAGTAGTAATGCTGGTGAGTTCACAGGCTAACGCATTCAAATTCCAGGAGCTTGTCGGGATTCAAGAGTCCTGAAGAAGCTCAAGTGAGGTGGTGACCAGGCCAGACTCACAAGGCTTTCTTTAGCTGCAGAGGCTTAGACCAGACAGACAAGAGTATCCTAAAGTACAGTGAATTCACTGTAAGTCCCTTGTGTCCCAGGGCTAATTCTAAGAGACCTCAGTTGCAAAGCACTCATCCGTAACTGGGAACAGGTACCCAAAGCATGTAGCTTATTACTTCTTGTGCCATAGAGACCTCGGTAGTGCCAAGAGTCTCCACGACACAGGTTTCTGATTTTTTTTAGATGCTGGCATTTTTCAGGACTAGAAGGTGATGATTAGGTTTTGAGTGAAAAAGAACTTAGTAACTTGTTCGGTGACCTTGGGATAGTCACATAACCTTTGTAAGGCTCGGCTTCCGCATCTGTAGACGGAGACTAATCCTTGCACTGTTTAGAATACATCAGGGTTGCTGAGGCTCAGACGAAACAATGTGTGGTGACTGACACTTTAATGAGAACTGTATAAATGTAAGGTATTACTTTTGTTGCTACTGAGGCATCGGGAGTAGTCTTCCTTAGAGCCCAAGCAAGGGTCATATTCTTGTGTCAGAGAATGACAAAGATCTGTCTGACATCTGATTTACTGTTGTGGCTTGTGATAAACCGGCAATAGCAAGCACTTTACTGGCCCTGAGGATACCAACCAGAGAATGATTTTACTTCAAAAGAAAGTAGGGCCTTTAAAAAGTCACCTCTTGGTAGGCTCCATCTGGCCCGGGTCGAAATTAGTGAGTAATCTGACGGCCTTTGGCTTTAGAGTGGGTCCCATCTTCTGTAAGCTCCGGTCTAAGCATTCACTCTTGTACCCTTGACGAACAGAAGGGAAGCACATCTAAAGTGCTTCTGTGGGCTCACCTTTGGCAGAAGCTCTTCAGGCTAGGAAATCACTTATTTTAGGTGGTTTAAATTGTTTATTTCTTGGCCTCGTAACACTTTGAGGCGTTTTTATTGACTGCAGACATGTAAAACTGGCTTGGCAAACTTCTCTGGTGGACGTAGCACTACAAGGAATTTTCTTTCTGGAGCTTTCAGAGATCAGTTAACAGTGCTTAGGATCTTGTTTGCCAATTGGGGAACTACGATTCTTCATTTGGAGTAGGATGGAGCAAGGCAAATGACCACCTAGGGGGAAGTCGGAATGTATGTTTTTTAGAGATTCAGTGGGGCAATATTTAGAAGAAAAAAAAAAAACCTAAATAATTTAGGGCCATAATGAACATATTTCGTCTCATTTTTCACCCTAAGAAACTTGGTCTTAGATTAAGTAGTGTTAATTCACATTTCTGCTGGTCTATCCCTCAGTCCAAAGTGGAAGATGCTACTCATGCATGTCCATTTTATCAATCCACCTTCATTTTCCCACATATAGAATAAAGCACCTCCACCAGATTTGGAAGACTAGAAGCAGTTGTGCATTTGTCAGGGTATCAATAGCGAGAAGGCAGGGCACTAAATTAGGATAATCTGAGGAGAGTTTAATTAGAAAGGTACAGGTGTGTGTCGGGGAACCACAAAAGGTAATGCAGGAATTCAGGACTAGCAGCAGAGCAGCAGCAAACTCAACATCATAAATAGACCTGAAGAGATGAGAAAAAATTGGTGACTGGAACCGGAATGGTCAATAATTTAAAAGAACAGAGCATCTTAAGAGGACCAGGGACACTCAACTGAAGAGCACGAGCCACCCTGAGGTGACTACATGCACCCCGGGAAAATAAATACCCTAACATTAGTCTTGTCCTTTGCTCTTCTATACTGCAGGGGCATCCCATTGGTTGAACTCAACCAAAAGCCAGAGAGCACAGGAACCCTCTGGGCACAGAAAGTAGGGCAAAGAATGCCATGAGAATCTGGAAGAGGAAAACAAAAGGGGAAAAATGTCATAATGTCAACAATTGGTCATCTCATTAGGTCATGTGTTGGGCACGCTATCCACTACATAGAAAAATAGAGTCAGGGTTACATATGTGTCATCTTAGCTTGTCCACGTGTTAAGGGACGGCTTGGTGAGCCAGCTTGCTTAGGATAGCTACTGCTGGTGAAAAGCCTCATGATCTATTGTAGTCTAACCTAGAATTGGTAAGATTTGGTAGTCAGGATGGAAAAGCATACGTCTTCTTAGGAGTGTATATTATAATGACTATATATCCTTCTGGTTGAGCTGATTGTGGATTGCTATCTGTCATGGTGCTGCATAGCTGATAAATATCTAATGAACGTTTGTTGCTGAACTTGGAAGACAGGCCTTATTCCTTCAGCGTCCCGACTTACGAGTACTCCGCCAGAGAAACCTTCCAAACATTCCGAATATACCCTAGAAACCACTGCTTTAAAATTTAAATTTAAGATAAATGACGTATGATTTATAAATATTATTCAGTCGATTTTGGAGCTGCCTAGGGATGAGCGTGCTTGTATAGTGCAGCATGAGAACAGAACTTCTCCGCTAAAGAAGCCAACTGAGGTGTTGGCCAAACAAAAGTGATCGCACTTTGCTTCTGTGTGGAGAGGCACAGGACGTACTACCAGAGCCGATTCCTAATTAGGCTCTTAAGAAAATCTTTCAGAGCAAAGCTCTCCCTTCTTTTGGGTGCAGACATTGGGAAATTGGGCCACTTCTTAAAATACCTGGTGTTGATCTTTCTGAGGAAGAAAGAATGCACGAAGCTTAAAACAAGAATCTGGAGGCAGAGCCTCAGACAACGTCCCCACCACCATCGACAATGAGCTCAACAAACCATTACACATGCGTATTTATTTTTATAGGCAATAGTGCCCTCTTGTGATTAACATATGAATCAACCTTCCGATGGCTTGGTATAACCAGCGAGTTTTCAATTAACCGTGCCAATTGAGGCAAAGGACTTCGTGGACACCACAAGTAAGAAAGGGTTCTTCAAATTTGGCCAAATGAGAAAATACACTGTGCAATCAAGGACTGTCCAATGGAACCTCTTTGGAAGCTTGGAAGTGATGAGTGTGGCACCAACCATATGTATATCACTTGGTTTGGAGGTGTAGTAAATAACTTGTATCTGGTTCAGGAAGAACAGCTCATCCGTTGCCTGCTCATGTGGCAAAACCATTAGGGATGTAGGGCTACAATACAATAATCTTTGACCATTCGGTGGCAAGGGAGGGTCAACGATGTTAAGGTCCTGGAATGGATTGAATTCATGTACTTTAAACAACTAAGCAGGACTGGGCATAGCTGGGTAGTTAAGAAACACATAGACTAGCTCACAGGCAACCATTAAAACGTTAGGTTCTTTCTGAGGCAACGTTTTCAACCAGATAAAAATGAGAGGGAAAGCAACAAACAGCAAAATCTCTGAAATTAGTGCTTGCAACTGTAACCCAAGGAACAACCTTTAGGCGTATACAGCATGTAGAAAAACCCATGTGATGCAATATCGTGTTTTCATTTACAATCACCCACTACTGTTTTCACTCCTGTGGCTATATGGAAAAACAGAGCTAGAATCTGCACATGGCTAGCCTTGAAATCAACAGTATTATTAAGTAGTTTTCATTCTTTAGAATCTAACTTCTACAACTACAGACTCTAAGCTTTAGCTTTTGCATGGGTTCACATTAGGGTCTAAGATGCTCAAAATTGTTTTGGTTGTTTCATATTTTAGTTGAAACACAAATCTTATTATAGAGGCTTTTAATGCTTCTTACTTTTAGTAAGTTCTCAACTATAGAACTGCATGTGTTCATTCTCTTTTTTAAAGTAATCTTTATTTTTTTTAAAGATTTTATTTATTTATTAGAGGGAGAGGGAGAGAGATCACAAGTAGGCAGAGAGGCAGGCAGAGAGAGAGGGGGAAGCAGGCTCCCCGCTGAGCAGAGAGCCCGATGCGGGGCTCGATCCCAGGACTCTGAGATCATGACCTGAGCCGAAGGCAGAGGCTTTAACCCACTGAGCCACCCAGGCGCCCCTACATGTGTTCATTCTTAATCATCAAGAATATTAACTCACTAACCTGTTTTTAAACATTATTAATGAATTCTTCCCTAAATAGAAAGTAGTTCTGCTTCCTTTCTCAGCCATCAATACAATACTGTTAATACATTTATTATTGCAAAAGTACTTTCCAGTGGGTTGTTATGTTGATTAGAAAAAGTTTACACGACTCTTTGTCTTCTATCAGCTATGAGTGATCAAAGTCTGCAGAAACCTCTTTGGAACTGCCCTAAATGATTCTCTTAGAAGGGACTACTTGCTGATGTGCAGATGTGTAGTCTATCTGGAAATGAGCAGATTTTTACAGATAGTCTGAAGAGACACACAACAATCCATTCTTACAACATAGGATATCTTTAATTAAATTGATATTGGTGAGTTAAAAAACATGAAGTGAAAAGAGGACAACTAGGGAAATAAGGTATTCTATGACTATTTATAATAAAATGTTTAAAATAAAAAAGAGGAAGAAACATCAATTGGCTTTGTAACTGAAGAGAGAAGACTAACCAAGCATTGTCTTCCCAGTTCTTATACAAGCAGAGACCACAGGAGAATAATTCTTACAGAAGCACAGGGAACAAATCATCATTTTTTTTTTTGCATATTTTTGTTTCTCAAAATTATTCGGGGGGGCTTTGCCTTGTTAGGGATGAGTAAAAACAAGATGTAAGAAACATTAAAAAAGGGGGCATCTGGTATTAAGAATCTTGAAGAATATAGCAAAAGAAAAATTGTCCTATTAGATATTATAATTTGGTATGTAACACGAACATTTAAAATTCTGATTAAAGGGATTAAAATGACCCATATTTTAAAAAAAAAGTCAAATAAGAACTTAGGGGATAGACCTCAAAATAAATTTACTCTCAGTAGTAACTTGATATAAGAATATAAATTCTTTCAATCTGATAAACATGGATACAAAATCTTGTTGTCTGTATTCTAGGTTTTCCTAGGTTGTCTGTAAAGAGTGATACATGTCAGGTCACATCTAAATGAGTCAACACTTGGAGCTAAAAGGCTGTTTACACAATATACACATTCTTTACTTACAGAGCAAAATAAGCTTAACACTTTTATATTAAAAACCTGGGATACAGTAGGATTAGTAGCACCATGAAAAATAATTCTTCCCCAAACTTCAGTCTTTCATTTTACTCAGTGTGATTCTTCTCTGAATTGAATTTTTAATGTGCTGTTTTAAGTTACTGGGCAAAATTTATAATCTTCATCTTATAATCCTTGGGGAAAGTCATTCTGGACCCAAAAAGTAAATTCATTTCCTTATTTCATTCATAGAAAACTAATAGAGACCTTGCTCTGGCCCGTGGTTGAGGTACATCTGAATCTTCATGGTTACTAGTCGGCATGTTCTCTTGGTCATATGTAGTAGCACCATCGGTGGCAGCAGTGGTAAGGTCGGGAGGAGTGAGACGTTGCATCCTGGGAATTTTATATATATATATATGTATATATATCACATTTAAAAACACACAAGGAATTCTTCAAAATGTTATGTCCTCTTCATGCACACTTGACATCGGCTAATACGTGTCCTCAAGTCTCCTGCTTTCAGCGTTTCTGACTGAGGTTTGCTGGGAAATGAGAAACAAGGCAATCAAATTAGCCTTTTCTAGTCTTTCAATTCTACTATTGGCTCAAAATCACACCCAAAAATCCCATTTTTGCTTAAGTAGCTCTCCCATGACTTAATGACTAACTTTTGAGCAATGTGATCCAGTGCAGAAACTGGATGGCTGAAGAGCCATTAGTGGTCATAGTTATTTTTGTGACTCTTCTCTTTACCACTATGACTTCTATTCATCTCTCCCTCTTTATCTCTTGTACATTTTTCCAATAGTCCTAGAATGAGGGAGAGGTGAACAACTGATGAGGAATAAATGATAAAACATATGCATATGAAATGCAAAAAGATAATTGTAAGAAAAATATCAAGTAATGATAACTCAAAAGAAGCAATATATAAAAATTAATTTAAACCAAAAAAAATCTAATAC
Source organism: Procyon lotor (assembly GCA_028646535.1). NCBI lineage: Eukaryota > Metazoa > Chordata > Mammalia > Carnivora > Procyonidae > Procyon > Procyon lotor. The sequence goes on from CM053612.1 coordinate 33,053,570, forward strand.
ACTGAACTATCATGAAGTACATATACTATGTGTGTATGTGGTCTTACTCATTCAGACACTTGGATGAGAGCATTGAAAACATCCTGGGAAAGGGGCGCCTTCATGACTCAATCGGTTGAGCGTCTAACTCTTGCTTTCAGCTCAGGTCATGATCTCAGGGTTGTGAGATCAAGCCCGCATCAGGCTCTGTGCCGGACATGGAGCCTGCCTAAGATTCTCTCTCTCCCTTACCCCCTTCCCCTCCCCAGTCCTGTCTCGTGCTCTTTCTCTCTCTGTATGAAAAGAAAAAAAAAAAAAAAAAGGAAAAGAGATCACTGGACCGAGGCAGGGATCATAGATCACAGCTTCAATCTTCAATTCCTGGGGTGGCCTCCATCTAGTTGAGCAGCTCACTTATTGTTGAGCAGGTCACATAACCTTTTCTTGCCCTGTGTGTTTGCTGCTGAAGGATTACTACCACCAGGCCATCCGAAAGCACACATCCCTAACATTGGCCAAGTCTGTTTCGCTGTCCTGAGTCAGGCTTATGAAAAGAACAAGCACAAATGAAAAACACAGTGCACTCACTCTAACATTTGTTGGGTGTAAACTCTCCGTGGATTGCTTCTCTCTCCCCTCGTACTTCTGAAGGAGGCTTAGGGCTGAACCGAAGCCCCGCGTGCCTTACCTGAACATGTCCGACACGTCTACAGTTGCCAGCCAAAAGCTATAGGAATTGGCATAGTAGTTGCAGGTGCCCCGCCCGTGACATTCAATGAAGGGAGCTGAACGAAACTCTTCCAAGCAGGAACCAGGGGAGGCCAAGGCCTGACCTGAGCCCTCTGCTCCAGCGCTCGTGTGCTAGAAAAAGATGGGGAAAAATGTGCCGCTCGGTGAATGCCCAACGATATGTGCTAAATACGGCCCCAAATTCAAATCCGATGAAGGATCGAGGGTAAGAGATAAGAGAACAGGATCCACACCAAAGGGACTCGACAGAGGCAACAGGCAGATGATGAAAATATATTCCAGAAAAATACGTGAAGGGGAACACGATATTTGGACAGAAGCTATTTGAGGTTCAAGCTTCTTATTATGCACATGACAGGGATTCCTTATATTGGGAAGATAGACAGATAGGATGGACAGTTAGCTATGATGGCAAAGACAAGGAAGGGTATTTCATACCATCATGAAGGAGTAGCCAATCCAGAGAGAATCCCATCCCTGCGGGCAGTGGGGAATCTGGATGGTCTGACTGTGAACCGCAATCACCACGGCTGGAGCTTCACAAACTGCACATCTGGTAAGGGGAAGGGAGGGGAACACAGTCCGCACAATGAGTACGTGGGAACTAGCAATCCCTCTTCTTGCAAAGCTTTCCTGCTATACAAGCCCACTAAGGTGTCTTCTGTGCTCACAAAAGCAGGAGAAAAATGCACTTCAAGAACTGCTCTTTCGGGCACCTGGGTGGCTCAGTGGGTTAAAGCCTCTGCCTTCGGCTCAGGTCCTGATCTGGGGGTCCTGGGATCGAGCCCCGCATTGGGCTCTCTGCTCAGCGGGGAGCCTGCTTCGCCCTCTCTCTGCCTGCCTCTCTGCCTGCTTGTGATCTCTGTCAAATAAATAAATAAAATCGTTTAAAAAGAACTGCTCTTTCATAAGCCCTGTCTCCCAATATACTTAATGAAGTTACAAACGACAACTGTAAGCCTTATTTAAAGAAACTGCACGACCACCGCTATAGCGTTTTCATTTTCCATTCTGCCTTAAATTTGTTTTCATACTTGCTAGAGTCAATTTCATAATTGCTGTAAGAGTTTGGCTTGTGTATTGCACATACTACTTTGCTGTCAAAGTGCCCAACTGGATGCTAGACATTTAGTAATGCTAAACTGTGGTAAGAACAATGTCTGGTGAGCTGGAAAAGACAAGAAACAGACACTTTCTCAATCCCCACCCATGATTTTTGGTCCAAAGGATATTTATTAACCATTTGGCTATATCTAGAGAAATAGAGCATTTCCAGAATGCTGGGCAGCTACCCAGGCACGTGGAGATGTGGCTTAAATCTATAAAATCAAGTAAAGCAGCAACACAGTAAATATAGCCAAGTCTACCAAATCTTTAATAAATATCATGAAAGGACTTTCTGACATATGACTGAACCTTTTACTCCCCAGAGTTGGGACTGACAAAAATCCCCGAAAAATAAATTCCCCCCAGGTCTGGGCAAATGTACTAATAAGGGCACCATGAATTTGCTACTAAGAGATGCTGAACTAGGTTTAATCTTTATATTCAGTGTCAAAGAAACTTGACTTTCCAATGATTCATCCTTTACGGTTAGTGGACTCCGAAATCAATTGGGCCATGATCAGAATGAAAATGGCAGTCCCATATGCCGGGGAGATTGAGTTAGAGCTCTAATGTGGCAAAACTCTAGGAAGTCTCGACTAATGGTACCTCTCTCCTGTTAGTTACTCATGCTCCAAACCTCTGCCATCACTTCCTCTGTCCCATAACTCATCAATGACCAAATCCTATCTATTGTATTAAAGGGATACATGTCCCCCACTGACAGTTCCAATCCATCCCTATCAGGACTACAGCAATACCTTCAATCTAACTGGTCTCTCTATTTTAAGACTATCTCCTCTATAATCTATGGTACATGTCAATGGCTCTGTAATTTTCCCGTAAGTGTAGCTCACGCACTTTTCAAGGCTCCCCATTATATATTAGATTAATTCCAAAATAAAACCTGACACTGAAAGCCTTCTACAATCTGGGTCCAAGTTAACTTTCCAATCTCTTCTCCCTATGCAATCGTTACAAGCTACAGTCTAGATAAATCAATCTACTACCCACTTCCATGTTCTCTGCCTAGTACGCCCTTCCCCCTTATAACTACCTGTATCTCAAGTCCTTCTCATCCTTTAAGTACTGATCAGGTCAAAATACATTTCTTCTATATAGTCATCCCAAATTTACCCAATTAAAGTTAAACGTTCTTTTCCTTATGCTTTTGTAACATTTTATTAGATCTATTGTAACATTTAGCCAGGAGTGATATATGTAATATATTAATTTATATATATTTGCATAACGATTAGTCTGATTTCTTTGTATATTATACTATGTCTGTCATAGGGTCTGGTTAAAAGCAAATCCTCAATTAATATGGCTTAAACTAAATACTTAACTGGATATTATAAAGGCACCACTGTCCTACCTAACCTGGGAAGAATATGATCACATTACGAGCTTTAGACTAATTTCTGACCAGCTAAACTAACTGGGGAATGGGTAGAAATCAAAGCTGAACCAGCGTCTCACCGACTAATAAATGGCTGGATGTTCCGGCCCTTCAGGGGCTCCATGCTCATTGGCATGGGCTCTGGGGTGGACAGCCAGTAAGAATAGTCATTTCTTGAAGCAAAGTTGCAAACATTATTGATGTTGCAGAACATGAAAGGCATGGTACTGAAGCGACGAAGGCAGCTGCCAGCCGTCCCTAGGAAGAATTGGGGAGAAAAGGGTGAAGGACTACATACTATGAGGACACTTTAGTTTCTTCTGAAAGCCTAACAAACAAACAAGGAGAAATTTGCCCACATTTCTTAGCTAATATACTTTGTTTTAGGTCTTCGATTATAAGGTGCGTGTTTGCTTACATTTTTAACATTTCTAAAATCAGGATATATCTTATAATTTACGTAGACATTTATTGTTGCGGTTCATTATGTATTCTCCAACGCTGCTTTTACACTGGTGATGCACTTATAAACAATGGTGCCTTATGGAGAATATTGAGCAATTTATTGTGAACAAGTGAAGAACACACACAGAGTTCCTATAATGTCTTGTTAGTACTCCCTCTCCAGGCTAACCTCTCTTATTCCAAGACATCCTCAGTGTGTATCTTGTTGGTTTTTGCAATCTCTTCGAGCCTAGGGACAATGGTAGTGCTGACCAATATGCACAGGAACCAGGAACAGGTTGGGAGGTGAATAATAAAAAGGAAAAAAAAAACTAAGAGAGAAAGGAAGGAT
>CM053612.1:33058100-33119647 GCA_028646535.1 Procyon lotor
TGCTGCTATAAACACTGGGGTGCATGTGCCCCTTCAGATCACTACATTTGTATCTTTGGGGTAAAAACCCAGTAGTGCAATTGCCAGGTCATAGGGTAGCTCTATTTTCAACTTTCTGAGGGACCTCCATACTGTTTTCCAGAGTGGCTGCACCAGCTTGCATTCCCACCAACAATGTAGGAGGGTTCCCCTTTCTCCACATTCTCGCCAACACCTGTTGTTTCCTGACTTGTTAATTTTAGCCGTTCTGACTGGCGTGAGGTGGTATCTCGCTATGGTTTTAATATGTAGTTCCCTGATGCCAAGTGATGTTGAGCACTTTTTCATGTGTCTGCTGGTCATTTGGAGATCTTTGCAGAAATGTCTGTTCATGTCTTCTGCCCATTTCTTGATTGGATTATTTGTTCTTTGGGTGTTGAGTTTGAGAAGTTATTTATAGATTTTGGATACTAGCCCTTTATCTGATATGTCATTTGCAAATATCTTCTCCCATTCTTTTGGTTGTCTTTTGGTTTTGTTTTACACACCATAATCCTTCCACTAATCCACCACAGACTGTATTTATTTGATCAGGTGATTATTTCTTTCACATAAAAACTATAGCTGCCTCTATTCTTTGTTTAGCCCTCAAGCTCTCTCCAATTTGATCCCATAGAAGAGACTCTGCAATCTGGGATCACTCTAGGGATCTTGAGCCCCATATCTTGGCCTTCCCATGTCTGAGGCCTATACTGTACCTGAATCAGGGCCAGTTTGTAGCCTCCAAGTCTGAATGCATAGTATGACAGCCCTTGTTTGACCAAACACATGCATTTTGACAAGTTACAGTGAGATACTGGATAGCAGATTCAATTTTCTCATTGAATTACATTTTCAATTTCACGGTGCTCAAAAACTTCTAATGGTTCCCTGACTATTAAATCAGGGATTTGAAGTTTATAAGCTTGATTATAAGTACAAGTTAAGATTCTGGTAGTGAAGTCAGAATGGTCTAAAAGCAGAAGAATTTTATGGGAGGAAGACCAGAGAGATTTACCTAAAAGATAAGAATATTTTCACCATGAAGATTTGTCAATTACAAAATTAGAAAGGATGCCACCTACAGGAAGTAAATGTGGGAAGGAAAAAGAGCAGAGGAAAGATGAAAAGGAGATAAAGAAAAGTAGAAGTGCAAGAAGAATGTTGGCGGGCAAACTCCTCCTTTATTTGGCTTCATAAAATGACCTGTGACTTTTGGCTTCCGTATTGGTGGAGATGTGTACTCCAGTGGGCCAGCACTACCCAGCAGGTGTGGCCACATGCCCTGGGAATAGAGTGAGTAGAGAAGACCTCTGGAGGTCTCTGTTGCTGCAGAACTGTTTTCACAAAGTAGCCTAGCTAAAGAGACCTCAGGAAGCCTCTTACTATGGAGACCCCAGAAACTGGGAGCCCAGACTATCTTCTTAAATATATTTATGGAGACAAAGGGGATAATGATCCCCAAAATTGGCAGCCACAGGTCAAACAATGGGACTCTGAAATCCAGAGTCAAAATTCCACCAAAGGAAAGGTTGAGGATTGGAAGATGTCTTGAGAGTCATCCAGTCCAGTCCAGTCTCATCCCATCAACCAATCTGCCCACCACAGTATGGAGAAGACACACGGGAACACATTAAACAAAGTGTATTTTATATAGAAATATGGTGCTTTACATAGTTTTAATTTACTCTGATAATACTTTACAAAGCTACGATACTTATTTTAGGAAATATAAACCAGCATAATTAAGAAATGACCTTAATTTCTTTGATTTAGAAATCAAGATTCTCTTCAGAACATACCTCTCAATTTGATGAAGACCAGTGTCAGAGAAGAAAAAACTATCTCCTATGAATAAACGCTGCCCACTCAAGCAACTATTATACCTACCAGAGAGAGCCCAGGGAATGTTTTCTTAATAACTAAGCTAACAAAAGAGTACATGTGGCCTTCCCCAAAATGTGCTGCTTTAGGCCAAGAATTGTACCTCACACTAGCTAACTAATGCTTTTAGCGTAATGTATTATTTATGTAAGACTTACAGTGAATATATTTGGTTGCCCTTGACATGGTCTGCAATTTGGAAACCCCTCAAAATTAGAGATACACTTTGTCTGAGGCTACTCCACAACCCAACAGGATTTTCAAAACAAAACAAAACCACATAATAAAAAATAAGATGCCAGTTATCTCACCCAAGTCTTGACCGTGAGCTCTTTTATTTCCTTGAACATACAGGAGAGAAAAGCCTTCATAAATCTGGACAGTTCCATGTGGGCATTGCGGTGCATCTGTTGTCTGGCTGTGACGTGTGATGAGGAATCCATGGGCGATAGAGGAAGTTCCTGGAGGACCTGGGGGACCTTGCATACCATCTGGTCCAGGGGGACCATCCAAACCACGGGTACCTATTTTCATGGAATCGTCAGTATACAAAATTTAAGTGAGCTCTGATCCTACTATCACGGCTACTGGCAAAACATTATGATCTCATTTGATTCATTAATTCCATCAATATTTATAGAGTGCCTATTAAGGTATTGTCAGATATCATGGATTTGGAGATAAATAAAATATGGTTCCTGCCCTCAAAGGGATGTAAATATATATTTTTTCTAATGGAATTGGTTGACAACATCAGGCACTAGATGAGTACTGGATGATGGAACATTAGATGGGAAGAAATGATGCTTATTTAGGAAATCTGTGTGTTATCTAGTCTCTTGTTCTACGAAAGGAGTCCAGACCCCAAGACGAAATTGCAGTCTGCTGTTTTGCTCATCAACGAGAAAGGAAGGGTATGGTTGTCCTTAGTCTGCCAGTTTCAGGGCTGAAAAACATTTTCCTTTGAATCTGTCTGGGGAATTATTCTCAGGCACACCTTTTTGTTTAGAGAATAGGCAGGGCACTACTAAGGCAGCCTTTTCAAAATGTCTATTTTCAATTTACCACTGGTTCCGTTTTTTTCTCTGTTTAGTCTCTTGATTTGAGCCTACTTTAAAGTTATCTTTATACACAGGCCTTTTGCCACTGTGTATATGCATTTTCACTTTGGGGAAACTTCACAGCAAAGCCAATATGTGATGAAGATGACACTAACTTGTTTCTCCCCTGATATACAGTTAATGAAATGGCAGGCTATTGGTTCCAGGAAGGCCACAGGTATTACTAGTCTGCTTTGTTGCCACTGATATTTTTTGTCAATAAATATTCTTTATGTTTATATTATTTAGAGTTATATTTATATTGTCTAGAGTTGCTAACACATACTAAAAATCTAATGAGTTTATGATCTTTGATTTCTGTTTTAGCAATCTTACTTCAGTGTGTCCCTTAATTTTTATTTTGTTTATTGAAGTATAGTTAACAAACAGTATTATATTCATTTCAGGTATATGATACAGTGACTCAACAACCTTATACATTACTCAGTGCTCACCATGATAAATGAGTACTCTTAATCCCCTTTATCTATTTCACTCACCCCAACACACCTCCCCCCTCTGGCACCCACCAGCTTGTACTCTGTATTTAAGAGTCTGGTTTTTTATTTGTCTCTTTTTTCTTTGTTCGTTTGTTTCTTAAATTCCACATATGAGTGAACTCATATGGTATTTATCTTTCTCACTCTGACTTATTTCACTTAGGATTATACTCTCTAGGTCCATCTATGTTGTTGTAAGTGACAAGATCTCATTCTTTTTTTATGACTAAGTAATATTCCTCTGTGTGTGTGTGTGTGTGTGTGTGTGTGTGTGTGTGTGTGTACACATCTCTTCTTCATCCATTCATCTATTGATGAACACTTGGACTGCTTCCAGGATATCTTGGCTATTGTAAATGATGCTACAGTAAACAAAGGGGTGGGTATATCTTTTTGAATCAGTGTTTTATTTTCTTTGGGTAAACACCCAGCAATGGAATTACTGGATCATGTGGTAATTCTATTTTTAATTTTTTGAGGAACCTCTATAATGTTTTCCATAGTGGGCTGTACCAGTTTGCATCGTCATCAATAGTGTAAGAAGATTCCTTTTTCTCCACGTCCTTGCCAACACTTACTTCTTTTTGATTCTAGCCATTCTGATGTGTATAAGGGGATATCCCATTGTTGTTTTGATTTGTATTTCCCTGATGATTAGTGATGCTGGCATCTTTTCATATGTCTGTTGCCACCTGTATGTCTTCTTTGGAAAATGTCTATTAAGCTCCTCTGTCATTTTTTATTGCAAGGTGACTCAAATTCTTTTTGGAAGTAGCTTTAGAACATACTGGAAATCTAGTGGATACCAGATTCAATGTTTTCAGGAGCACCCATTAATGAATGAACTAAAAACCTGGAAATCAATTTGTCATCTCAGTGTAAGATGTCACTCTGACTCTCAAAGCTCTGTGGGGAGCACTTGAAACTTTTGAAGCCTTACAACTGTATTACTGAATTTTATGGGGCGAAATTACACCCTGTTGTCATGTTTTCAAATGTAGAAAGATTCACAATAGTTTCAAGATGGTCATGGGATTTCAATCAACATATTGAAAATTATCAAAACAGGTAAGTACAGTGAATACCTTTGAAAAACCTCACCTTGAGGGAAAACTGTTTCCTAGTGGTCTAAACACATAAATAAAAAGCTTTCCATACTTTTCTTATACTGTCAAATCTCATGGTATGTGCTGTCCTATTTTCCCCCAGCAACAGATTCACCAGCTAGCTATACTCTCCCAATAAAAAACTCTCACAGCTCCAAGTGGACATCTAGAGGTCTCTCAGACTTGAGACTACTATCAACAGTAGTGTTTTACTTGTCTCACCTGGCTGGCCTGGCAGACCTGGGTCTCCTTTGCGCCCTCCTGCACCATCAAAGCCAGGGAGCCCATTGCGTCCTGGATCTCCTGGAGGGCCAATTGGACCTACAGGGAAAAAAAATAGGGTCTTCAAATATGGGTATAATAATTCCATAACCAGACAGATCTAGGAAACCTAAGGCCATTGAGTGTCACAAAATTCATAGTCTGGTCTTCTCTTTAATGCAGATACACAAAGGAATAGCTCAAACCCAGGACAAAAGAAGCAGACAAGGATTTAGCTCTGAGCAAAACAAACTGAGTTTTGGAGGGGGGGTGGGGGGCTGGGCGAGCCTGGTGGTGGGTATTGAGGAGGGCGCGTATTGCATGGAGCACTGGGTGTGGTGCATGAACAATTAATCTTGGAACACTAAAAAAATAAACATATTTGGGAGAAAATAAATAAATAATAGATTTATCTCCGCAGAGATTCCCATAATATGGCACTTGTGTTCTCTTTGCCTCAGAACAAAATAGGAGTGCAAGGCCCAACTTTTTTTATCTGTCCCACCACAGGTAAGGTTGCTACTGCCCGGTACACTTAGCTTATGGAAAGACTAACAACCAATCACTTAATAAGCGAGAAAGACCGAACTTAGTTTCTAGCTTTCTTATATAATCAAAATTGGCTGTAAGCATAGAGTCAAATGGCCAACTACACAGGAGTTAGTTTAAAAATAACGAGGCCTCACAGTGGGGAGCTGATGGATCATCAAATCGGCTTCCTATCCTTCTGGTGGTTGGGATAAAGAAAGCACCAGATCTTAAGTGCATATTAATTTCATTACGAAGTTTTTAACAACATTAACCTAATCATTCAAATTAGAAGAGCCAGAGGAACTGGCTAGAAGAAATGAGACTGGGCTTACAGGAAATTAGGGCATGAGAAATTAACATTTTTAAGAAAAAGGAAATAGTATCTGTGGTGGTCTGGGATTCTACTAGTTGTTGAGACTTCTCAGAGAATGAACCATGGTAGGTAAAAGGTGAACTAGGGAAATGCTCTCAAACAGAGAAGGCTTAGAAAGACGATCTGCCAAGGTACCTGGTAAACCTTGAGGTCCTGGTAGTCCTGGCAGGCCTTTTAATCCAGGCTGGCCTGGGATCCCTGGTGGACCAACATCTCCTTTGATTATAATACTCTGTCCTGAAGGACCAGGTAATCCAGGGGGACCTAAGCGGCAAAACATACAAATTGGAAGGTAGGAGAGAGAAAGGCCAGAAGTGTCCCAAGGTCATAATAAAAATCGGTGCAGAAGAAACAAGTTGCATTCGTTGAAATGTTGCCACGTCCAACAGAAATCTGTTCGGGAAAGCCATCATCTCACCCGGAAGACTAAAACAATAAATAATTTCCTTAGCGTCAGTGGAAAAATGAGGCTTACTGTCCCTATTTTCAAGCCTTGAAGCATGACTTGGTTACTAGAAAGTCTAATCCATTACAAATCTGTGAACACTGGTATCAGGGGAAGATAATTCTATTTCCTGACAAGTCCATTCTGATTCTAACATCATTTGCAGTTCTTGTTTGTTGTGCTTGTCAAGCACCCCACTGAACTAGTAAGGGAATTTAGCTGATGTCCTATTTCAGTTTATGGAAACTTCTGTAAGTCTCCAGCAAAAAGAACTATTTTCATATTAAAAATATTTTCAATTATAAATGACTTGCTCTTATAATCTGTTCAAATGAATACGGGACAGTTAGTATAAAATCTATTAAAAATCTTAATGAAGCATTCTTGCTAGTCCTGCATCCATCTTAAACTTAAAAGATCTGGTCTCAGTGTTTCCTTAATAAAACAGAGAGGTTGAGAGATCAGTAAATAGAGGGAGAGTTTTGCCTACTTGCTCTCAGTTGTTGGGAATTGAGACTCTAAAAGTTTAGTTCAAAGACAGAATGCAAACTTTCAAATTCTTCAGTATGTTTAAGAATCAGGTATAACTAGCTCCTGGAGTGATTCTTACCTGGGGGGCCAACAAGCCCTGGATCCCCCTCAGGGCCAGGTGAACCAGGTACTCCACTGGGTCCCTTAATGCCTGAAAAGAAGGTACAAACAATGGCACCACAAAGCAACAAGGCCATAGCATTTGTCCAGTCAAATCGGAAATTGGGGGATCTTATCCCAAAGGAGTTTAATATAAAAACATCCCTTCAAATACCTGGAAATCCTGGAACACCAGGGAGACCAGGATCTCCTTTCATTCCATTGAGACCTGGTCGGCCAGGATTACCCTGAATAAATAAAACGATTAATTTTACAAAAGAACTGAAGAGGGAAGGGAGTGAGGTTATACAGTATTCATATTCACTGATGGCACTTGCTCTAGAGTCAAACTTCTAAGATTCAAATTCCAATTTTGCCCCTTACTAGTTTGTGTGACCTTGACTTGATTATTTAACTTTGATTTGTAGTTTTCTCACCTCTATCATTAAGAAAATACTAGTATCTACTTGATGGTTTTTTTGTGTGTGTGAGGATTAAATGAGATAGCTCATATTAAGTACTTAGAAAACTGATTGCATTAGTGTGTACTTAATAAATGGCAACTATTATTTTATTATCATGAACAGAGGCACTTTTTTTTTTTAAAGTGTAGCACTAAGGTTATAAATTCTTGGGTGATAATCACATGTACAGAAATGATAAAGTCTGTAAGACTTAGCAAAAAATATAGCAGGGCCTGTTAATTAATTGGGTTTGAAGTCCAGGAAAACTATGGGGAAAAGAAGAGTTGAGAATAAGTCTAGAATGTACCTAAAGGAGGAATAAATGTGGGACAATGAAACTTTTATTAGTAGGACTGAAAAAGTAGCAAACCTGGAACATATTCCAACACGTAAGAAATGGCTAAAAGAGGAGAGCGTGTTAGAAAGACAGGATCCAGCTTCAAGAAGTTTCCAAATCCATGATAATGAGAGTATCAGAACAGATAATAGTTTAAAAAATTATAGATCATTTAAAAAAAGAATCTATGAGTCCATACTAATAATAAATAGATAATATACAGAAGAGAAGGGAGGCTTTGTTTACCAAAGGGCCAACTGGTATATGTGGAGATAGTGCGAGAGTTAGAAAATTATCATTTGCCACTATTGACTATATTCAACCACTATATTGATTGGTTAAGGCAAAAATCATAAATAGATATTAAATATACAGGGAAATCTTTTCAAAGATTTTATTTATTTGACACAGAGAGAGAGAGAGAGTGAGAGAGAGATCACAAGTAGGCAGAGAGATAGGCAGAGAGAGAGGGGGAAGCAGGCCTCCTGCAGAGCAGAGAGCCCGATGCGGGGCTCGATCCCAGGACCCTGGGATCATGACCTGAGCCGAAGGCAGAGGCTTTAACCCACTGAGCCACCCAGGCGCCCCTATACAGGGAAATCTTGATGAGGAGCATAGTATATTTGCATGATCATAACGTTCCTTTCTATAGTTTTGCTTATTAGTTACAAGGGGAAGCATAGTAGCCATGCAGTGGAGAAACCAGGAAACAACTTGTTGGAATGATCAAAATTATGATCACTAAAGAGGGGCAGATGAATATTGTGGGCCTAAATATCTGATGGAGGACACAACATCACTCACGTAGTATGGGGATGCATAACTAGTCTGAAGAAATAGCAGACAAAAGAAGGAACATTCTGTCTTAAAAAATGGCGGGGGGCACCCGGGTGGCTCAGTTTGTTAGGCACCCAACTCTTGATTTTGGCTCAGGTCATGATGTCAGGGTTGTGGGATGAGCCTCATTTCAGGCTCCACGCTCAGTACAGAGTCTTCTTGGGATTCTCTCTCCCTCTCCCTCTGCCCTTCCCCCACCAAATAAATACATAAATCTTAAAAAAATAAAACGGGAAGGGGCTACATTTCAATGGTGTTAAGATCTTGTAATTAAAAAAATTGCTTAGCAACTGTTTCAGATTGAGGGAGCATAAAGTGGTATGATGGTTAAATGCAATGCATAATTTGGTCTACACTGGAGGAAAACAATGCTATCAAGGACAATTACTAGGTCAACCAACACAATTAGAATACATAGAGTAGAAATAGAAATTTAGGGGTGCCTGGGTGGCTCAGTGGGTTAAGCCTCTGCCTTCGGCTCAGGTCATGATCTCAGGGCCCTGGGATCGAGCCCCACATTGGGCTCTCTGCTCAGCGGGAAGCCTGCTTCCTCCTCTCTCCACTTGCCTCTCTGCCTACTACTATCTCTCTCTGTCAAATAAATAAATAAAGTCTTAAAAAAAAATAGAAGTTTATATTAATGTTCAGTTTCCTGAAGTTCATAACTATGCTGTTATTATGTAAAAGAATATATTTAATTTTAGGAAATCTCATGCAGTGAAGTATTTAGTGCTAAAAAGGCATGATAATTACAACTTAATCTCAAATGTTTCAAATATATATATATATACACATATATAAAATTATATACACACACGTAACATATGGGGTAAAACATTAACAAATAGTCCATCTGGGTAAATGACTCATGAAAGTTTGGGTTTTGTTTGTTTTTTTTTACCATTCTTGGAATTTTTCTACGTTTAAAGTTATTTCCATCAAAAAATTAGAAACGGTGCAAATAAGAACTAATTTGCACAAAAGAAAATGAACTGAACTTGATACTACTAGATGTATAAAACGTTGCTATCAGGCAGTAGACTTGAATCGGGCATAGAGACATATGAATTGGAAGCACCTGGGAAATGCATGAGAGAATGAATAAAGAAAGGACTCAAATTTGAAGAGTACGTGGCTAGAATAGTGATGACGTGAGGAAAAAAGGTTGGTTGTTGGAAAGGTTTAAGGACTCCTGTTTTAGATTTTTTTTTTCTTTTTTCTGCTCTAAAGCGGTCATCAGAGTTAAAAGGTTGAGCCCAGGTTGTGTTGGTTGCGCTATCTAACAACAATCTCCCTGAATGAAGGAAAGAAGTGTTAATGACCCGCGAAGAAGCACCTGAGTTTCTGGGTCCCTCAAACCGAGGTGGAAAGTACATGAATACAAATGTGGGGGTAGGTTCTTCTGTTTTTACCGGTGAAGACAGAAATCTAAACTATCTGCGTTCCTCAGAGACACAAAAGTGTGCAGGGGAGCTGAAATTTGATCCTACCTCTATCTAATTTCAAAATCTAAAATAGCCCCCACGCAACTGTAATTACTTCCCTAGGAATGGTCTCATCTGCACGTGATGCTCCGATATACGCGTTTTCTTTTATGAATTTGCTTTCACTGAAATGGAGGTTTCGCAAACCTAAATAACATACATATCAATGACTCCAGGTAAAACCTCTTCTGAGGAACCCTTTAACTATAAACCTGCTAAGTCCCTTCAGTTGGAAGAAGATAGAAAACTTGCCTTTCCCTTCTTTTATAATTCACCAGTAAGGCATGCTTAGAGCCTTGACCAGTAAATACTAATAAAAATAATGTAGCTTAGAATTTTCATTTTGAGCGTAAATGCCCACACCCCTTTCTCATCAAATTTCTACTCCCACTTCCTACCTGGAGTCCTGGTGCTCCTTGATCTCCTTTCAAACCAGGCAAACCAGGTTGCCCAGGTTGGCCTGGGTTTCCTCTCTCTCCTTTAATACCTCCATTTCCAGGGAGACCCCGGGGACCTTCCGGACCTGGTAGACCTTGACAATGCACAACAAATGGCCATATTTCAGTATAGCACAAGAGTAGTTTAAAAAGCCTGGCTTCTAAAATATCGGTCTTCTAAATCTTAGCAGTTTCCAGGATAAAATCCACAGTATATCAAAACATACAGACCTATTGTGACTCTACTATAAATCGGTCCGGGTTCTTTTTGTTATCAACACTGGTTTGCAGTCCCTTTTAGTTTACATTTTATTATACATTAAATCTAAAAAGCTCATATTTAAGGACAGGACTGGGGACCTTAAAGACTGCTTCTGTAATCCCTAAGGGTTTCACTTATGTGAAAAGAAACAAACACCATACATAGGGCACTGTTCTCAAACTGAAGCATACATCATAATCCCCTGGAGAGTGTGTTAGAACAGAGTCCTGGGCTCACCCAGGAATTCTGGATTCAGAAAGGCAGGGGAGGGGCCCACAAATGTGCATTCTAACAAGTGTCCTGTAACTAAAGCTGCTGGTTCCAGATCACACTCGAAGAATCCCTACTGTAGGGCAATCAGGGATTCAAGTCATTTGTCACGCTGTGATTAACAGATTGCTTTACTTATAAGTAGTTATTTTGTAAGTAGTATTTGTAAGTCGTTTCATTCAGCTTTTATTGCTACGCAATTAAGATAGTTACTTAAGCAAGCCGTTTAATTTCATTTTAGTGACATGCTTACTAATACATGGTCATGTTTTAGTGTCAGAAATTTATTAATTCAATATAGTACTTTTGAATTTATTTTGAACATGTTTTCATATTCTTTGCATTTTAAATATTTCTGAAGAAAAACTCTGCATATGTCTTGTGAATAAAATTATTTAAAATGGGATTTTGCTAAGCTCTTTTCCATATACTGTGTTTTAACTTTTCATTCTAAATAAAGATATCAGGTCCATTAAATAACCAGCAAGATCTTACCAGTGGCCACATCTTCCGTTGCTAGGTGGGAAATAGCTGTCGCTTGCTTGCTAAGCAGTGACTGGAGCTAAGACCAACTAGTTCTGCCTCAAGAAACTAAGTAGGAAGCACTAAATGATGAACAGGCAACTGTTAGCACTTAGGCATTTTCTTCTTCGGTAACCTTAGTTTTTCATTGGTTTCGACAGAAAAGGAAGGTATGTAGTGATTACTTTTGAAGGAAATATCATAGGCAAACGAATTTAGAATGCTTGAGTTCATGCTTACCTATGGACAGAGGGTCATCTTTCTGATCTGAGGTAAAATTCAGACTTTAGTTCCCTCCCAATACTCTTACGACCTAGAATCGATGACTACATGCTAACGAGGCAGCATGGCGTGTGGATGAAGAATGCTGGACTCGAGCTGGGATGCTGGGTTGGAATCCTAGTTCCAGTAATTATTAGCTGTTAGACCTCAGGAAGTTTATTAATCTCCTGGGCATCAATTTCCTCCTCTTTAAAATGGAAATAAGAGGGGCGCATGGGTGGCTTAGTCATTACATGTGCATCTGCTGTGGCTCAGGTCATGATCCCAGGGTCCTGGGATCAAGCCTCGCATCGCATCGGGCTCCCTGCTCCGTGGGAAGCCTGCTTCTCCCTCTCCCACTCCCCCTGCTTGTGTTCCCTCTCACTGTGTCTCTCTCTGTCAAATAAATAAATAAAATCTTAAAAAAAATGGGAATAAGAATAGTACCTACTTCACCAGATTGATCCAAGGATTAACTAAGATAATATGTATCAATTACTTAATGTGGTGCTTGGTACACAGTAAGAATCATGGAAGAAGTTTTTTTTACCAATCATTATTCCTACTATTACCTTCATTAGTAGTAAAACTGAAAGTAAGAACACACCTTTAAAATATGAGCCCATTTTAAATCTTTCAAGAAAGATTTAATTCCCTTCCCAATCATGAAGGGTTGGAGTACTTTGCACTAAAATAAGCAAACAAGAGCAACTGCTGGGTTCACACCCCCCAGAGAGGGTTTTCTAAGCAAAATTATTAGTTTCATCTGTAATGTATAATTTGGACTAGAAATCAGGTAGTAAATTGTCTTTTTGGGAAAAAAAAAAAAACAACTAAGTATCTGTTAATCAGCCTAACAATGAGGAAGTAAGATTAAGATGGGGAAAAAAGGGAATCTTTTATGATCCTCTTCCCCAGTCTGAAAAGTTATCATAACATTTGGAGAAAAAAAAAACTAGGCATATTATGGGCATTGTTCTTTCTGCAATTAAAAGAAAATATTGGGTAATTTACCTGTTATTAATTCAGACCTGCCATTCTGGAGTCCCTCAAATTTAATTATTTGCTAATGATATAAGGGACATATGTTTTATTTTTAATAGTACTCAATAGTAACCCTCTTCCATTTTTTAGAATAGCCACATAAACATGTATCAGGAGCAAAGTCATGCAACAAAAATCAATATGCAGAGGTTACAAATAGGCCAGATGCCTGTCTAAAAATCATAATGCAGTCTTAAAGATAATATATCCTTTTAAAATTCAACATGTCTTCACATATGGATTACCAATTATAAATAACTGAAACTACGAAGACCTAATGTCATTTCAAACTTGATTATAAACAAGTCACATTACCTTCACCAATATGTTAAATACCAGAGCAGGTAGTATTTGAGGATAACAGCCCTCTTCAATGACTTCTGAGTTACAGCAAAAAAAGTGCATTTCTCTTATCATACATACAAAACATTAAAAAAAAAAAAAAAAAAAAGAATTGACCAGTGAAGAGTCTAACCTTGAAAACCTGGGAAGATCAGAGTTCACCAAAGCCCAAAGATCGATGTTAGCAGTATCAGACATCACACAGTACAAAATAAGATTATGAGTTAGAAGTGGTTCACATTATAGCACAAGTTAAACAATAATCCTCTTTGCCAGCATTTCTCATACCTACAGCGTAATCAGTATGCAAACAGAACCATACAGAAGTATAGAGAGCCAAACATTTTCAAATAGAGCTTATTATAGGAAATAAGCTGCTAGTTTTCATTAATCTAAAAAATGGAAAACTCTACTAAAGATATCATGTTAACACTGCTACTGTGGCTTTCCAAAAGTTAGCATCTCAAACATTAAAGTTGGTAAGACAGTACCATTTCGCTGATTGCCTTCCATTCCCTTCACAAAGGGATAAATGCTTACGTTTATCTTGGCCTGTGCCTTCCTTTAGTAAAAACTCAAGGTGCAGATTTCTTGATATGTTCAGACTGCCTCAAAGAGGTACAGTTAACTTTAAAGGCCTCATGAGACAAAAATACAAAGATCACAGGTGACTAAATAGAGAGATTAAAATAAAAGTACACAATGGCCATTACCAACTGTACTTTTATTTGCCTTCTTTGAAGATCATTCTATGAAGCCATATTCTGATTTTTTTCATAATTCATCAAGAAGCTTTCTTCTGTGAATTACTACTTATAATAAGTTATTCAAAGAGAAAGAGCCAATATGTATTTGTTCACTACTGAATGTTAAAATAAAGAGCCAAATTTTCCAAAAATGTGAAGACCATCAGTGAAGGGGTACATTAAAATATTTTGACATGCAATATCCTACCCCAAACCACAGAAATATCACATTTACCTTATTATTCAATGCACATATTAAATCAGGCTATTAACTATTAAAAGAAGGATCATTAAATAAAAAGATAAAAAGCCTATAAATAGGACAACTCTTGGTTAATGTTAATTAACTATAAACACAATTTCCTTTCTGTAGAAGTCTTGCTATGATTTATAAACACTGAACTTAGCAGAGAGAATAAATTGTGCTAGAGCATTGAATCCTAGGAATTAGGAGACCGAGGATCTGTTCTTGACTCTAGTATTTACATCTGAGACTGTGGACAATTCACTCACTCTAAACTTGTTTTCTCACTCACATAATGGGAACAGTGTTATCTGCCATAACCTCCCTCACAGAGTTGTTTTGAAGATCAAATTCCATTTTAAAAATATAGACATGATATCTGCCATGTGCAAGGTGTTATAGGGAACACAGAGGTTAGCTACATCCTAACTCTGCCTTCAAAGAGCTTTTAATAAAAGTACAGTATATGATGTAAATGGTGGCATGTCACATAAATATAAAACATTATTATTGCCAGGTAATAAAACTTTTAAAGCATTTGATAATTTGAAATTCAGAAGGCTAAAAATCAGCTTCTGTTTGTTTAAATGGTTTCTAAACCACATACAGCAAACTGACTCAAGACCACAGTTTGAGAGCCTGGCCACACAATTAGTTAAATAAAACAGAATTCCTACCTAAGATAATTCTGAATTTGAGTAGACATTTTATATATGTATTTGCTATAGAAGGACCAATAACAAGAATGCTTAGAAAAATGTCATTGAAACATGTATTTCGGTCTGAGTAAATAACAAAGAAAACTTCAGATCACATCATAGCAAAACTTCTAAGATCTTAATTTCTAAGAGATAAAATTTCAATGAGTTATATGCCAAGTCAATTTTGTACATGAAGCTCTCGATCCATTATTTCTCAAATGACCTAACAAAGTTTAAGTGAAAAAATAAAATAAAAAAACCTAGTCTTGTTCATAAGTGGTAATGACTAAAGATAAGCCGATGAACTGATTGGCAAATTTTATTTTATTTATTTATTTTTATTTAAGTTCAATTAGTCAGCATGTGGTACATCATTAGTTTCCAACATAGTGTTAAATGATTCATCAGTTGCATATAACACACAGAGCCCATCAATTTTAAATCCAGTTTCCAGTGTTGCAAAGAAAACACTGTAGATACCAGGTTTGAATAACTATGTAATTTAAAGTACATCTGGTAAATAAGATGTCAAGTTGGTTTTCAAGTGATATGGCTACTTCCCTGTTTCTTCTTTGAATATATTCTAGTGCCTCAGAAGAAAGCAATCTTCTAGCCAACACTAAAATCTGGAAGTGATCAAGGTAGCAGACTTCTGTGCAAGTCAGACAGGGGAGTACTCAAAATTACTTCAAAGTACGCCCTAAGTTTTCTCTTTATCATGGTGATAGTTAAATAGTATGCACTTGTCTTAATCTTTTTGATGACATCCATTTAGGAAAAACACAAGAAGCAGTTAATAGGGATTGATGGAACTTATGAGGTAACAGAAAACAAGAGAGCGGAGGCAAGGTCCAGTCTGCTATAACTAAGAATCTCCTAAAATGGCAGGAGCAGCTTTGCTTCATCTCTTATTATATTTATAACTCCGGGGAAAAGCCAGATCATAAGCCTTGAGCCATACAACTGCCTTTGTTGGAGGATATGTGTTACTAGTAAAACAGACATTTATCAGATTCCCAGCTATGCCAGTGACAAACAGTATGATCTTGAGCAAGCTCCTTAACGTCTTTGGGCCTCAGTTTTCTCATATGTGATGAAGATTCTCTCCTTGACTAAACTTTAGACAGGCTCCTCTGAGTCTTCTTCTCAATTAGGTCTCATCCTTGGGCCCTGCTCTTGTTATGCTGAAGTCTACTTGTAGCAAGTCAGTTTATGGAGAGTCCCCTCACTGTTGATATTTGGTCAAGTCCCTTTTCCCCCAACCTTGATGTCTAAGTTTTTGGCCTGACTTTAGCAAGAATTCTATTAGGCCAGTTTAGCAAGAATCTACCTACCCTTAATGTTTCATGTTAATAAGTTTTGATCCACCGACTCCCTCACTCTGCTGGTTGACTATAAATCCCCATTTATCCTTGTTTTATTCAGTCGAGCTCGGTTTCTTTATCCTATTGCAATTGTCTCTCCCCTACTGCAATAGTCTTAAATAAAACCTGTCTTGCCATCTTTAACAAGTGTCTGGTGAGTAATATCTCTTTGAAAAGTATAAAACTTAGGTCTCTTCTAGATCAGATACTCTATGGCTCTATGAAATTATGGGTTTGTGGGAGGAATGAAGTAGTAAGTAGGAATAAGTCACTAGGGAATCTATTCAGGCTTCCTAAAAAGAATCTTGAAAAATTATGAATTTTTAATTAATAAAAGAATATTTCCTGCCATTCCCTATAGTCAGAACTTAGGTATATACTTTTTCCCCATTTTAGTTCCCCCATCGAAATTTGAAAAGGTCCATTTATCTTGAAATAAAACACATTCAGATATTTGTGGTTCCTTTAACATCTTTCACTGTGAATCAGCAATTTTCCATTAGACAGCTCCTAGTAACTTTTCTTTGGTGTATAATGTTTATATGCGTATGATTCAAATAAGAGTAAGAGGCTTCTAACCTGTGTTGGTTGTATGGAATTTTTTTTACTGTGTGCCTATTACTTCATTTTCATAGTAGGAGAATTTAGGACTTTGTGACAACCCAAAATGTGAAGATGGGATGGTTTGAAAAATTATAAGAGTTGTGGCAAGTCAAGAATTGTATATTTGCAGGATCCGATAATATTGTTTAAAAAAGAATGCCTTTTCAAGGATATGGAGAAAGGGGAACCCTCCTGCACTGCTGGTAGGAATGCAAACTGGTGCTGCCACTGTGGAAAAAAACAGTATGGAGGTTCCTCAAAAGTTAAAACAAGAACTACCCTATGATTCAGGAATTGCACTACTAGGTATTTACCCAAAGAATCCAAAAATACTAAGTCAAAGGAATACATGCACCCTGATGTTTATGGGAGCATTATATACAGTAGCCAGATTATGGAAAGAGCCCAAATGTTCACAGACTGACTGATGAGTGGATAAAGAAGATGTAACACACACACACACACACACACACACACACACACACACAGAGGAATATTACTGAGCCATAAAAAAGAAGGCAATCTTGTCATTTGCAATGACACGGATGGAACTAGAGAGTATTGTGCTAAGTGAAATAAGTCAGCGAGAGAAAGACAAATACTATATTACTTCTCTTATATGTGGAATTTAAAAAAAACAAAACAAGTGAGCATAGGGAAAAAAAGAGAGAGACCAACCAAGAAACAGACAATTATAGAGAACAAACTGATACTTTGTGAAATAGTTGATAGGGATTAAGGAGTACACTTCTTGTGATGAGCACTAGCTATTGTTTTTAAGTGTTGAATCACTAAATTGTAATTGAAATTAATTTACATTGTATGTTAACTAACTGGAATTTAAATAAAAAGATTCCCTTTTTGAAGGATATTTTGATTTCATTTACATTAATAGATATAAAACAAAAATAAGAAATATACTCTACTCTGAAGGTAAAGGTAAAATATTATACAATACACTTTTGGGTACTATAAATTTTTGACTAAAAATGACAAAAAATATATGAATTTTAAAATGTTAAGTTAGTTTTCTTGACTAGATAATTTGGGGTTATTCCAATAGACAGAAACACTGGACTCTACAGTTGTTTCAACTTTTAGAGATAGACCAACATGTAAGAACTGAATTGGCATATATGCTCTTAAAATACATAATAGCACCTGAAAATATTAGGTAGAGGTATATATATATACACACATATATATATATATATATAGAGAGAGAGGAATTACATATGGAATTATATACATATACCACAAATATGTATATGTATATATATACATGTATATATGTATAACTATATATACACACATACATATAAATATATATATATATATAAATTTAAGAAAAGTTTCAAAGTTCATGCAGTTACTACTTTGGAGTTAAGGAGCTAACCTGGAGGACCTGGATAGGGATCAAAGTTCACCAAGGCCCAATGTCATCATTAACAAAAAGGAAAAATATCAAAATTGTTAGCAATATCAAGAAACTAAAGCATTACTCTAACTTCTTTCAAGTTAAACTTTAATTCAATAAAAGAATACTCTGGAAGTTCATATTCATGCACCTGTAGATAAACCAAATTATTACCACTTAGCACCAGCACTAAATTAAAGATAGCACATGTGATATAATTTGAAAGGCAATAAAAAATAATTTTTATAATAAAATTACCATGAGCTCAAAAATAACTAATTCTAAAATCAATTCGGTTTAAAACTCTGTTTTAATTTGTAGTTTATGAGCAAATTGAGAAGTCACAAACTACTCATCAGGTAGATGTTCTTCTTCCTACTATTTAGAAACAGTAAATTTTTAAAAGCACCTTTGTGACCAATGACTTTACATTGACAAATTTCACAAAAATGTTCTACAGTGAGCTCTATTACCAGGAAAGAACAAATAACCAGAGTGCCAATTAAAATATAAAAAATGATAACAGTTTGGTTTATTTTGTAATTACTGCATGCAAAACCAAGCAAGACATTGGTGTCAATTCTTTACATGCAAGAGTTAATATGGCTGAGGTGGTTTACACTGGTTTTCTTCAACAGTAAAACAAGGTAAAACTCTGAACATTCTCTGTAAACAGTCAAGTCAGATTAGATAAAATCTGGTTTTGAAAATGATCTTCTGAACAAAGTATGTGATCCCATTTGATTCATATTTTCAGAGCCTATCTTATTAAAATCAACTCCAATCACTTCAGAGTTTATGGCAATTTAAATGGAGATTTATTTTTAAATACATTTAAAAAACGAGTCAGAGACCTTCAAAGGCTAAAAGGACAAATATTTTGTTTCTTTAAACTTAGATTTCTATTATTTTAAATCAATGAGGACCAAGTTTTTAATTCCTCAAAATATAAAAATTGCATATTAAGTCCCCAAAATCTGTTAAGCATCTGTCACCAGTGGTTGGGCTCAGCAACATTAATCCCAGATGAAAACAAGCATTTCCAAACAGCAAACTGAAGTGACACAGCACATACACAAAATGAAAAGTGAACATTGGATGCAAAATTGAGACTATAAGAGCAGTTAACACAAGACAAATGAGGTAGAGACATGAAGCTGGTATGAAGAGATCGCTATTCAATTTAATCATGCTGTGATGCTGAAGATAAATTTGATTGCCTAGTTCCTAGAGAAGATAAAATGTTTTTATTGTGCTTGGTGACATTTGCTGATCATACAACAGAACCATAGCAACACTTTGGTATGGACCACAAGCATCTATGGGGTGATCGCTAAAATGATTTCTGTGATGACATGCTGGGAAGCTCACATTTTGCTGCCAGGTTATCAGTATAGTTTAAGGTTTAATAAAAAGACTAATAAATCCACTCTTTCTTTTTTCCTCCAAGTTGGTTTGTTTTAGCAACTTTAAGTAAATGATGAAAGGCGTTACTGAAAAGAATTAGATGCCACAGAAATGGATGGAGCTAGGCATAAACTAAGTTGTTTACTAATAAGGAGTTCTTAGAGAGTCTACAGTCCTAAAGACTGAATAACCTGCCAGCAAAATGAAATAAATTAATGAATATACAGACCATTCCCCTACCACTCATGTACATACCTGGTCTCCCAGGAGGACCCTGGGGCCCAGGGTTGCCTTTAGGGCCTTCGAGAGCTGGACCCGGAGAACCAGGAGGGCCTGGGGGACCCTGCACACCAGGGAAACCCTGAAAGCCTGGTTCTCCCTTTGGACCAGGAAGGCCAGGGTTTCCTGGAATGCCAGGTAATCCTCCATCACCCTTTTGACCTACAAAAGCAAAGTGACATTAAGAAACACATTAAATGATACTGCCTGTATTAGGCTTGTCCGTGAGGCCAAATCTGTTCATTCTTATTAGAACAAGTGATGGGATTTGCTAGGATCATTTCTATCTCCCACCAAATCCCTCACCTGTCCAAAAAACCCATTCCTTTCATGAAATATATTCAACTGTTATCAGAAATATTTATTAGAGGATGTATAGAAATATAAAAACAAAAATAGCTTGGATCCTGAAAGATACCCTTTGTATTAGGACACAGAGCAATGATCACATGATCAGTAGATGCAAGACAATAAAAAAAAAATAGAAAGGTTTAAAGTATTGACATGAACAGGTTAGAAGATGGCTGGAGGAAATTCCTTAAACAAATATTTTGAGGCTAATTCTGAGACTAAAGAAGAACAGATCTACACCACCAACATGCCTGAAAGTATATAACAGTGGCATTAAAAGTAATGATTTTGACATTGGGATCATGGGAAAGATACAGGAATGTCTAGGCAATATGTCTGTAGTTTGAAAAAAACTTCCATAGGGTAGCTAGCTAATGGTCATTTCAGAACATAAACGGGCACATCTGTACACACATTCAGTCATTCAGTTAACACTCTGGTGCTTACAATGAAA
The DNA here is from genome assembly GCA_028646535.1 of Procyon lotor. Lineage (NCBI taxonomy): Eukaryota > Metazoa > Chordata > Mammalia > Carnivora > Procyonidae > Procyon > Procyon lotor. The sequence goes on from CM053612.1 coordinate 33,078,775, forward strand.
ATAAGAACAAGAGAGGGCACAAAGAGGTGTATGAGCATATACCCACCCAAAACACAAGACATATATTAATATGAAGTTTTCCATTTTTATTGTTGGTACATATTTCTACAGAGTTTCCTAATTTTACCTTGGTTTTGTTTCCATGGGGGAGAAAAGAGTGTTTTGTTTTCCGGCTGAAAGACTTTTAAAAAATTTAGTGAAATCTACCTCTTTCTACAAATTTGCTTTTTTTTTTTAATCATTTCCTCAGCAGTTACTAATGAAATTAACAAAGGGATATTTATGTGAAAATTTCTTTAAGAATGCATTTTTATATAGCACGACTCTTTCTACTAAATTGTTAATTAAGACCTGCTTGAAGATATAACTTTAGCTTTGAGTTTTCTGGGGTTGTATGTGCATTTATAACAGTAAATGGTGGAGATAGAAAAATAAATGTACTGGAACACATTCTCTTTATATGGACTGATCCAGTATGTTTTATTAAAGTTTACCAGAAAGTCCTGGGAGTCCAGGGGGTCCTGGGATTCCAAAGCCCGGCTGACCTGTCAGAGCATAAACCAGAACTCTCAAATAGATAATAATAAATGAAACAAGGACAAATTATTTTGGATCATTCAGTTTTTTACTGAGTACTACAGTGTTATATAAAAGATGCAGAAGATTTGTTTCCAACATAGAATCATAATTCTAACATGAGAAAATCATGAAAACATTCTACTTGTGATAAATGTTAAATATATCTTTATATACATATAGATCTATAAATGGAATATAGATTGCATAGTGAAACAAGGTCATCCAGAAAAGATAAAAACAGCTGGGTAACTTCTTCACATGAAAAACCGGGCAAGAAAGGATATAGAGTTTTTTATAGGAAAGAGGCAACCTGATTGATAAACGTGAAGTAATATTCTCAGTACAGATTGCAAGAAGATACTTAGGAAGGGAAAAGTGTATAGTAGCTTAAAGGTTAAGAAAGAAGATATAATTTCATTGTGGGTAAAAAAGGGCAAAAGTTAAAGAAGACAAGGAAGAAATAGGAACAATAAAAAATATAGCACCTGGTTCGCCCTTCTGTCCAGCTGGCCCTGGAATACCGTCTTGACCTGGGTTGCCTTTTTCACCTGGAGGTCCTGGTGGCCCGGGACGACCTCCACCACCTAAAGCATAGGGTAAAGCAGGTTATACCTCTCCTCCCAACTCCCTTTCCTTCCATATTCCCCCTTCTTTCCATACTAGCCTCATTCGTTCTATCCAAATGACACAAAGTACCTTTGAGACACCCCTTTAAATCATAAAATCCTGTGAAAACGAAGCATAGAAGAAATAAAGGCTGATAAGAATAAGGAAGAAATTTATCATTCACTCAGTATCCAAAAACTTCCACTTTCTCATTTTAATCTAGCTTTAGAATATCAAGGAGAGTAAGATGTGGAAGTGGAATGGGGTGCTATTATAGGCCTCATATATGGGGCTAGAGAAGTGCCTTGCTTTAGATTCAGTAAGCAACAGTGCTATACTTTGCCATTCTGAAAAATACCAGAGCTTCCACTAATTGCAGGATCCTTGAAATAACTCTCCCTGGAAAGAGCCCCCCAAATAAAGTTCCAAAGTAATAATTTTAAGTAACTTTTGTTAAGAGTTGTTCACTTTAGGGGTGCCTGGGTGGCTCAGTCGGTTAGGCGTTTGCCTTGGGCTCAGGTCATGATCCCAGGGTCCTGGAGTTGAGCCCCACATAGGGCTCCCTGCTGGGTGGAAAGCCTACTTCTCCCTCTCTCACACTCCCTGCTTGTGTTTCTGCTCTCGCTATCTCTCTGTGTATCAAATAAATAAATAAAATCTTAAATAAAAAAAGAATTGTTCACTTAAAAAAAAAAAGAGTTGCTCACTTTGTACCTAACAAGTAGAACTTAGTGAATGATCACCATGTTTCTTTGTCTTAAAAATGTTCCTAGCTCCCAGAAATGATTTCACTTTCCCCAAATGAATATGAGCCTTAGTTTTACAACTAATCCTTAGGTTTTATACTTACCTACAGGACCAGGTTCTCCTGGAAGGCCAGGGTTCCCAGGAGGACCATTAATACCTTTTGCTCCAGGAAGTCCTGGGGTTCCTAGAATAAAGAGTTCAATTTAATAATAAAAGATAAACTGCATTGCTTTAATAGTTACAACTCAAAATTACAATTCATTGTGTTAGCACAGAAACAGTGAAGAATAAGGAAAAAAAACAAGGAAGATGCTGGTATTTGCTGAATATTTTTAAGAGTAATTTTAAGTTTTAAAGTGATTTACCCACAGGCTGGCATTAGAATACATTCGTAATAAAAATAATCACCACAATATTACACTGGTAGAACTGTAGGATTCCATTGTATGGATATACCAATTTTCTAATCCATTCATCTATTGTTGGACATTTGGGTCATTGTCAGGTTTTAGATATTATACCTATTCTATTTATGGAAATCTGTTCTTTCAGTTTTAGCTATTATGAGTAATGCTGCTATGAATATTTCTGCACCAGTACTTTTGCAGATATATGTATTAATTTATCTTGGATAAATACCTAGATAGGAATGGAACTGCTGAGTCAGAGTAGACATATGGTGTACCTCATTAAAAAAAAAAAAAAAAAAACAACTTGCCAAACCATTTGACACTCACAACAATATTTCAGAGTTTCAGTTGCTCCAGATCCTTGTACAACATACGGTGATATCAGTTGTTTTAATAATAACCATTCTGGTAGGAATGTAGTGTTTTGGTTTTAATTTGCATTTCTCTGATAGCTAGTGATATTGATCATCTTTTCCTGTGCTTATTGGCCATCCAAATATCTTCTTTTGTGAAACGTCTGTTCAAAGTTTTCCCCATTTAAAAAAAAGTGGATTTATATCTTGTTATTATTGAATTGTAGAAGTTCTTTATGTATCCCAGATATCACTCATTTGTCAGATATATGTTTTGCAAGTATTTTCTCCTAGTTTGTGGCTTCCCTATTCATTTCCTTAATGGTGTCTTTTGATGAGCAGAAGAACAGAAGATCTCAGGTTCTTTAAAAGAAAAAAAAAAAAACCAGTGTGGACCAATTGAATATCTGTATATAAAAAAAATGAACCTTGACCCCTACTTCACACCATAAAAATATTTTTACTTGAACAAATCATAAACCTAAATATAAAAACTTACATATTAAATGTTACAGAAAAAAATAGAAGAATATTTCCATAAACTTGAATAGGCTAATATTTTGTAGTAAGACACAAAAAGCACTAACTCTGAAAGAAAAGTAATAAACTGAACTTTATTAAAATTAACTTTGGAAAAAAAACTTTCATTCATCACACAACAGTATTAAGAAAATGTCATCACACAACAGCATTAGGAATGAAAGGCAAATTTGAGACAGAAAGAACGTATTTGTAATACATGTATCTGACAAGGACTCATATCCAGAATACATAAAGAACTGCTCTGAATCAATAAGAAAAAAGGGCAAACAATCCAATAAATGTGAGCAAAAAAACATGGAGCAGGCATTCAAAAAGATGCTATCCAAATGGCCAATAAGTATATGGAAAGGTGTTTAATACTGTCATTCATTTCAAAATGTAAATTAAAACTTCCCTGAGACACTTCTATGTACCCACCAGAACAGCTAAAATTAAAAAAGACTGACAATACCAAATGAGGTGAGGACATAGGCAACTAGACATTTCACAATACAAAGTACTAACCACAATATAATCACGACAAGCCACCAGGAGCCACCCGGGAACATTTCATACATTGCACGTGAGATTGTAACTCATAAAACCACTTTGGAAAACCGGCACCATTTCCTAAAGTTAAATGTATACCTACTCTATGATTCAGTAATTCTACTATGAACTTATTGTCTACGAGAAAAAAGTGTGTATGTCCACCAAAAGACATGTCAAAGAATGTTAACAGCATCTTTTTTTAATAGAAACAACCCAGAAGTCCATCAACAGGTGAATGGGAAATTGATTTTATGTATTTCTTCAATGGAATATTACAGAGTAATTATAAAAAAAAACCAAACAAGCTACTGACACATGTAACAAGATAAATGAATCTTACAGACATGAGTGAAAGAAGCCAGACAGAAGGATATATATGCATGATTCCATTTATGTGAATTTCAAAAACAGGTGAAATTACTAGATGATAATAGAAATCACAGTAGTGGTTACCTTGGGAGGTGGTTTCACTGTAAAGGGGCATGAGTAAAACTTTATGGGGCAAGGGACTTATTCTATATCTTGATATATGTGGTGGGTACACGAATATATATATGGGTGAAAACTCATCCATACTCTTGTACATTTTATTCTACATTATACTTCAGTAAAACGTTAAGGAAAAGGTAACCAAAGGCCCACTCAATCCATGCCTCTGTGCAATCCAAAAGACAGACAAACAAACAAATTAAATACAAGCATAACCAGAGCAGATAGTATACCAAGGTAGTTCAGGCTACCTACTTGACTATAATGCTAAGTCCCCTTGCTTGCAGGATTCAGTCCTTGTCATATAAATGAACTGAACAGTTGTCCTACCAACAGCTACCCAACTGGGTGCCTGAGCACAACTTTCTAAGAGAATCAGCGGCAGGCTAAGGTTTGGTAGTGTCTATTATCACCTACAAAAATAGTAAGGCCTCTTAAATGACTTATGGCTAGCAGTCAAAGATTGAAACATGCTCCACCAAACAGTTTTTGTCCACAGGATATTGTCCTGCTGAGCTGGTAATACTCATTCTCGTTCTATACAGAAAGAAATTTGGGCAAAGCAACATTGCAAGAGCTGGTTCAAGATTGTGTTGCTAGTCCCTACCTCATTGGGAAAGAGAACTGTAGTCTGCCAGATAGGAAGTTGCTCTGTGGTATGGGTTGGAGTAGATAGGAAGGAGAGAAGGAAGCATTTAAGAAAAGGAATATTACCAGGGAATCCAGGGAGGCCTGGTTGTCCTTTTGCTCCAGGGGTCCCTGGTAATCCAGGCAAACCAGTATCTCCCCTAGAACCTTTGATTCCAGGGTTTCCTGGGTATCCAGGCAGACCAGGTTCACCCTAAAACCACAAATAAGAAGATAAAACTGAGTTTCTACATGATGTAGATCATCTAACAACATAACATTATTTATAGAGCTTTTATTTTATGTCAGGCACTCTGCTAAGTGCTTTACATAATATGCTTTGTTTAATCACTTGTAGCAATTTAACTTGAAAATGCTTTGTTTAATCATCACAATAGCTCTTTGAGTTAGGCTTTATCATCTCTACTTATAAGTGAGAAAACTGAATCTTCGAGAACTCAAGTGCCTAATGGCTCTAGCAAGTGGCAGAATTAGAATTTGAACCAAGGTCTGTCAGACCTTAGAGTTCACGCTATTTCTACAATACGTAGATGTATTATCTCATTAATCCTTAACACTTCGGTAAGAAATACACTATGCCATTTTAGAGTGTTGCAACTAATAAGTTGTGGAGTCTGCATTTGGATCCAGATAGTCTGACTTGAACCTGTGATTTTTATCCCTAGTATGCTAACAATGAAATTCACTGCTTACAATAATTATGTCAAGGGGGGCCTGGGTGGCTCAGTGGGTTAAAGCCTCTGCCTTCGGCTCAGGTCATGAACTCAGGGTCCTGGGATCGAGCCCCGCATCGGGCTCTCTGCTCAGCAGGGAGCCTGCTTCCCCCTCTCTCTCTGCCTGTCTCTCTGCCTACTTGTGATCTCTCTCTGTCAAATAAATAAATAAAATCTTAAAAAAAAAAAACCCACACACACAATAATTATGTCAAACAGTAGTTACTGTAAAAAGTAAATTTAATCTTAATATGAGTAAGTCTAGCAGTCCTTCAGTGAACATCTCAAATCCCATATCCTCCATGAAACCTCCAGGACAAAGAAGGATTATGCTAAGAATGTAGGGAAGGTTCTTATTCTGTCAAATCAATAATGGCTTCACATATGCATGTCTTGACTCCTCAACTACACTGAACATTCCTTTGAAGTCAGAGACAATTCATATGTAACCATTTTTGCTCAGTGAACTTTTGCATTGTTTCCTTCTAATAGAGCTTTAGAATTCATACCCACTTTCACAATTAAAACAAGTTTTCCCCGATAACAATGAGAATATGCTGTAACTCTAAATCTACCAGTGTCCACTGCTTTGTTCATGAGGATCATGACCTCTCCAACAAAGAGTCAATGTTCAATATCATCTACTGAATACCTCCTTCTCCATTTAGTGCTTATGCTTGTCTAGATGAATAAGATCATCTATTTGTGACTTAAATGATTCTGCATTATGGCAAAAGCCTTTTCAACTAATTCGTTTTTTTCTTACATCCCACTGGATTGAGAATATATGTATTTTGATCTGAACCCTTATAAATCAAACATCTAGCACATTTTTACACACATAATAGGTATACAATTAAATTTTGGATAGAACTGGTTCCATCTTAGATATTTACACAGAAAAGCTCTGAATAAACTATCATAATTCTTCTTGTTATTCATGAACCAATGACATTTATATATCAAAATGAAAAACAAGAAGAAAATTCCAATAGTCTGCTAATGGTAAACCTGAAAGGCAATAAACAAGCTCCTGGTGATTTATGATAAAGTATGTTAAGTTCTACAAACAACCCCAATGTGTTAATTTCAACTAGCACTTGGTTCCCCACTACAGTTCTCACCACTCTATGACCTAAATTGTATACAGTAAGTATTTCACCAGGGCTTCTGAAAAGGACTAAAATGTGCCAGTTTAAGTTTTATCTAAGTTTTTATCATTCATACACTTTCAGAGAAAATAATGAGCTTCCAAAAAGGTAAGCAAGAAATTAAAAAAAAAAAAAAAAGAGCATACTTAGAACATCAACAAACTGGCCAGAAATCTTGTAAATCACTCTGAGAAAGGAAAATTCTATTTACAAAGCAAAAGCTTGACATGACTTGAATAGACTTAAGCCACAGATATCTACATTTGTTCAATAGTCAACCTTTGATAGAATTTGTTTTATTTAGATAATATAACATTAGTTTCAGGAATACAACACAATTTGATATTTGTATATACTGTAAAATGATCACTACAATAAATCTAGCTAACATCCATCACCATATGTAGTTACAAAATTTTTGGTTCTTGTGATAAAAACTTTCAAGATTTACTCTCTTAGCAACTTTCAATATACAATACAGTATTAACTATAGTCACCATGCTGTACATTACATCCTGATGACTTATTTAGTTTATAGCTAAGTCTGTACTTTTTAACCCTCTTCACCCATTTCACCCACCTTCCAATATTCTACCCCATCTCTGGCAACCACAACTTTGTTCTCTGTATCTATTAGCTCATTCTTTAAATTTTTTTGTCTGTTTATTTATTTTTAGATTCCACATATAAATTAGATCATATGGAATTGGTCTTTCTAACTTATTTCACTTAGTAAAATGCCCTCAAGGTCCATCCATGTTGTCACAAATGGCAAGATTTCATTCTTTTATATTGCTCAGTAATATCCCACTGTATATATATATCCCACATTTTCTTTATCCATTCATACGCCAATGAACACTTAGGTTGCTTCCACATCTTGACTACTGTAAATAATGCTACAATATATATGGGGACAGGTATATCTTTTCAAGTTAGTGTTTTCATTTTCTTTAGATAAATATCCAGAGGTGGAATTGATGGATCATATGATAGTTCGATTTTTATTTTTTTGAGGACCCTCCATGCTGTTTTTCATATTTTTTTGAGGACCCTCCATGCTGTATTAATTTACATTCTCACCAACAGTGCACTAGCGTTCCCATTTCTCCCCATCTTTACTGACACTTGCTAAAACTTGTTGTCTGGATAACAGCCATTTTATCAGGTGTGAAGCGATGTCTCATTGTGGTTTTGATTTGTATTTCCCTGACGATTAGTGATGTCAAGTATCTTTTCATATATCTGTTTGGTCATTAGTATGCATTCTTTGGAAAAATGTCTATTCAGTTGCTCTATCCATTTTTTTTTTTTTTTGCTCTATCCATTTTTAATTAGATTCTTTGTTTCATTTTTAATGACTATGAGTTCTTTGCATATTTCGGATATTAACTCCTTGTCGGCATAAGATTTGCAAATGTTTTCTCCTATTCAGTAGGTTGCCTTTTCACTTGGTAACTTCCCTGGCTGTGCAGATTAGTTTGGTGTAGTCTCACTTGCTTATTATGCTTTTATTGCCTTTGTTTCTGGAGACATATCCAGAAAAACATTGACAAGACCAAGGTCAAGGAGCTTACTGCCTGTTTTCTTCTAGGAGTTTTATGGTTTCAGGTCTTACATTTATTTATTTTTATTTTTTATTTTCTTTTTTTTTTAAAGATTTTATTTATTTGACAGCGAGAAACACAGCGAGAGAGGGAACACAAGCAGAGGGAATGGCAGCGGGAGAAGCAGGCTTCCCGCAGAGCGGAGAGCCCGATGCGGGGCTCGATCCCAGGCCCCTGGGATCTGACCTGGGCCAAAGGCAGCCACTTAACGACTGAGCCACCCAGGCACCCCCAGGTCTTACATTTAAATCTTTAATCCAATTTGAGTTGATTTTCATGTATAGTACAAGATAGTAATCTAGTTTCATTCTTTTGCCTGTGGCTATAACTTTTCCCAACACCATTTATTAAAGCAACTGTGCTTTCCCCATTGTATATTCTTGCTTTGTCATAAATTAATTGACTATATTTGTGTGGGTTTATTTCTGGGCTCTCTATTCTATTGCATTGATCTGTGTGTTTGTGTTAATGCCAGTATCATATTATTTTGATTACTATGGATAGCCGTGTAATACAGTTTGAAATTATGGAGTATGATACCTCCAGCTTTGTTCTTCTTTCTCAAGATTGCTTTGGCTATTCAGAATCTTCTGTGATTCCATAAAATTTTTGGATTGTAGTGAATCAGTATATTGCTTTGGTAATATAGACACTTTAACAATATTAATTCTTCCAATCCATGAGCATAAAATATCTTCACATTTATTTATTTATTTATTTGTCTCTTTAATCAATGTCATAGTTTTCAGAGTATAGGCCTTCCATCTTCACAGTTAAATTTATTCCTAAGTATTTTATTTATTTTGATCCAATTGTAAATGGGAAAGTTTCCTTAATTTCTCTTTCTGATAGTTGGTATTATATTGTATATAGAATATATAGAACATATAGAAGCGCAACAGATTTCTGAATGTTGATTATGTACCCAGTGACTTTCTTGAATTTATTTATTAGCTCTAACAGTTTTTGGTGGAGTCTTTAGGGTTTTTTATAAATATAAGTATAAAGTATAAATATACATACACACATATACATATATTTATTTGCAAATAGTGACAGTTTTACTCTTTCCTTTGCAATTTGGATGCCTTTCAATACTTTTTCTTGCCTAATTTCTCTGGCTAGGATTTCCAATGCTATGTTGAATAAAAGTTGCCAAGCGGGCATTCTTGTTTTGTTTCTAATCTTAGAGGAAGAACTTTCAGCTTTTCACAACTGAGTATGATGTTAGCTGTGGGCTTCTCATATATGACCTTTATAATGTTGCAGTATACTCCCTCTATACCCACTTTGTTGAGAGTTTTTATCATAAATGGATGTTGAATTATGTCAAACATCTTTTCTGCATCTACTGAAATGATCATTTTTATCCTTTATTTGATTAATGTGATGTATCATATTGATTGATTTGTAGATGTAAACCATCTGTGCATCTCTGGAATAAATATCACTTGATTGTGGTATATGATCCTGTTAATTGTTGTATTGTTTAATTTGGTTTGCTAGTATTTTGTTAAGGATTTTGGCATCTATGTTCATCAGGGATACTGGACTATAATTTTCTTTTCTTTTCTTTTTTTTTTTTTAATTTCCTGTGGTGTCCTTAACTGGTTTTGGTATCAGTGTAATGCTGGCCTCATAAAATGAGTTCAAAAGTTTTCTCTTCTTCACTTTTTTGGAAAAGTTTGAGAAGGATACATACTAAACCTTTAAATGTTTGGTAGAATTCACCAGTGAGGTTGTCTAGTTCTGGACTTTCATTCCTTGGGAGGTTTTCTGGATTACTGATTCAATTTGGATTACTGTTGACTAGTAATCAGTCTATTCAGATTTCCTATACCTTCATGATTCAATCTTGGAAGACTGTATGTTTCTAGGAATCAATTCATTGCTTCTAGGCTCTCCAATTTGTTGGCATATAATTATTTATAATAGTCTTTTATGATCTTTTGTATTTCTATGGTGTCATCTATAAATCCCTCTTTCATTTCTGATTTAATTTTTTATTTGAGCCCTCTCCTGGTGAGTCTAGTTAAAGGTGTGTCAACTTCGCTTATCTTTTCAAAGAACCAGCTCTTAGTTTCACTGATCTTTTCTATTTATTTTTTAGTCTCTATTTTATTTCTACTCTGACCTTTTTAAATTTCCTTCCTTCTACTAACTTGGTTTTTCTTCTTGTTGCTTCTTTAGGTGTAAATTTAGTTTGAGATTTTTCTTGTTTCTTGAGGTAGGCCTGTATCACTATGAACTTCCCTTTTAGAACAGCTTTTGCTTCACACCATAGATTTTCACAAGTTGTATTTCTGTTTTCATTCTTCTCAAGTATTTTTTTTTTATTTCTCCTTTGATTTCTTCGTTGGCTCACTGGTTGCTCAGTAGTATGTTGTTTGATCTTCAACCATTGATATAAGTGGGATAGTAAAGTCGTCTACTATTTTGCATTGCTGTCAATTTCTTCCTTTAGGTTTGTTAATATTTGCTTTATTTGTTTAGGTGCTTCTATGTTGGGTACATTAGTATTTACAAATGTTATATCCTCTTGTTAGATTGATCCCTTTATCATTATGTAATATCCTGCCTTTTAATACAGTTTTTGTTTAAAAGTTTATTTTGTGTGATATAAGTATAGCTACCCCAGCCTTCTTTTGATTTCCATTTGTGTGGAATATCTTTTCCAGACCTGTACTTTCAGTCTGGGTATGTCCCAATACCTAACGTGAGTTTCCTGTAGTTAGCTTGTAACTGGGTCTTTTTAAAAATCCAGTTGGTCATGCAATGTGTTTTGACTAAAGAATTTAGTCCATTTAAAGAAATTATTGATAGGTATGTACCTATTGTCATTTTGTTAATTGTTTTCTGGCTGTTTTATAATTCTTCTCTGTTGTCTTCTTTTGCTCTCTGATGTTGTGGTTTGATGACTTTCTTTAGTGTTATTATATTCTTTTCTTATTATCTTTTGTGGACCTATTATAGGTTTTTGCTTTGTGGTTACCAAGAGGCTCACAGATAACAGCCTAGATATATTAAAATCTATTTTAAGTTGATAGCAACTTAAGTCTGAACACATTTGAAAACTACATTTTTATTCCCCTCTCATTTTATGTTTTTGATGTCACATTTTACATCTCATTTTATGTATTCCTTAACTGATTTTTGTACTTAGAGTTACTTTTACTTCTTTTGTCTTTTAACTTTCATACTAGATTTATAAGTGATTAATCCATTACCTTTACTATATATTTATTTTTACCTTTGAGATTTATACATTTATATGTTTTCTTGTCACTAATGAATTTTTTTTTTCAACGTAAAGAAGTCCCTTTTTAATATTTCCTGTAAGGCCAGTTTGGTGGTGATGAGCTCTTTTAGCTTTTGATTATCTGGAAAAATCTTTATCTCTTTGTCAACTCTGAATGATAATTTTGCTGGGGAGGGTATTCTTGTTTTCAAGTCTCTCTTTTTTCTTTTAAGATTTTGAATACACTGTCCCATTCCCATCTGGCCTACAAAATTTCTGCTGAAAAATCTGCGTATAGTCTTATTGGGGTGCCTTTGTACCTAACGGGGGGTTTTCTTCTTGCTGCTTTTAAGATTCTCTCTTTAACTTTTGACAGTTTACTTATAATGAGTCTTAGTGTTGATCTTTGGGGTTCATCTTTTTCAGGTCTCTATGGTCTTTCTTGATCTGAATGTTTCCTTCCTCAGATTGGGAAGTTTTCAGCTACTCTTTCTTTCTTTTTTTAATTTTATTTATTTATTTGACAGACAGGAGAGAGATCACAGGTAGGCAGAGAGGCAGGCAGAGAGGGGGGAAGCAGGCTCCCCACTGAGCAGAGAGCCCGATGCGGGGCTCGATCCCAGGACCCCGAGATCATGACCTGAGCCGAAGGCAGAGGCTTTAACCCACTGAGCCACCCAGGTGCCCCATAGCTATTATTTCTTTGAATAAGTTTCCTTCTCCTTTATCTCTCTCTTCTCTTTCTGGGACCCCCTATAATGCAAATGTTATTCAGATTTATGTTGTCTCATAGGTCCCTTAAGCTATCTTTACTTTTTAAGTTTTTCTTTTTTTTTTCCTTTTTGATGTTCGGTTTGGATGAGTTTCACACTTGTCTTCCAGAGCACTTTCTTTTCAACACCTCCTCCATATACTTCTCAATTCAGCTGTTGTATTCTTCATCAAAACAGCTACTTCCCCAAGTCTTGAAGGAGTAGCCTTGTGTAGAAGATACAACTTATCTGTCAACTTTAGACCTAAGTTTCTTGTTGTGTCTTAAACCTCTGTAATTGTTTAAGCAGCCTAATTTATTTTTGATATGTCCCAGTTGTTGAGGGTGTGCCAAGACCTGCCAGTGTTCTAAAGGGGGGAATCTCAGTGAGCACCTAGTTTCAGGCTGATTGGAAGCCAGATCCTCAGGTAGCAGTTTAAAAGTATGCAAATATATATGGTCCTGTGGGTAGATGGATCTGGAGGTGTTGAAAAAATCAGGGCTTCAGACAAATGTATCCAATGCTTTCTGGGAGGTACCAGCAAGCTGTAGCAAGGCTGAGGAAGAATGCAAAGATGGCATCCTCCAGCCTACATTCCCTGAGAGCATCCCTGTAGCCTCTAGATGTGTGCCAAACTTTAAGTCTGCCCCTCAGGCTGAAGCTCCAAGACAAGCGAATAGGTCTTTTTCACAGACAGAATAGGGATTTGTTTCAGTACGCTGCGTAGTGCTCGGGTGGTAGCATGCCAAGAACTGTCTCTCTAATTGTTACAGTCTTAGGGGATTTAGGAATGCAAGCCCCCTGGCCACTAGAGCCAGATGATTAAGGAGTGACTCCAGTATGGACTGCATGCACCTGCTGGCTCTTGTGGGGGCCACTGAAGTGCACAGAACTGGTGTGTGGCTCTTTTGCAGGGCCACAGGAGAATCAAGGGCTAGTGCTTGCTGCCGTCTTTAGGCGGGCAATGGGAGAGTGCAGGGCTGGTCACATTTGCCAGTACTATCAAGGTAGAGAGAGAGTACAAAAATGGTGCCTGCCAGAACTTCTAACCACAAAGAGAGTTCCAACATACTCCTGCCCCTCTGGCAGATGCTTTAATACCAGCAAATGAATCTCTTTCATATATAGTACAAGCACTTTTCACACTGCTACTTTTGCACTGGTTCCTGAGGCGGGTGAGTCTGCACGCAAGCCCTTTAAGAAATGCATCTCAGTTCCCCCCACAGCCCTTTGGCTGTAGGCCCCTTTGGTTTTTAAAGCCAGATGTTTTGGAGGATGGTCTCTCTGTTACAGGTCCCAAGGGTTAGGGTGCCTGATGGGGGGCATGAACCCATAACTCCTCAGTGAGGAGGTCTAGATTTGTAAGATCCCTTCTGATTGTGGATCACCTCAGCGGGGATGGGGTTTTGGATGAGACCATCTCTCTGCCTCTGCTACCTGTTGATGTGGCCCTTTTATTATTAGTCATGATGGAAGCTGTTCAGTTAGTTTTCAGGTCTTTTTCAGAGGGAATTAATTGTTCCCTATGTAGCTACAGATTTGCTGTGTCGATGGGAAGAGGTATATTCAGTATCTTCTTCTGCCATACTCTTGGACTGCCCCATCAGTCCTTGTTTTTAACAACTCACTAATTATAGAATTTTTTCTTATGCTTGACATCCTCTAATCACAGTATTATGTCTCCTGAAACTTTAATTCTACTCTATAATATAGGCAGTCTCACTTTGCACAATAGTATGGAACTATAAAAATGAAGATGCAAGCTAAAACCATATAAGGGAGATCTTAATAATGAGAAAAATATGACTGTTCCACAACCTTTAAAAGTTTTTCCCACAACTTTAAAATCTCTCTTCATGTAAGTTATACATGTGTAGAGAAAAGTCATATTGCTAATTTTGTTTTCACTAACTTCCTTGTCTGCACCTCTAAAGTCTCTCAATGGTGGCAGCGTCAACATTCCTATGGTTGGCTATTTGTCTGTAACTCTATTTATATTAGCTTTAAATGTCACTTCCAGTGTTATCACTTCCCATTTTTGCTGCACTTTCGTCTTTGTTGGTTAATTTTCTCTTTTGAGTATCCATATTTTTAAAATTTCACATTGGCTTATCAATGAGAGACACAGAGGCAACAAAACTACATGCTTTGCTATTAGGGCATTAAGGGAATAACGTTTTCACAGTGACTAATCCCTGACGGAATTTGAAAGAAGTGAAATAACCATTCACTGATCATGATACACAAGTGATGTATATAGTGATTTATGGAGTGAAGAGCTAATAGACCACGGTAACTTAAGTTTGAACTATGTTGTGGATAACTATGATGGATAACTATGTGGATAACTGTTCTGGATAACTATTGTGGATAACTATGATGGATAACTATGTGGATAACTAAAATAACTATGATGTTATTTAACTAAATTGTGGTAACAAATTTGTGTATATCAGAACTGTGCAAAGCAAGGACCGAGCTATAAAATCCTATTTTTTCAATGTGTCACCATTATATGATAAAACAATACCATCTGAAAGAAACAACCATTTCAAATACATGATTTCTTTGTTTTACCAACTCTGCAACTATCTAAGTTTAGTGTAGAATTTGTTTACTGAAATATACTTGAAGGGTGCATAGAGAAAGAAACTAAGTCAGCCTCTTCCTTAGAGTTGAATATACTGTGGCTATTTGCCAAAATATACATGAAAAAATTTAGAAAAAAATTTAAATGGAATTTCAAATCAATGAGTAAAGAATGGAGTCTATAACAGATGGGATTGGGTTATCTGGATATTTATTTCGAAAACATGAAGTTACTTCCTCACCTCACAAAATATAGAGAAAAAACTCATGGATTAAAGATGTGACTATAAAGAACAATATCATGAAAGTACTGGAAGACATAGGTCTATTTTTATAATATTATTAAAAAAGAAGTTTTTATAACAATCAGAAAATTATGCTCCTGATCTTTCCTACCAGATCTGCTTCCCCAAATCTCTCCTATCTCAGTATGAAGGAACTCATTTCTCACATTTGCTCAGGATAAAAATTTTAGAATCATCTGTATCTTTCCTCTGACAGTCCGTGATATCTCTCCTCTAATATTCCATAAAGCAAATCTTCCTGGCTTGACCTGGAAAATAATATCCAGATTCTGAATGTTTCCTCTCATTTCCACTGTTACCACCCTGATCCAAGCCATCAGGATCTCTGGTCTGTGTTATTTAAATAGTGTCATAAGTGGTCTCACGGTCTTCATCCTTATCCCCCTATGATCTAGTTCCAAAATAGGAGCTATGATATATTTTCAAATTCAAGTATAATTATGTCATTCCTTCCAGTCAGTCCCCATTTCGCTCGGGAGTAAAATCCCTTACTATGATCTACAAGGCTCTAGATAATCTATCTCCCATTACTAACCTGATCTCATCTCTTACTTTGCTTCACCTCACTAATTCGGCTTAATCCGTACTAGCCACTTTTATGTTCTTCAGATGTGTCAGTTACGCTCTCCCACCTCAGGGTGCTTGAATGACTTGTTCCCTCACTGCATGTCACTAGATCAAGTGTATTCAGAGCAGCTTTCTCTTACTACTCTATTTCAAAATATAACAATTCTCAGCAATTCCTATCCCTAAGCCTCACTTAACTTTTGCCATACCTTCTGACACACTATAAATATATTTATTTTATTGACTAGATGCAAGGTCTGCACAGCCAGTAAGTTTGTTTCATTAGTTTTCTACCTCTAGCCCCTAAAACAGTACCTGGCACCTCACACACTCATTAGGTATATTTTGAATGAATGAATAAACAACACTTGCCTATGTAAAAATTTTGTATGCTAAATGATAAATGCATAGTAAACAGGGTTATAAGACAAACAAATGACTGGGAGAAAACAACAGATATAATAGACAATAGATGCATCTTTAGGAAGTACTTCCATAAATCAATAGGAAACACACTGGGTATGGTACATAAACAATGAATCTTGGAACACTGAAAAAATAAAATAAAATTAAGAGAAAGGAAAAATAAAAAATAAAAAATAACTTTTAAAAATGACTGAAATGGGGGCACCTGGGTGGCTCAGTCGTTAAGCGGCTGCCTTCGGCTCAGGTCATGATCCCGGAGTCCTGGGATCGAGCCCCGCATCGGGCTCCCTGCTCTATGGGAAGCCCGCTTCTCCCACTACCATTCCCTCTGCTTGTGTTCCCTCTCTCGCTGTGTTTCTCTCTGTCAAATAAATAAAATCTTTAAAAAAAAAAATGTGACTGAAATGTAGTCTGATCCTACTAATTTTTTTTTTTTTAAGATTTTATTTATTTATTTGAGAGAGGGAGAGAAAGAGAGAGCATGAGAGGGGAGAAGGTCTGAGGAAGAAGCAGACTCCCCATGGAGCTGGGAACCCGATGTGGGACTCAGTCCCAGGACTTTGGGATCATGACCTGAGCCGAAGGCAGTCGCTTAACCAACTGAGCCACCCAGGTGCCCCTGATCCTACTAATTTTTAACTGAGTAAACTTGGGCAAATTATTTAAACTTTCTCGAAAAAAAAAAAAAAGGAAATCACAACCAAATCCCCTCCTAAAAATGAGGTAAGAGTATGAACAGACAATCTGTAGAGGAGATATAAGCATAAGAAATCTCATTCATAATTAGGAAAATTACATTTAAACAAAGATACCCTATTTTTCACCCATTAGACTGACAAAATTAGAATGATTAACGATATCCAATATTTGTAAAATGAGGAGAAAATAGAAAATTTCTTATACTGATCAAGATAGTATGAAGCAGGGGCACCTGAGTGGCTCAGTGGGTTAAAGCCTCTGCCTTCAGCTCAGGTCATGATCTCAGGGTCCTGGGATCGAGCCCCGCATCGGGCTCTCTGCTCAGCGGGGAGCCTTCTTCCCCCTCTCTCTCTGCCTGCCTCTCTGCCTACTTGTGATCTCTCTCCTCTCTGTTAAATAAATAAATAAAATCTTAAAAAAAAAAAAAAAGATAGCATGAAGCAGCAGAGATATTTAAGAGAAAAAGTAGTAATTATCAATATTAAAAAGGCATATATATGATAGGTTCCAGCAACTCTACTCAGAATTTATTCTATGGCAATATTTACCAAATAATCTTAAGATATGTATGAGACATGGGGTAAGAATCTTCAGAGCAACATATGTTTGTAATCGTGAAAATACAGAAACAACTCAGTGTTCATAATAGGTTAAACTATTTATGGTTAACCCATACACAAAAAACTATATAATTATGAAAACGAATGAGGCATTTATTAATGGGCTGATAAAGATAATTCGCGAAGACTTTCTAAGTTATGATAGCTGGGTCCAGACTAGATATATAGTATGATTTTATATGTGTAAATAAAAATACAAAATACCTGCATTTGATAGATGCAGCATCATTCCGTGAATTAGTAACTGAGGAAAAATGCTTCCAGTTATAGTCGTAGAATGCTTTCTATTTTTTTTTTTAAAGATTTATTTATTTATTTGACAGAGAGAAAGAGATCACAAGCAGGCAGAGAGGCAGGCAGAGAGAGAGGGGGAAGCAGGCTCCCCGCTGAGCAGAGAGCCCGATGCGGGGCTTGATCCCAGGACCCTGAGATCATGACCTGAGCCGAAGGCAGAGGCTTTAACCCACTGAGCCACCCAGGCGCCCCGAATGCTTTCTATTTGAAGATGCACCTCAATATCAGAGATTTTGAATGTAAAAAATTGAGTCTTAAAATTGATGAAATATCTATCATATATTCATGTTTATATACACATAAAGTATCTTCTGTGGACAACTATTAAAAGTGGTTACCTTAGGTAAGAACTATGTATTTAAGTTATGTAAATATGTGGAAAGAAGACTTCTCATCTTACATTGTTTCACACTGGTTGATTTTTAAAATCAAGTTTATTGGTTACTATTAATATAACAACTTTAAAAGACAAAAACCTAAATGAACTTGTCTTTTGATTTGGACATTTCACTTTTAGGAATCTATACAGCATAAAGAATTATACATGTGTCCACAGACATGTTGAAGAATATTCAGTATGATGTTATTTACAGTAATAGAATATCATGCAACTATTAAAAATAATGTACAGTGTTGTGATGAGCACCGGGTATTATATGCAACTAGTAAATCGTTGATGATGAAACTACATCAAAAACTAACGATGTACTATATGCTGGCTAACTGAACATAATAAAAAAATGTACAGTGACAAAGAAAATTGTGTAAGATATAGTAAAAAAGAAAGATTAAAAGATGTAAGTGATAAAGCAAGTACAGAACAGTGCGTATTCTGTGACTCTATGCATATATAATACATGTAGAAAATCCAAAATTTTGTTTATATACATAAAGATATGGATGGCAAGGGATTCAAATTTACGCATTATTATCAGTGGATCTCTAAAGGGAAAGGAATGGAATAAAGAAGATCTGTTATGAAGGAGATTTTCCCTTTTACCCTTGACATGTCTGTATTATCATTTTTTAAAGTAGTCATGTATTACTGGTAAAATTTAAATAGAAAAGAAAATATTCAGCATCATTTCAATAGACTTTATACTGTTAATTTGCAGTTAATATGCAGAAATTTCTCTTGATTATCTCTTACAATAAGTTGATTGACTACGCAATCAAACTAAAATCTTTTTGTATACTATTAAAAAGAAATTATCTTTAAAACATTATTCAAATTTCACGAGTTAAATCATTGAACAACGACAAAAAAAGAGACAAAGCAAGAAACCGATTCTTAACCATAGAGAACAACCTGATGGTTACCAGAGGGAAGGTGGGTGGAGGGATGGGTTAAATAGGTGATGGGGATCAAGGAGTGCATTTGCTGTGATGAGCACTGGGTATTGTATGGTAGTGTTGAATCACTATGTTAACATACAATAACATTGTATGTTAATTATACCGGAATTGACATTAAAAATTTTTTTTAAAAAATTAAAAAAATAAAAAGGACAGCTTAACAGGAAAAAAACACATTATTCAGTACATTGTTATCTCAGTGGGAATTTTCATTAATTCCATGGAAGGTTAGTAACACCATTCTTTTCCTAATATTTCCTAGCTTTGTGGTCTACCTGAATGATTAAACAATATTATGAGAGAAATGATTAACTAGGAGAAAATATTTGCAATATATATAATAGACAATGGATGCATCTCTGCTAGTTAGAGTACTTCCACAAATCAGTAGGAATTAATACCTTTTTACATGGAATTAAGTAGCTATCAAATATTTTTTGAGTCTAGGGGCGCCTGGGTGGCTCAGTGGGTTAAAGCCTCTGCCTTCGTCTCAGGTCATGATCTCAGGGTCCTGGGATCAGGCCCCTCATCGGGCTCTCTGCTCAGCAGGGAGTCTGCTTCCCCCCTCTCCTTCTCTGCCTACTTGCGATCTCTCTATCAAATAAATAAGTAAAATCTTTAAAAAAATATTTGAGTCTAATGATTCTAAGATATGTTCTAATTTTGATTGATTGAGAAGCACTACCAAAGTTTTCACACTGACTAGGGGCATGGAGGGACATGTAAAACTGTTTTAAGAGCACTACCTCAGATATGCAGTTAGGAATACTACTGCACCTTCATTAATTGCACAAGTTACTCTGTCTACAAGTCTCTTCATATTAGTTGATAACAATAGTAGGATATAGATCAACATTCCACCACTAAGATGGAAAAAGAAAACCAAAGCCAGGCAGGAATATACCTTTGGTTCATACACAGAGATTAAGATAGGGAGAAAACAAAGAAATCAGGATGTTTCCCCTCACACACCTTTTTGGAGTGGCTACAAACCCTAAAACATAACTCCTTACAACCTAAGAGAAAGCAGGAGGAATGAATTTCTAGAATATACCGTTTCTTTTCTAGAATTTCTAGAATATACCATTGTATAGCTTGTTTAATGAAGAATTAGGAATGAGCACAGTATTTTAAAAAATCACGTCTGCTCAGGTATATGCCCAGAGTAGAATTACCTTTGGCCCAGGAAGACCTGGAAGACCAATGCCTGAAACACCGGGATCACCTTTTTCTCCTTTCAGTCCAGGTAATCCTGGGGAGCCAAGTTGTCCAGGAACTCCAGGAGGTCCAGGGGACCCTTTCACACCCTGAGGGCCTGTTGAAATCATGTAATATGCATTTTTTTACAAAGTATTCTTTATTCATGGTGTATCTCTGACACTTATGACTAAGGGAAAAGGTTTTTTAAAAAGAACTCTGTAGGGGCGCCTGGGCGGCTCAGTCGTTAAGCGTCTGCCTTTGGCCCAGGTCAGATCCCAGGGTCCTGGGATCGAGCCCTGCATCGGGCTCCCTGCTCCGCGGGAAGCCTGCTTCTCCCACTACCATTCCCTCTGCTTGTGTTCCCTCTCTTGCTGTGTTTCTCGCTGTCAAATAAATAAAATCTAAAAAAAAAAAAAAAAAACTCTGCAAATCCTGGATTATATAATAATCTTTTACAACTAGGATTATTTAAAAGCCTATTTTTCAAGGAAGTTTAAGTGTAAGGGGTACAGTGAGAGAAAAGATACATATTTGTGGATCCTTACTCTTAAGGTTTCTAAAACTCTGTCCCTTAAATCCCACTTCAAATATTTGTGTGATAAGAGAGCTCTATCCACTGATTACCTCGGTTACTGTCTCAGTTTGATTCTATCAACACCGGTCTCTATTTTAATAACAAAAAGAATGAACCATCTGCCATTAATGGGATTAAATATTTGGGAAACTTTCATCACTCACCCGGAAAACCCATATCACCTATGCTTCCTTTAAGTCCAGGAGGTCCTGTAAGTCCTGGATTCCCAGGGAGACCAGGGTTACCTTTGGGACCTAGAAAAGTTAAATTGGTTAAATTAAGACAAATCAGCCATATTGAGTTTGCCTGATTTCTTGGAGTGGGTTATAACTATAATGTAAGCATGGGATTAGATGGATGAAATCTTAATAAGTGATTAAGTTCCACAGATCTAACTCAGCATAAAACAGGCAAGAGGTATCTAAGAAATCTCCTTAGGGACATATTACAATATAAACATAGCAACAGAAGCCTCCTAATACAAATCAGTTTTTAAAAGGCGAAAATTTTACTAGGACACCTTACTTCTCGCCCTAAAACAATTCCAATCACGTGAAGTCCTATTCGTATTATGTGCATGCTACCCTTACTGTATTTACCACAGATAAATCCGATATAATGAGTCTGCTTTTAAAACATTGAGGAGGGCTTTCCCACATAAATCTGATTATGTGAAAGCGGCAAACGGAAAGTGGTATCCTGCTATGATGTACTCCCAGTACATTAGGCCAGGGATAGATAAAGGTTGAGGGAGAGGTACTAACTCCCAACAGTCATGGCTGCTGTGTTTATACATTCTCCCTAGAGCTCAATGTTGCCTTAAACAGTTTTTCTCTTCTCTTCTTTTTTTTTCTTCCATACTGGCTTCCAACTTGGGGAAGAGAATGCAGAAGATATGAAGGATAGAAAGCAACTATATATCAAGGCAATGCAGTACAGAGTCTAGAGCAGAGTAACTGACCTGAAGGACTCCTATGAGGATGGAGACCAGCTGCTCTTTATTCCTTTGGGGCCTAACTAAAAGGAAATGGCTTAAGAAGCAGCAAGAGTTTTATTAGAAATAAGGAAAAAAAATCCATGTTGACTCTAAGGGTGATTAATGCCGAAAAAGACTACCAAGGTATGTTGTGAAATTTTCGTCCCTAGAAACTTGAAAAAATATAATCAGCAGCCATCTTTACATGGTTTGATGACTGACTTGTCTCAAGGCAGTCACTAAAAAAAGGCAAATTTTTCAGCCCCTGACAGATAACTGTCTCATTTATACATGTTGCCATGTATGTAAATAAAACATACCACCTTATGTGAACGTACTTCTCATTCCGTATACACCTTCACTGCCCACAAAAAGAAGAACCCAAGCAAAGCAAAATGTCCTACAAACCTTGTCATTTGACCCTGGGGTCAAACGGCAACATTTTTGCCAAAAAAAGAGCTCTACGCCTCAGTAGCTACTCAAGCGTATTGTCACGATCAGATCCGAAACATCATCACACGGGATAGATACATAATTACTTTTCTAGGATTTAGGATCAGCCATTCGATTGCTGCAAGTGGTCTGTCACACTTACCTGACGGCCCTGGTAATCCAGGTTGTCCACTCAGTCCAGGCTGCCCCGGGTCTCCAGGCAAACCCTGGTAACCTTTTGGCCCTGTAACTCCAGGAATACCTTCCAAGGATGAGTGTAAGGAAGACAAGTTAGGTTGACGTCATTAATCCACAAAAAATAATTTGGGAAAGCAAGCAACCCAAATTCTGAACTATGAATGAAATACAGGAACCCATGATATTCTGATAGAGCATGAACCAATAGCACTGGACACATATTAAATAAACTCTTCCACTTCTTATTTAGCTGTCATTAAAAAAAATTCGAAGCACTCAATAACTAAGTCATTTTCCCCTTGGGGCTTCAGTTTTTTACACTGTAAAATGAAGGAATTGGGGTAGATTATCTTTAGGCTATCTTTTAGATTCCACAACTATCTTTAATAATCCTATTATAATATAGATTACTGCCTCTGTTTTACAGAAGGCATAATTGAAAGAGAAGACTCGGAAGGAAAAATTCAAGAAAGATATCTCGTTTTAAAAATAATAAAAAAATTAGGTGGCCCTATCTCTTTTGTGATGACATACAACTACAGTAATGTCTTAAACTCTTTTTTGAGGCAAAATCCCACCAAGCCCTGCTCGTAGGGAAACATAATATCTGCGCACACACATACAACCACACACACTCACATGAGCACATGAGCTGACAAAAAGAGTCACAAACTTTACTGTAAGTTGCAAATAAAAATAGCTAGTTTTAAAGTTTCATGTTGGTTGAAAGGCTATTCTATACAGACTGGATTGTAAGCACTTCATTATTGTGCTTACCTACATTTTTGATGCCTCGTTACGTTATACTTTTATAAAAAGAAAAAATAATTTTTTTAACTTAAAAAGTCAGTGTAATACTTCATATCTTATTTCTTTCTAGTAAAATAACTACAGTAACACAGTTGTTCCCTAAAGCTACTTTCGGCAGCTTTCCCCATGGCTGAGCTGGTCTCCCTGTTCTTAGTCCATTACTTGCTTATCCTGCCAAGGCAGAATAACAATGACTACATTTAAAAGCCAAGTATGATATGTATATCAAAACACTGCAGGGCAACAATGCATTACTCATCCCCATTCGGTCTCAAGGGAAAAAAATTTAAGGGACCTGCATATTTCCCAAACACTGAAATCAATTTTCCAAGTGACTCTGGCTGTATATCCTTTTCTCTCAACCACATCTTCTATTGCTTTCTGGAAAGCCTGAAGGTGACTGCCTTAAGTCTATTTTAAGACTTCTTAGTTTGTGGCAGATTCAACTACAAAGAAAACACTTAAATAAACAATTGATCACTGAAACAAGACAAATCAGGTGAAAATTTTCATTACCAAAAATTTGATGTGACTTTTGTTGGTGACTCCTACAGTACAAATCACCTTTCACGCTATTTAAAATGAAACTTGGGAAATACCAGTAAATACATTCACAAAAAATGTATTACTCACCTGGTAAGCCAGGGTCTCCTTTCTCTCCTTTTGAGCCCAGCAGATCCGGATCCACTGGTCCAGGAGGGCCTGGAAGGCCAGGCTCTCCTTTACCACCTTTTTCTCCTACAGGGCCAGGAGGTCCTGGCTGACCCTGCAAACCATCATCACCTAAAACCAACATGTGTGGGGAGGACACAACAGATCAGATTCGCCTTCCAGGATTAACGCATAGAAAGATTATTCACTTGTCCCATAATTTAGTAAGCCATTGGCCATCCAGCACATAACACTTAAGCACTATGGTTATTGTCTGAGTAACTTGAACTCACAACACATTTTTAGACTCAAATGACACTCCCTCTATTTTCCGGGGTTCTTTGACAATTATAGAAACTGTAAAAAACTGTAAAAAAAAAATTAAAATTCAATCCCTATATTTTGTTATTTTGAGCTAAGCATTTACCACGTTTCATGGTATCCAAACTGTGCATGCCACCAAATCGAAAATAGAATATACTTAAATGTCATATCACATAAGTGATGAATCACTGAATTCTACTCCTAAAACCAATATTGCACTCTATGTTGACTAACTAGAATTTAAATAAAAGCTTTTTAAAAAAAAATGCCATGTCACAAAGAAACAAAATAAAAGTAAGCACTGCTTATTTTAAAGCACTCAGAAATATTCTATAGTGACACAAAACAATGTTTACTTTTCCCTCTTACATGCATCTACCAGCCAACTCTGAATATTACCTTTGAGACCAGGAACACCGCTCCTGCCAGGAATTCCCAAAGGTCCTGGCGGGCCTGGAGGTCCCATCATACCCATTTCACCTTTGGTACCTTTGAAGAATATCAATAATTAACTTTTACCTTTCCTTGTCCTTGGAAAAATAAAAGATAACTTTTAATATGTCAACTGGAAGACTATTGAGTGTTGGAAGGAAAGCACTGTTTTACCCCTTTTCAACTGCTGTAACTTTAGCAACCACTACTGCTGATATGAATGAATAAAAAGACTCTGGGGTGCCTGGGTGGCTCAGTCAGTTAAGCACCTGACTCTTGATTTTGGCCCAGGTCATGAGCTCAGGATCATGGGATTGACCCCACACTGGGCATGGAGCCTGCTTAAGATTCTCTCTCTCTCTCGCCCTCGCCCTCTGCCCCTCCTCACCCCTGGGCTCACACACACACTCTCTCTCTCTCAAAAAATAAAAATAAAAAGACTCACTGTGATAGCTAATCTCCAAAGAGGGCCTCACAATGCACCACACTTTCCAGAACACACAACCTAGTGTAGCCTTCTGTCCTTGAATTTGAGTTGACTCTGTGCCTTCCCCTTGACTAAGTGACACTGTATGACTCCCAAGGCTAGATCGTAAGAAGTCTTGCAGCCTTCACCCAGGACTCTTAGAATACTTGCTTTTGGTTTGGGGGATTCTCTCTTTTGGAAGCCAGCTACCTCTGGAAGGAGAGCAACTCCCCTGACTTTACCATAATGTAAGGATCCCAAGCCATGTGAAGGGGCATTATGGATAATGAGAGACCATCAGAAGAGGCCAAGGAACACTCAAGTGTCAGAGAAGTGTCATCCTGGAAGTAGATCCTTCATCCCAACTTGAAAAAAATGTAATGAAAATAGCAAAGTGAGTTCCCTGCAAAGACATTTAACACTTTTCCTTAAAGGACAGTGTCAGTCCAGAAAAGTACAGGAGAATAATATATCAGAATCATATTAGTTTTAATTTCCTGAATCCAAAACCAGAGAAAACTTTAAATGAAGTACCTGGAAATCCAGAGGCGCCTGCTTTTCCTGGAAGCCCTGGTGATCCTGGGGGTCCCATAGGACCAGGTGCTCCAGGAGTCCCTGGACTGCCTCTCTCTCCAGGGGGTCCTGGAACATCAAACCCAGGAGGCCCCGGGTCTCCCTTCTCTCCTGGTATTCCATGCAGGCCTAGTTAATAGAACAGCAACATTAACAAGTTTTGAAGTAGTTTTAAGAGCTGCATCTGGTTATTTTTCTAGCAAACAAGTGATAGACTCCTGTGTATAACAAACCTAACAGCGAGTCAGAGATACTTTTGGAATCATGCATATAAAATGACCTAACAATCAAACTTTATGATTTTCAAGCATATTTCTCTATGAAAGTGCTTCTCAAATTATTTCCAGTGCAAAACCAATATTTTCTTAATTCCTGGTCCACCGTGGACAGATATTTTCATAAAACACAATAAAAATCACTAAAAAAAGAAAATAAAAAGCCAAAGACACACATGACTACCTTTTGGTTATTATACTCAACAAATGCAATTACACTGTCAAATTACCATATAAATTTCTAAATGCTTATTCCCAATTTCTTCTAATTCCAATGTAGACTGGTAACAAGCGGTTTGTCACTTGACATTGGAATGTTGACTGCATTTGGATTTGCGCTGCTCTAAGGTATTATGGATTATTGGGATATATTTCTATAATTCAGAAAAATGATCAATTACTGAATAAACCTATTACGTGGAGCTTTTCAATGTTATTTTTGCTTCATTTCACGTGTTAATAATACATTGCACCATCAGTTTTTGTTGTTAAATTTTGTTCCTCAGTATTCCAACCAGGATTTTACAGAAAAAATATGACACTGCAAAAATGTTCAACCTTAGTAAGTTTTGCAAGACTGGACTACTCCAAGAGGCAAGATGGTTAAAAAAGATGATATATTTAGGGAAAATAATTACTCTACCAACGTGAGAGAAGGTTCCACTCCAATTCCTATCAGGTATGTGACTTAGTGAGTCACTTAATATTGTTGATCTACATCTGTTAAATGGGGATACAACTGACTGGAAGCTGGAGGCTGAGCCAGGTGATCATTCCAAAGTGTCCCTTCAACAATAAGACCTATTTTTATTGTTGAAGATTCACAGGCAATTATTTTTATAATAGAGCAAGATGCTGGGATTTTAAGATCTGTTTGATGTCATACACCAGCATGTCCTTAAACTGATAAAACTTGACTTTGAAGATTAGAGAATTCCATTTAGTTAGCACAGTGGTAATGGTTCCAATGCTGTCATTTCATTGAAAATATTATAGAAAGGGGAGAGTTTTACATTATTGTATTTGTGACATAGGATGAGATACCTAATAATGAGCACTATTACAACTCTATCTGGATCACTGCCTACTGTTACAACCCAACTAGTTTTTGATAGCTGAGTTTTCAAGATGATTTGTCCTTTGAAATATGTTCCACAAAGTCATGGGGAAATAAACCGAAGACTTAAACCCGGACAAATCTTGTTTGCTTTTCATGTTTAAAGCTTCACTTTAAGATCCAGCTTTTGAGAAAGAACTACAGTACCTGGTAGACCTGAAGTTCAAGAGGCAGGAGTTACAGTTCAGCAGCAAGATGAACCACCCAAGCAGAAGCAAGTTGCAAAAAGATTGATTAGGTTAGGAAACAAAACTAAGCATGTAAAGATGAGAACAAAAAAGTCTACGAATAGAAGTTATTAGATACTGATTCACGACTATCGTGTATTAGTAGTAATGAGTAAAGAACTTATTTTAGGCATTCATTCACATGTTCATATAGCAATATTCTATAAATGAAATGTATTTGTCAATAGAGATACAATATAATATTTACATTCACAAAAAGTAATGCTTTTTGATGAAGATCAGCTTTGTACTCTTGTCCCCAATCCTTATATTGCTTTGAATAATCCTTTTGGAACTTAAGCTCCTAAAGTTAAGTTAGAATTTAAAACTAAATTTGATTTTATACTATAACAGTTTTGGTACAGAAAATTCAGTAATTATTAGCAGATGAGTATGATTAAACAACCTGCATTACGAGTAAAGATTTTCTCATTGTTATTTGTAGTAGTAACGGATATTATGCTGTACTTTTCACAGCATAGATCTTTTCCATGAATACCGTCAGAAATAGGCATCCTGTTAAGATCAAGAATGAAGACAGTCAACATAAATTCAAAAGCTCTGCTGAATCTCCTTATATAATAACAGGAATTATATGGCTATATCTATAGAGGGTAAGTATATTAGGGGTATATAGATGCTCTAAATTTATTGGCAGCCAAATGGGACCAGTTAGTGAAAAAGGGGAAAATTCCAAAAACACATCTGTGAGAACTTTGCACACGAGCACACACTCCCCCCCCAAGGGCTTGATAGCTGAAAAAAAGTTAGAAAACGGGGCACCTGGGTGGCTCAGTAGGTTAAAGCCTCTGCCTTCGGCTCAGGTCATGATCTCGAGATCCTGGGATCAAGCCCCACATTGGGCTCTCTGCTCAGCGGGGAGCCTGCTTCCCCCTCTCTCTCTGCCTGCCTCTCTGCCTACTTGTGATCTCTCTCCTCTCTGTCAAGTAAATAAATAAAATCTTAAAAAAAAAAAAGTTAGAAAACTTTATAGATGAAATGGGTTAGGAAACTTCATCTATGAAATGACACAACTAACTCCTTGTTTCTTTGTTTCACATTAGTGGGGATGAGGTTGAACTGATTGCACTTTTTCCTGAGACTGGGCAAGCATTACAATACATTTGGCTCAGGTTAAGGTATGATCTGTGGACACGGAATTGAGCATATTTAACTGACCTCTTAAAGATTCACTAAAGCAGCAATCTTCTAGCTAATAGCCAGATCAAATAGCAAGAATCAACAATTTCCATTTCTGCCTGGATTAGTAGGGCATGGAATGAAAGCATTTTGCTTCTTATCCTTTGGCATTTTTTTTTCTTTTATTTCCCTGTTGTCAAATGAGGACTTGATATTCAACAGTTCCTTATTTATAAGCATGCATTAAACTGTGTACCCTGCCTTGGAAAAGAGAATGACAAATAGTAAAGCTTAATTAAATTACAGCAGAAAACTGGAGTCAAAAAAGCTTGAAAAGCATAGTGCAAACGTTTTATACTGGCGAGATGACAATATAGAATACTTTGCATTCAGTTTTCTATTGCAAAATGAAACACAACGAGTATATTAAATAAGCTTATTAAAAAAAAAACATTGTAGTTAGAATTTCAGCCATGCAGTGCAAGATGTATCAAGGTGTTAGTAACAGTCTTGCTGATCACCTTTTCATTGAGATGTATGAACAGAAATTACAATGTTTTTGAAATAGGCTAAGATAATATTCTGCTTTAGTGATATAAATAAATTTATATAAAAAGTGAGTATATGTGGCTGGTATTAAATATAAAATGTGATCTATCCTGTAGTAAAAGAAATTGTGATTTGATAACATATCTATATTAATAAGCATGCATTCAGCACATTTTCATGCCAAGTGCTGTTAACTCCATTTGTTGAACCATATTAGTTAAGATCTTGAATTTTATGGCAAAATATATATTTACAGAAGAAAGGAGATTAAATTCAACACCATTACTTTTCTCCTGTCTATCCTATCTAGACTTTATAAATTAATATACCCATATATCCATCAGTTAAAAAGACAGAGAATGTTAGATGAATGAAACATTTAGAGTATTAGCTAAATTTGAAAAAGCATAAAGTACAAATGAATGTATCCTTATTT
Source organism: Procyon lotor (assembly GCA_028646535.1). Classification (NCBI taxonomy): domain Eukaryota; kingdom Metazoa; phylum Chordata; class Mammalia; order Carnivora; family Procyonidae; genus Procyon; species Procyon lotor. The sequence continues at coordinate 33,108,378 of CM053612.1, forward strand.
TGTTCAGATTGGTGTTAACAGTAGTTTCTTCTCATTCTTGCTTAGCTGTGATTTAAGAATTCAAAATGCTTCCAAAACCTCATGCAATTTTGGGAAATAAAAGAAATGACAAAACATAACAGGAATGATAAATTCATTTTAGCCATCTTTGTGGAACAGCAGGCCACGACTATAATGACCAAACCTAAAAATTGTTTTTTCTCAAGATCCCTTTGCTATGCTAGTTGAACAGAATGGTTTTTTTCATGAGTCTTGATGTAGCTACTTTTTAACAACCTGGTTCAAAGAAACACTAATTTTTCTCATTTTTAAATCAGTAGTGACATGTTAGGGGCCGTTAAAAAAAGGTACAATGGGCCATAACACAAAATTTTAAAAAAGAACATAAGCAAAAATAACCTTTACTTTCCAGGATTTTTATATTGTTAACTGGTGTTTTCAGATTTTTAGTATAAAAACAAAATATTTATTTCTATTTAAGGTCAGAAAATGTATTTCTACTATTTCAAAATCAATGTATGTACATCTGAACTGTGTTTAAGTCGTCTGACATATTCAGGTAAATTAAGGAATGATTAAGTTTTCCATATTTGCTTTAACTTTATGAATTACTACACTGCATTGCAATAACATTTTGGCCCAAGAGTGGCTCTTGGTGAGCATCACCAGATGGCTCAGAACCCACAAAACTCAACTAAGTTCTCAGAGAAATGTAGAAGAATCATAGGATTCTCTATTAGGTTACAAGCTGAATAAACGTGTTTTGCATATCTTTCACTTGTTTGCTTGTTTCTGTTTTTCATATCTGTATTAAAAAGTTCAGAGTGTTTATGAATTGCAAAGTGATTGCTGATTTAAGGATGAAAGAGGAGAAAATTCAACTCAGTTGTTTTAGTAAAAAAAAGAAATGAGAATGCCTAAACTATACTTTTGACATAATGTTTTTAAGTCTAGTTCTCATGTGCTAAGAACTGTTAAGAGGTTTCAAAATGAGGTCTATCTATTTATTCTGTACAGCTACTTGGGTCTGAAATAATCAGCGCTAGAAGTTCTTAGCTCTGTGATTCCAAGACCGTGACTAGCTCAATGATTATATGCTGAGGCAACATCCTCCAATTGTGAAATTGCATTATTTGTTAATGGTCGATTTTAAATGAACAGGGAGGTAAAGAATCAAGGATTAAATTAGTTCTTTTTTGATTAAATTAGCTTTTATGCCGTGATCTGTATTTTTTCAGTTTTACAAAATTATACAAGAAGACATGTTCCCTCTCAAATCTGTTTTCTGGAAAACTGTTACATAGGTTGTAGTGTACTAATGAACTAGCCAACTTCTATATAATGAATGCTACAAAAATGTACACTTATTTACTCCAGTCTTACCAGGTTGGCCTACTGGTCCAGGAATCCCTGGTGGCCCTGGTGGTCCCTGAACACCTATTCCTGGAAGCCCAGGAGGTCCCATTGGCCCAGGTTGTCCGTTTGGCCCAACATCACCTTTAAGAAATAAATATAGTTTAGATATTAAAAACAACAGCAATAGCTGAGTCACTAGTCATTAGGAACCACAATACTTATGTGAAAAGGCAGATGAAATTAAGCAGGCATCTTGAAAAGCTATCCAATCACCCAGCAAGAGAAGTATGCATAAGTACCCAGAGCAGATTCAGGAAATGCATTCAAAGTTATAGACGTATAACTTATGCTGAGCACTCGACTTCAATACTTAAATCAAGCTCACAAAATAGTATGTAAGATTACAAACCACACATTTCATTTACTTGCGAATCATCTTGGACAAGTATCTCTCAGTTTAAGATATATTTTCCAAAAACAAATAAAAGTAGATAAGCTTTAACATCTTCCTATTTACTAACTTGGGCCCACGTTCTATAAACATGCTAAAGCCTCTCCCACCATCAAAAAGCCTCTCCCACCATCAAAAATGCCTTTTTGATCATAGAAACTTCACTGTCCCTCTATCTTCTCTTACTTAAAAATTTTTTACATATACTAAAATTCTCTTTTTCTAATGTACTTTGATGAGTTTTGACAAATGTATACAGTCATAATCACCACCAAAATCAAGATATGTAAGACACATATATAGTTTGATGAAACCAAAAGGCTTCTTATACCTGGTTGTAGTCAGCCTCTCTCCAGGCCCTAATTCTCTGTCAACTGCTTGATCTGTTTTATCTTACAGTTTTTCCTTTTCCAGAATGGCATATAAATGCAATTATACAGTATGTAGCCTTTTGAGTATGTCTCCTTTCCCCTAACATAATGCATTCAGATTCATCCAAGTTGCTGTAACTATCAGTAGTTTGGTACTTCTTATTGCTGAATAGTATTTCATTATGCAAACATGTCACAATTTGTTCATCTATTCACCAGCTGAAGGACAAACAGACTATTTCCAATTCTTGGTGATTATCAACAAAGCTGCTTTGAACATTGATCTACAGGTTTTTGTGTGAAGTTTCATATTTTTCTTGGATAAATAACTAGGGTCGTGTGGTAAGGGTATGTTTATAAGAAATTCCCAAACAGTTTTTCTTTTGTTCTAAAGTTTTTATTTAAATTCCAGGTGGTTACCATACAGTGTGATATCAGTTTCAGGTGAGAATAGAGCCATTCAACACTTCCATAGAACACTTGGTTGAGCACTTCTTAATCCTCATCACCTATTTCACACGTCCCCTCACCCACCTGCCCTCTAGTAACCATCAGTTTGTTCTCTATAGCTAAGAGTTTGTTTCTGGATTTGCTTCTCTTTTAAATCCCCACTATGTTCCTTTGTTTTGTGTCTTAAATTCCACGTAGGAGTGAAATCTTATGGTACTTGTCTTTCTCTGACGGACATATTTTGCTTAACATAATACTCTCTAACTCCATCCATGCCATTGCGAATGGCAAGATTTCATTCTTTTTGATGGCTGAGTAATAGTCCATTGTATATATACCCCCCCTTCTTTATCTGTTCATCAGTCGATGGACACTTGGACTGTTTCCATACTTTGGCTACTGTAGATAATGCTGCTATAAACATCGGGGCCCATGTATCCCTTGAAATTAGTTATTTTTGTATTCTTTGGGTAAATAGCTAGTAGTGTATTTGCTGGATCATAAGGTAGTTCTATTATTAACATTTTGAGGAACTTCCATACTGTTTTCCACAGTGGCTACACCAGCTTGCATTCCTACCAACATCTGTGTGTTCCCTTTCTCCACATCCTTATCAATGAGGATCTACCAATACAATCTATCAATACAATTTCTTGTGTTGTATTTCTTATATATTTATATATTCTTTATATATTTATATATAATCTTTATATATTTATATATTCTTATATATTTCTTGTATTGTTGATTTTTGCCATTCTGACAGGTATAAAGGTGATAGGTCATTGTAGTTTTGAATTGTACTTCCCTGATGTGTGATGCTGAGCTTTTTTCATGTGCCTGTTGGCCATCTATATGACTTCTTTGGAAAAATGTCTATTTGCATCTTCTGCCCATTTCTTAATTGGATCGTTTATTTTTTGGGTGTTGAGTTCTGTAAGTTTTTTATACATTTTGGATACTAACCTTTTATCAGACATGCCATTTGCAAATATTTTCTCCCAAACTCTTTTTCAAAGTGGCTCTACCATTTGAATTCTAACTAGTAATGTATGAGAGTTCTAGTTACTCTGCATCTTTGGCAGCATTTGGTATTGTCAGTTTTCCTTCTTTTTTGAAGCCTATTCTGACAGGACAAGACATGCTATCTCATAGTTTTGACTTACATTTCCTAGATGACTGATTATATTGAGAATATTTATATGTACTTACTAGTTATTCAGAGATCTTCTTTGGTAAAGTATCTGTTTCCCCCATATTTCCAAATTTAAATCCGGTTGTTTCCTTATTATTGACTTTTGAGAGTTCTTTTTTAAAAAAGATTTTTTTTTTTTATTTCTTGAGAGAGAGAGAGAGAGATTGGGAGAGGGAAAGAGAGGGAGAAGCAGGCTCTCCACTGAGCAGGGAGCCTGATGCAGAGCTTTATCCTAGGACCCTGGGATCATGACCTGAGCCAAAGGCAGACACTTAACTAAGCCACCCAGGTGCCTCAAATTTTGAGAATTCTTTATGTATTCTGATTATAAGCCCTTTCTGCCAGATAAATGATATGAAAGCAAATTTCATTTTAATGAAGTCCAATTTATCAATTTTTAAATGTATTTTTGTTTTGGTGTTTTATATAACAACTCTGCCCAACCTACTATCACAAAGATTTTCTTCTATGCTTTCATCTAAAACAAAGGATAATTAAAGTACTACCCGTAGGCTAAGTCTGGACTATAGGCATGTTTTTGAACTGCCTGTGAGCCAAGAATGGTTTCTACATTATTAAAGGTTGTTAAGAAAAGAAAAAAAAAAGATTATATGACGGAAACCATAGGTGGCCCATAAAAATTAAAATATTTACTATTAGCGCCTTTATAGAAAATGTTTGCCTGCCTCTGTTCCAAAAGTTTGTTTGTTTGTTTTATCATTTTAGGTTATACATTTAGATCTATGATCCATTCTGAGTTAATTTCTGTATAAGGTGTGAAGCATGGTTTGGGGTTTGTCTTCTTTTGTTTTATTTTACACATGGATGACCAACTAACTGGTTTAGTGCCATTTGTTGAAAAGACTTATTCTTCTATTGAAATTGCCTTTGCAACTTTGTCAAAAGTCAAATTGTATAAGTTTATTCTTGGGCTCCCTATTATGTTCCATTGATCTATATGTGTCTATCATTTCATATATATCCCACTATTTTAATCACTGTGGCTTTACATTAAGTTTGGAAATTAAGCACTACGAATCCTCCAACTCTGTACACTTTCTCAGATTATTTTTGTTATTCTAGGTCCTTTCCTTTTCTAAATAAATTTTTGAATAAGAAAATACTGCAGGGGGGCCTGGGTGGCTCAGTGGGATAAGCCTCTGCCTTTGGCCCAGGGTCCTGGGATGGAGCCCCGCCATCAGGCTTTCTGCTCAGCAGGGAGCCTGCTTCCCCCTCTCCCTCTGCCTGCCTCTCTGCCTACTTGTGATCTCTCTCCTCTCTGTCAAATAAATAAATAAATAAATAAATAAATAAATAAATAAATAAATAAATAAATAAAATCTTTAGAAAAGAAAATACTGTAGAGTTTTGCTAGGGAACATGTTCAATCTGCGAATAAACCTGGAGAAAACTGTTATCTTAACAGTACTGAGCCTTCCAACTCATGATGACAAAATATCTTCCCATTTGTTTGGATGTTTGATTTCCGTTATAAGGGTTTTATAGTTTTCCATATATAGACCCTGCACATATTTTGTTAGAACTATACCTAAGTACTTCATGTTATTTGATGCTATTTCAATTCATACTGTTTTTGTCTAATTTTCATTTCTAGTTGTTCATTGCTACCATATAGAAATACAATTTATTCTTGTATATTTGCCTTGTATCCTATGACCCTACTAAATTCAATTCTTCATTCTAGTTGTTTTTTTGTAGGTTTTCAATTTTCTATGTAGAAAATCAAGTCACCTACGCAGACAGTTTTATTTCTTCCTCTCCAATATGTATGCCTTTTGTTTCTTTTTTGGAGGGGATTTTTTGATGAGGTTTTTTTTTTTATTTGAACATAGTTGACACACAATGTTACATTAGTTTCAGGTGTACAACATAGTGATTCAACTTCTCTATATGTTATGCTATGTTCACCACAAGTGTAGCTACCATCTGTCATATTATTTCTATTTCTTGCTTTAAAGCATTTCATTATTTTATAGGATTTAAAGTATGATAATGGAAAGGAGTGGTAAGAAAGGACATCTTTGTGCTGTTTCATATATTCAGGGAACAGCAATCAATCTTTCAACACTAAATATAATGGATCAAGTTTTTTGTAATTGTTCTTTATCATGCTAAGGAAGTTCCCTTTTATTCCTAATTTTGTGAGAGTACTTTTTCAGAATAAATGTTGAATTCTGCCAAATAATTTTCAGCATCTATTAAGATGTTAATATAGTTGTTTTTTTTCTTCAGACTGTAGATAAAGCAAATTACACTAATTTTCAAATCAGCCTTGTAGTCTGAGGATAATCCTTGCTTGGTGTAGCATATAACCTTTTTATATATTATTGGATTTTATTTGCTAATATTTTTTTGAGACTTTATTTATATATTTCCCTGAGAGATATTGGTCTATAACTTTCTTTTGTTATAATGTCATTGCTTATTTTTTGTTTTGACCTCATACATATTGTTGGGAAACAATCTATCCACCTCTGTTTTTGGAGAGAGATTGTGTGGATATCATGCTATGGCTTCTTTAAATGTTTGTTTGAATTTACCAAAGATGCCATCTGGATCTGTAGTTTTCTTTGTTGGTGGGATTTTAACTACATACTAAATTTCTTTAATAAATATTGGATTATCTATTTCTTCTTCTGTGAGCTTCAGTAGTTTGTATCTTTTTAGAAACTCATCCATTTCATCTAAGCTGTCAAATTTATAGGCATATGGCTGTTTGTCATACTCCCATTATTCTTTTAATGTCTGTAGAGTATAGCCATTTAAACAATCCTTTCAAAGAACCTCATTTGGTCTCATAAAATTTTTCCATTGTTTTTCAGTTTTCAATTTCATTGATATCTGCTCTTATTGTTATTTTCCTCTATCTTCTGATTGTCTTTTAATTTTACTTTCCTTGTCTGATTTCTTAAGGTGAAAAGGTAGATAATTTATTTTTATTTTTTTTCTAGTAAAAGCTTTTCATATATGAATTTTCTTCTAATCACTTCTTTATCTGCGTTCTACAAATTTGATATGTTTTATTTTCATTTTTATTAAATTCAAAATACTTTCTAGTTTTCCTGGTGATTTCCCTTTTGATTGATTCATGGGTTATTTAAAGTGTTTTGGTTATTTTCTGAATATGTCAGGATTTTCCCAGATAGCTTTCTATTACTGATTTCTTATTAAATTCAGCCTGGGTGGCTCAGTCGTTAAGCATCTGCCTTCGGCTCGGGTCGTGATCCCAGGGTCCTAGGATCGAGCCCCACATGGGGCTCCCTGCTCGGCGGGAAGCCTGCTTCTCCCGCTACCATTCCCTCTGCTTGTGTTCCCTCTCTCGCTGTGTTTCTCGCTGTCAAATAAATAAAAAAATCTTAAAAAAAAAAAATCCAGTATGGTAAAAGAATCTACTATATGATTTTAATATATTTTTTTAAAGATTTTATTTATTTGACAGCGAGAAACACAACCAGAGAGGGAACACAAGCAGAGGGAATGGTAGCGGGAGAAGCAGGCTTCTTGCCGAGCAAGGAGCCCGATGCGGGGCTCGATCCCAGGACTCTGGGATCATGACCCAAGCCGAAGGCAGACGCTTAACGACTAAGCCACCCAGGCGCCCCTGATTTTAATATTTTTAATTTGTCAAAGTTTGTTTTAGGGTCTAGATTATGGTCTGTCATGATGAATGTTCCATGTGCACTTTAAAAGATGCGTTTTCTGCTCTTATTTGGTGGAATGTTCTATAAATGTCAATATTGAGGAGTTATGTTGAAAAGAAACTCCTAACACCACCTTGCTAGAATGCTGCACATCCTATCCTTATATATCCCATCCTTGTACCCTTCTACATAAAGCCAATGCAAATTTCAGCCGATGGTCACTGAATGAGCATGACAAGTCTAGCTGGAATGAAGACCACCTGATATTGAGCATTACAGTATCTCAATTTTCTATGTATAATTTTGTATTCTCTTGATTAAAGAAGCCTGCCAATACTGTATAATCTTAAGGTGTCACAAAAATCTCCTTCCCTGTCTTCCATATTTTCTTGTAATATTTAAAAAAATTTTTAGCATTTTTTAAAGAGATTTCATTTATTTCTTTGACACACAGAGAAAAAGCACAAGCAGAGGGGAGCAGCAGAGAAAGAGGGAGAAAGAGGCTCCCCAGTGAGCAGGGAGCCTAATGCGGGGCTGGATCCCAAGACCCTGAGATCATGACCTGAGCCAAAGGCATCTGCTTAACTGACTGAGCCCCTCAGGCACCCCAAAATTTTACTTTTCATATTTATGATTTTAATTCCTTTTTAAGACGCCATGCAGCACAATGCTATAATCACAAAGATACTGAAATATATTTTAGTATATGTTTGGTAAATGTTAAGTTTCAAAATCAGTTATGTTAAGTGCTTCTAAAAAACTACTTGAATTCTCATTGAAAATGCATTATAGTTAGGCAAGTTTGGAAAGAGCTGACATCATTCAGCCTTCCCATGTACACATATGATTCATCAACCAATTAATTTTACCTTTTTTTAAGTTGTTAATAAGAGTTTTAATTTTTTCACAAATACATTAGGCACATTTTATTAATTTCTAGATAAAATATATTTTGCAAATTATATTTTTATTTCTTTCAGTATTTCCATTTCTGTGACATTCTATGTGTCACAATACTTTTGCATGTTATTCCTGCTTCCTGGAACATCCTTCAATAAGGATACAGCTCACGTGTCACCAGCCTCCCAAGGTACCTTAGATGAGGCCCTGAACAAAAGTAACATACGAGGCAAACTGAATGTTTCTGAAGTCACCGTTTTTTCTTTTTTGTTTAATGTGATTCTAACGTTGAGTCTTGAGCACATTTTCATCCTCATTTCGTTCTTTCCTGATGGGTATTGGCCTAATTAATTTATTATTGGTCACTATTTTGCTTTGAAAGTGCTCTATCAAACTCTCCTATTAGGAAAGATTACTAGGTTCTAATGTCCAGCCACTTGTATAAGTGTGTCTGGTAGGTGAACTTTTATTGTCAGCTGCTTACTGAGTTCTGACTGTGGTTTAGTGACCCAAAACACTAGTGATACATTTTCATAAGAGTTCGAGATGAAATAACCACTATCATAGTGATACCACCCAGATTTTCTTACAGTAGTCAGAGAACAGACTCTATGCCTTTGTGTTCCTAGTGACTCAAGCAGTACCTGGTACAGAATAAGAACATAATGTTTGAAGAATGAAGGAATTACAGGGCAGGATATCTCAAATTCTTTTTCTTCTACCACTTTAGGAACTATACTGGGGCTTTAATATTTGAGAATAATTCTTATTAGGATATGGGGATCCTATACTTCCTTTCAAAGATTCGGAAAATAAATGCCTATTAAGACATTAATGTTTAAAATAGGCTTCAGAGATACCTGGGTGGCTCAATGGGTTAAGTGTCTGCTTTTGGCTCAGGTCGTGATCCCCAGGGTTCTGGGATCAAGTCCCTCATCAGACTCCTTGCTCAGCAGGGAGCCTGTTTCTCCTTCTGCCTGTGGCTCCCCTTGCTTGTACTCTCTCTGTCTCTCTCTCTGGCAAATAAATAAATAAAATATTTAAAAAAAATAAAATAGGCTTGGGGCACCTGGGTGGCTCAGTGGGTTAAATAAAGCCTCTGCCCTTGGCTCAGGTCATGATCTCAGGGTCCTAGGATCGAGCCCCACATCGGGTTCTCTGCTCAGCAGGGAGCCTGCTTCCCCCCCACCCTCTGCTTGCCTCTCTGCCTACTTGTGATCTCTTTCTCTCTCTGTAAAACAAATAAATAAAATCTTTAAAAAAATAAAATAAAATAAAATAGGCTTCAACTCATTTCTTCCTAACCCATCTCAAGGACAATTTAATAAACAAAGTCTCGTGAATGAGCAATTTTCATATGGAGACTGTTTGCCACATAGCTTATCATTTGGAATGTCTCTATCTGCAATTTTTGGGGTCACATGTCTAAGCTGGGGTAGATAATTGGTGGGAAACACAGCTTTGTGTAACTTTGTGTAACTACACAACGTGTAACTTTGAGTGTTACAGTTTACAGCGGGCCAGAACTGTTTACTTGAAGACAGATAGGTATTTTTAATAGGGGGCCAGAACTGTTTACTTGAAGACAGATAGGTATTTTTAATAGGGCTTATCTAAGAAGAATTTGTATTGGGCTAGTTTGGGGCTTTTGCTGGCATAATCTAGGCTAAATTGGGCTATGATGTCGTATTGCTTTCTGGGAATCAATCCAACATGCTTTAAGAGTACAGAGCCATTCAGATTATTCTCTGGGGGTCAAAATATCGACTGGGAGAGTCCCAATCCTTGCAAAGAAGTAAGGAAAAAACAGTTGCCAAACCAGCAAGGCTAATTCTATTCTTATTTATAATTAGGGGAATCAGAATTAAGGAGGTAGAAGAAACCAATGGAGAAATGAGCAAGGGATATGAGCAGTTCACAGGAAAAATATGTCCCTTAAGCATAGGAAAAGTTCAATTTTATTCATAATAATGGAAATACAAATCTCAACTACTCTGAGAATAAAGGCAAAGGATATAGGATATTCAAAGAAATTTTTTTAAATTTTTTATTATTTATTTATTTGACAGAGAGGGGAGAGATCACAAGTTGGCAGAGAGGCAGGCAGAGAGAGGGGGGAAGCAGGCTCCCCGCTGAGCAGAGAGCCCGATGTGGGGCTCGATCCCAGGACCCTGAGATCATGACCTGAGCCGAAGGCAGAGGCTTTAACCCACTGAGCCACCCAGGTGCCCCGTCAAAGAAATTTTTTGAAAAGAACATACTTGGAGGACTTACATTACCTGACATCAAGTCTTAGTATAAAGCTACAGTAATAGAAACAGTTGGTACTGCCTTAAGGATAGTAAAATAGAGAAGTAGAATTGACAGCACAAAATAGACCTACACACATATAGCCATCTGATTTTTGACACAGATGCCAAAGTAATCCAGTGGGGAGTGAACTATTTTGAACAAATAATGTTTAATAAAATTATTTGATTCTGCTCTCCTCTAGGTGGTCCAGAACACAGTATGGAGATTCCTCACGGAATTAAATATAGAGCTACCCTATGACCCTGCAATGGCACTACTGGGTATTTACCCCAAAGAAGCAGATGCAGTACAAAGAAGGGCCACATGTACCCCAATGTTCATAGCAGCAATGGCCACAATCGCCAAACTGTGGAAAGAACCAAGATGCCCTTCAACAGATGAATGGATAAAGAAGATATGGTCCATATATACAATGGAATATTATAACTCCATTAGAAAGGACGAATATCCAACTTTTGTATCAACATGGATGGGAATGGAAGAGATTATGCGGAGTGAAATAAGTCAAGCAGAGAGAGCCAATTATCTTATGGTCTCACTTACATGCTGAGCATAAAGAAAAACATGGAGGG
>CM053612.1:33119747-33143193 GCA_028646535.1 Procyon lotor
GGGGGGAAATCAGAGGGAGAGATGAACCATGAGAGACTGTGGACTCCGAGCAACAAACTGAGGGTTTAGGAGGGGTGGGGGTGGGGGGTTGGGCGAGCCTGGTGGTGGGTATTGAGGGGGGCACATATTGCATGGAGCACTGGGTGTGGTGCATGAACAATGAATCTTATAACACTGAAAAAATAAAATAAACATATTTGGGAAAAAAATAAATGAATTGTGATGCAAAAAAAATATTGTATTTTCAGAAGTATTATAGAGAATAATAAAGAAAGATAAAAAAAATTATTTGAGATGGATGATAGTTCTAAACATAAATGCTAAAATTATAAAATTTATAAAGTAAAACAGAATATCTTTAGAATTTGGGAAAGGTTTCTTAGACATAACACAGAAAATAATAATTATATAAAGAACAGATAAATGAAACATCAATAACTAAAACTTTTATTCATTAAAATACACTGATAAAAATGAATAGGCAAATAAGATATGGATGAAATACTCATAAACATATATTTCACAAAATATCAGTATACACTTCCAACTTAACAATTAAAATAGAAACAAACCCATATTTTAAAATGGGGAAAATATTCAAATGTGTAAATAATCCACCAGTACACGTAAAAGAGCTCAACATCATTTGTCATTAGGGAAATTAAAACTAAGACCAAAATATGTTACCAACGCACCTACCAAAACTCAACTGATTAACACCAAACGTTGGAGAGAATGTGGAACAACTGAAACTTTCATACCCTATTGGTGTGAGTTTAAAATGGTATAACCATTTTGGAAAAAGGTCTAGTAGCATCTCATATAACTAACATATACCTACTTCATGACTCAACAATTCTACTCTTAAGTATTTCACCAAGCAAAATGAAAGCACATATCCACCAAAAGATTTGTAAAAGAATGTTCTTAACAGCCTCACTCATAATAGCCAAAAACTTAACACAGTCTGGGTGTCCATCAACAGAGAATGGATTAACAAACTTTGGTATGTTGATACAAGGAAATATTCAATAGTTAAAAATAAAAACTCTTAATAAATACAACAACAAGAATGGACCTCAAAAACAATATCCTGAATGAAAGAAGCCTTACAAAGAATGTACCCACTGTGTGATTCCATATGGAGTTTTAGAACAGATAGAATGCATTTCCAAGGAAAAATCGTAACTGTATAGTTGTCACTGTGGATGTCGCTGTAGGGACTGAGAAAAGGGGCAAAAGAGAAATTTCTGGGATTATATCTTGATGGGGTTTAGTTACACAGGCGCACGCATTTGTCGAAAACCAGCAAATGTCTCTGTAAGATATGTGCATCTCACTTAATGTGAATTTTATGTCAGAAGGAATAAAAACAAGCATAGGATTATAGTTATAATATACATGCTAAAGTATTTAGGGAGAAGTGTACTGTTATTACAATTTACTGTGTAATGCATCAAAAATAAGTCAATTTTTTAAAGAAAGAGATGAACTGATATGTGACAAATCATGTACAGTAAAATGTTGGTAATAGAATATCAATAATGGGTATATAGTAGTCACTGAAATTCTTTCTACTTTGCTGTTTTATGAAATGTAAAAAAAAATAAAATGTTGGCAGAGGTAAAATGTTAATTGTGGAATCTTGATGGTGGATATAGAAATTTTCAGTGCACATTTTTTTTTTTCAGTGCATAGTTTTTAATTTTCTGTGCACAGTTCTTAATTTTCTGTGCATTTGAAAATTCTCAAAATAAAATGCTTAAAAAACTATACTGATACCTACTTCTTTCAGATTGGCAAAAATTAAAGAGTTTGTCAACATACGGACTTAGCAAGGCTGTGGAGAAACAAGTACACTCATTCATTGCTGGTAGGAGTGTATGGTGCAATCAGAGAGGAATCTGACAATATCTAGAGATGCATTTAGCCTTTAATTCAGAAAATCTATTTTCATTATTCTACTATCATACCTGTACACATATGAAATAACATGCATGCAAGACAATTCACTGCGACATTATTTCTAATAAGAAAAGATTGTCAAAAACCCAATCTAGTGATTAGCAACTGGTAGAATAACTATAGTAAACCCAAGCAATTTAATACTAGGTAGCTATTTTTTAAAAATTTAAGATTTTGATGTACTGGCATAAGGTGATCTCTAGGATATAAAATTAAGTAAAATAGTTAATGTGCAAAGAGTCAAAAGGTAGTATTGCATCTTTTCAGAAAGTTAGGAAATACAAATATATATTCTTATTGGCTTGTATTTGTATGAAGGAACACTAGAAGGATCAGTAACTCAAAAATTGGCTACATTTGGGATGGGGAAAACAGAGTGGATGGAGGGGGATGAAAAGAAGACTTCTCGGTGCTACTTTTATATATATATATATATATGATTGAATCATGTATTCAATGAAATAAAATGCAAAAAAAAATCAATGGAAGATAAAAAAAAAAAACAGTGACAGAGTGGGAGCATACGCTTCCAGTTAATTGGACCTGTTACCCATAAACTTTCTCAACAGTTTCAATTTTTATAAAAGTTATAAGCAAATTGAGAAGTAGCAATAATTTCTATACCTTTCGGTCCAGGGAGCCCATCCAAGCCAGCGCGTCCTGGAAGACCTGGAGGTCCTGGGAAACCACGATCCCCTTTGGGACCAAGTGTTCCTTTGAAACCCGGGAGTCCTGGGGGTCCAGGTGGCCCAGGCAGCCCAAGTCCTGGTTCTCCCTTAAGCATACACATGAGAAAACACAACAAAACCTCCCATGATTTTCTTGGTATTTATTGTTTATCATGGAGAATTTAAAGCAGAAATTACAAGGTAATACCTTTTTTCCCCTATGGGGGAGCGAATAGGATAACTAAATGAAAAATAATTGGCATACTGGAGAGAACATCTGGAAGGATGAGAAACAAATTAAAGGATTTGGTTTCAGGACAAGAAAGAGATAACTGAGAGAGTATGAGATTAAAGAACCCAAGTGAGGAAATGTGATTACAGACTGAGTATTAGGTAATTACTTTAAATTTGATTAAATGTAATAATGACAATGTGGTTTTTGTATGAAATGTCCATTTACTTAGAGATGAACACTGAAGTATTTATAGGTGAAATAATATGATTTTGAGACCTGAGTTAAGATACTTTGGCAAAGAAAAAAGGAATGGATGAAGTAAATATGAGGAAATCTTGATCATTTGGAATCTGAGTAATGGATATATGAAACTTCATCATATTATTCTTTTTACTTTTGTGTTCATTTGAAAGGTTCATAATAAAATAAGAACAGCTAGACAATACAGAAGTGGTTTCTCATGAGAGCTGGGGTCATGATCAATTGTTCTTCCCATGGAAGAAATAGCAATGATGAAAACACAAAAAGTTTAAATTAACTAAATACAGAGAAAATACAGAAACAGTCGGGATAATTATACACCACAGCAGTTTGCTGAAGGTTATGAAGGAAAATTTTAGATTAGCTAAGATATAATAAAAAGAATGGAAAGTAAATCATAGTATTTATTATTATTATTTTACTGTTATTACTAAGCTAATAACAATGGCTTGCATTATATATGCAGGATGGAATTGGGACTAGGAAACAGTATGGGAAGTTCTTCAACCAATCATCACACAGGCACGGACAGAGGTTAAATGGTATGCTGATACTACAAAGAAGTACAGAGAGATGATTGTATTTTCTCATCTAATGTCATCTCATCAGATAACATTTGACTCTAAAACAGTTTCAGAAACTTTGTTTGCTTCGAATATGACCTCTTGAACAATGAAAGACTGTTTTGGATTAAATGCGGGGCTCAAACTCATGACCTGCGATCAAGAACTGAGCTAAGATCAAGAGTTGGACGCTTAACTGACTGAGCCACCCAGGCGCTCCAGGTTAAATTTTTTTTAAGTGAAAATATAATCAGCTAATTTTATTTATATAGTGAAGACTTGAGATAATGTCTATATCAAAGCAGAGAGCTAGGGCTAAGAGAAGAAATAGGAAAAGGGGAAAGAATAAAGTAAAATATCCCAGACCTTAGGTCCTGGAAAGCCTGGTGGCCCAGGAGGGCCCTCTAGACCAATTCTTCCAGGTGTCCCAGGTGCTCCTGGAGGTCCTGGAATTCCAGGAAAACCTGTGAAATGATTAGTTGTTTTTTAGTCTCCAAAGAGAAGACACATTAAGAAAGATACCCAAACTCCCAAGCCCACATTTTTACCCTGTCCAACCATGCTTAGTGACTACAGAGATGTGAAAAGTACACTGATATTCTAGATGACTACTCAGGATCAACTTTTACAAATACCTGATATTTCCTCTCAATCACGTGTGGTCCTGCCATTTTCATATAGAGTTAATGTGTGTGTGGAAGATATACTCTTCTAAAGGTAAATGAGAGTTATTGCTAATGAGATAGAACTAAACATTAGGAATAACTCCCACACAAACATGCAGAAAACTTCCATTCGGCTTATATCTGGATATAGTATGATAAAAGGTCTACCATATAATTCTGGAAGTCAGCTAAAAACAATTATAAATATTATACACAAATATACATATAAAGTCAAATTTGACCCTTCTAAAGTCATTTAGTATGAGTAAGGCCATGTTTAACTACTGTTCTCAGACCAATGTGCACGCTTGCCATTCACGAGAATAAATTCTATGAGAAAAAAAGCCGAACTGAAGCAATGGCCCTATAAATCAAGAGAATATGATTTAGAATAAAACATTACTTGGATACATATGTGTAATAAATATGTTTTCTGCTTAATACAATCCATCAATTCAACAAGCATCTACTGAGTGCTTACTATGTGCCGGGAACTTTTCTAAGCCCTGAAAATGCAATGGTGAATACAAAAGACAATAATTCTGTAATTTTAAAAGCTTATGTATCATTTTTGCATATCTATGATTTAGATATTTTCTTGTCTGGACTGTTTTAGATAAAGACAATAAATTTATAGTTCATTCATGCTGTGACTTTTTCACTTACATTATTCATGGTACCTAGAAAAGAGGCACAGTTAACATATTTTATTTGTTGAGGGAACTATATCAAAGAATGATGTCATACTAACTAGTTAAACTAGCCTGCCTGCTGCCCAGTCCTACATACCTTTGGGACCAGGTGGTCCAGGAAGCCCAATTCCAGGGATACCTGGTTCTCCTTTACTACCGGGTATTCCTGGCAAGCCCGGCTGGCCGGGAAGTCCAGGGTCACCTATGGAGAAAGAGCAGTTTTTTTGAAAGCGATACTTTCAGAGAAAGAAGCCAGTAAGTGTTAAAGACATGGCCAAAAGAATTCCTCACATACCCGGAAGACCTACTTCACCATCTCTGCCTGGGTTACCAGGCAGGCCAGGCTTCCCTGGCTGGGTTATGGTCTGACCTGGATCACCTTTAGGACCTGAGAACAAGAGGGAATAAGCAGTGAATGAGAAGTGTTCACTTGACTAAAGATTTCTTTTAATGAAAAGCAAAACAAGAAAGTATCTATAATCTTTTGAAAACGCACGCTAACGAGAGCCCACAAGAAACATAAGCCCATATTATTTATCCAAGGAATATACCAAACAGAAGGATAAACTTTCAAAAAGAAAAAGTAGATGACAGTTTTAATAGCTTCCAGGATTGAAGAGGCCATCTATAAAAATATTTTTAAATGTAGGTCAAAAGAGCCTATCAAAATTCAAACTGCAATAAACAAGAAATATTCTTTTTGGTTAACTAATGGTATCTTAAGGTTTTATGTGTGCAGAGTCCAGGTACATCTACTTCTCATTAATTGAAATAAGGACTTGAAATGGGCTCAGGACAAAGGTGGGTCTCTAAAACCTGATATAAAAAGCACTAACCATGAGAGAAAAGATTGAATCATGTGACTACAATCAAATTGATTTCTGTTGATTAAAGACACCATATGGAGAATGAAAATGGCAAGCCATAGTGAGTCCAAATTTTGCAGAATAGATAACAACAATACACAGAATATATATATTAAAAAGTTCTGAATCAGTAAGAAAAAGAAACAATCCTGTAGAAAAATGGTCAAAAAAGCACTTGAATGGGAATTTCAGAAATGGAAATTGAAACAGTCAATAAACATATGAACAGGTGCAAAACTTTAATGCAATCAGGGAAATGTAAAATAAAACTGTCATGAGATACATCACACTCAGCAAACTGACAAGGATGAAAAAGTCTAACAATACAAAATGTTTATGAGGATGTAGAACAACAAGAAATCTCCAATACTGCTGATGAAACTGGTACAATTGCTTTGAACATTATCTAGCAAAGCTGAAGATGCATTTATTCTATGCTTTGAGAATACGTATCTTAAAAATATACCCTAGCCCGGGGATTGGCCAAGTTTTTCTGAAAAGGACCAGACAGTAAATACTTTAGGCTTTGTGGGCCGTACGGTCTCAGTAGCAAGTACTCAATTCTGCCAAATGTTGAAGCTATGTGTAGAAGTGCAAAAACAACCATAGACAATAGTGAATAAGTGTGCAGATGTGTTCAAATAAGTTTCATTTATGATAATAAGTAGCGGGCCAGATTTGAATGCTGTGCTGTAGTTTGCTGACACTGCCTCAGAGAAGTATGTGCACATGTACGCCAGGATATATGTACAAGGATGTACAGAGAAGCATTATTCATAATACACTTGAACTATAAATGACCCAATTGTCCATCAACAACAGAATGGATAAATCAACTGTCTCTCTCTCTCACACACACACACACACACACACACACACACACATACACACACACACGCACGCAAACACACAATGGGATAAAAACAGCAATGAAAATGAATGTGCTATAGCTATACACAGAGTTAATATAAAGAGTACTTACCCTATGATTCCATTATTATGAAGCTCAAAAAGAAGCATAATTAAAGTACTCTGTTTAGGGATCCCTATCTAGGTGATAAAACTAGGGGGCAAATGGAAGGAAATTATGCAAAAGTCAGGACAGTGGTTACCTCCGGAGAAATGGAAGGGGATTATGATCAGAAAAGGACAGAAAGAGGAAGATGGGGGTTTCTAGGATGATGGCAATCTTCCGTTTTTTGACGTGTGGTAGGTACATGTGTGTTTCCATTATAATTGTTAAACTTTATGTACCGGGTATTTAAAAACAACAAACAACAATAACAATGAAGACAGTCAGAAGAAATTTAAAGAGGGAACCTCCCCACCTTTAGAGAAAACACATACACTATCTCCCTTGCTAAGGAGCTTTGAAAAGCCCAAATATAAATGGCCAGGGAAACATATCTCTCATGAAAGGAAGCCAAGAATGGCCAGAAGATAATACGTTTCTGCTTTTAAGCACCAAATTAAAAATACAACAATCCTAGTAAACTCACCTGGTATTCCTGGCTGGCCTGGATTTCCTGCCACACCTTGTATGCCTTTTTCACCTACAGGGCCTGGAGGGCCAAAACCCACAGGGCCCATAGGCCCCCTATTCCCTGGGAGACCTGGCAGGCCTGGATTCCCAGGGGGACCTCTTTCACCCTTAAAAGCAATTCCACCCTGAAAAGGGAAAAATTTAATACAGAAACATATACATATAAGTTGGCATATTGGTATTACTGAATATAACAAAAGAAATGAGACAGCCATAAATAGTTCTTCTTAAGAGCTGTATTAGTGTATGTTATTACGGATGGGATGTGTAATCACTCTACTTATTCATTAATTCCTTCAACAAATATTTTTTAGTTCCTATTATGTGTCAGGGGCTGGTAACATAGCAAAGAACAAAAACAGGCAGAAATCTCTGCCTTCATAAAGCGCTCTAGCAATAAGTCAAGAAGTTTGTAGTCTAGTTAACACATGGCCATCTACTCACACTAAACTATATATAAAACCAAATTAGACTTCTGTTCTCAGGTCCAAATAAACCCAGACAAAAATATGTAGTATAACAGAAGGGGAACCTCAGACTGACCCATAAGCTTCTTAACTTCCTGCCTACCTATTCCCAACCGATATTACTCAATATAGTAATGAGTTAAGAAGATAAAACAAGAGAAAGGAGTGGCAAAGAAACCCAACATAATCAATAACAATGTATCATTACTACCTACGGTCACATTCTTTTAAGCACTAATTGGGTATTCATCATGGTACCGGGCCCATCCTAGGAAATACCCCTAAGTAACAATTTGACATCACAGAACCAAGAATATCAAACCCAACTCACAGGTTCTCCTTTAGGGCCAGGAAGCCCTGGCAGTCCATCCTGTCCAGGGGTACCGGGTAAACCAGGAAGCCCAGGGGCTCCTGGGGAACCCAACTCTCCTTTGTCACCCTTCATTCCCGGAAAAGTGAGGATGTCACCAGGTTCACCTTTAGATCCAGGAAAGCCTGGAGGACCTGGAGCTCCTGGTATGCCCTGAGGGAAGAAAAAGAAGGAAGGGAAAAGGAAGAAAAGAAAAACAAAATCAGCTTCTTTTTTTTCCAACACATATCTCTCTCCAGTTTATCACATCCACCCACCCAATAACATTTAGTGTACAAAGCTAAGAACAAAGTGAGGCATGTGAGTCAGGGAGAGTCAAGGAATCAAAAACAACACAAAGTAATAGAAGAACTATGTTTCTTTTATTATATATATATTCACAAGAGAAAATCAAAGTGTAAATGGATTTCTTCTAGTTTTTTTTTTTTTTTTTTTTTTTTGGTTGTTGTTGTTCTATAATATACTCAAAACTTACCGTTAATCCTTTGGGACCGGTTAGACCAGCATGTCCTTTTTCTCCCTTCTGTCCAGGGAAACCAAGAGATCCTAATACATACACATACACACACACACGCACACACACAATAATGTGAACTTTGACCCTGAGCCCCTGAAAGGCTCATATAAAAATCAAGTCAGGAAGTCAAGTTTTCAAATAAGAACCCCATTCAATCACATTTAACAAGTCATATTTTTATTTTCCTATTTGATGCTCTCAAAATGAGCAGATCATCCTTTCTTCTAGGTGAAGCTATACAGTATTGTATCCTTAGGTGTTTCCAACTACAAAGCCTCTCAGAGCCCACAGCTACCAATCGCCCGGCACAGAGGTGCTAAGGCTCCTATAATCATCCTATTGCCAAGTGGAGAAAGAGACAAGGACACAGTCTGAATATCTTTCTTTGTTCTGACCTAAACAAATTTCCCAGATCCTTACGAGTCCTTTCTTTGGTTCACCACTTCATAAAATTTGGTTTATGAGAAACATCTGGTGCTCAAAGACTAGAGGAAATATTACTAAAGAAGTGGTTCTTAAAATGGGTCCCTCGATCAGCTGTATCAGTATTACCTGGGTACTGGTTAGAAATGCTAATTCTTGGGCCCCCATCCCAGATCTACTGAATCAGAAACTTTGGGGGTGGGACCCAGTAATAGGGGTTTTTAACAAATCCTCCAGGTAACTCTGATGTACTCCCAAGTTTGAAGAACGTTAGACTGGAGGTGCGAGGCTAGATTATTAACTTCCAGTGGCAGCTATAAGACCATCTAAAAATTTATTTCCAAGTGCTAAATGAATTGGTTTCTTTGGCAGACATACTAGACAGAAAGGTAAGAGACAGCCCTGATACAAACATAAAGTGTGATTTCAAGAGAATATAATAATGGGATGTCCCCAGAGGAAGCTGAGAGAGAGCTGTGTGTCTGATGGATATCAAATATAATTTTGATTGGAAACGGGAAAGGAGGAGTTATATATAGAAAGAGAAATATGGGCCGTTGGTTGCCAAACTACAGTAGAAGCCCTGTCGCTTAATGACAACATGTGTTATGTCCCCAAAGACTAGAAGTTCCGCCACTGGAAACTACACTCAGGGGCCAGACACTATGAGCTTTTCCCCCAGTTTTTTGGAAGAAAGAAGTTTGACTCCGTATGAGTTATTTTCCTCACCATATGAAAAATAGGGAAGATATTTTTCTTGGAATGGTATTGTCAAAAGGCTTTAAGAGAAAATATTGGTAGCTTCAGGTATTAGAAATAACAGCATTATTTATTTTGTAGCAGATAGAGGCATTTCATATTTAATTATTTATGGATATGGGAGACTTGCTATAAAATGAGAAACTGGCATCGTTGTAAAACTGAGCTCACTAATACCTAGCCAAGAAATATTTTTAAAAGGCTGCCCTGAGGCAGCATGTTTTACCTGGAGGACCTGGAAGACCTGGCAGACCAGGTTGACCTGGAGGCCCTGAAACACCAGTTCCAATACAGTTGAAGCAGGTGTCACCTTTGTCACCTAGAGAAAAGCATATAGAGAAACAAATTTTACTCAAAGGGGTATGTCTGTCTCCTTTAGATAGCTTCCAAAGAAGTTAGCATCAAGGGACAACATTCCTACCCAACAGTGTAGTACAGAGAAGCCCATATTAGAATCAATTCATTTGATAAATATTTGCTGAGTGTCTATTACTTGCCAAGTACTGGTTCCAGGTGTCTATGATATATTGGTAAACAAAACAGGCAGAAAAACCAAAACAGGCAAAAATCTATGCCTTCATGGTGTATCACATCCTACCAGTGGAAAGGGATAATAAACAATGAAGGTAGCAAATTATTAACATATATGTATCAAATATAATATATAATATAGATAGTACATACTTATATATATTATATATAGATATATCAAAAGGTGTTATGTTTATAGAAAAAATACACCTGCGTAAATGTGACTGGACATGCTAGGGATGAGTGGCAGGTTACAATTTTAATAGGGTGCTCAAATGAGATGATGATATATGATAAAAAAAAAACTTAAAGGATGTGACATGTGCCTAATGAATGTAGAGGTACTCTAGGAAGAAAGAATAGCCATGTTTGGCCTTTTCAAGAACCATCAAGGAGACCAGATTGCTGGAGCAGAGAGGGGAAGGGGAAGCAGGTCAGATAGTTCACAGATTATCATGAGTGGCATATCATAACACATCACATAGGCCGCCATAAAGCCTGGCTTTTACAGTGAATGAAATGAGAATCTAGTAAAAAAATGTAAACAGAAAAGCAAGATGATATGACCTAAGTTTTAAAAGGATGTCTCTAGCTGTTATATTGAGAACAGAATGGGTGTGGGATGATGGAAACAGGGTAACCATTTAAGTGGCTGTTGCTGAAGTAATCTAGGAGAGATCAGGGCTCACCCCAGAGTGACAGCAATGAAGATGAGGAGAACTGGTTAGATTGTGAGTGTATCTGAAAGTAGAGCTCGTGGCATTTTCTCATGGATCACACACGGAATATAAAAGACGAAGAGAATCAAAGATGACTCCAAAGTTTTAGCCTAAGCCACCAAAAGGCTAGGGTGGCCTACATTTTAAAAAGGGAAGATATAAGTGATAAAATTATGGGGAAGGAGGTAGCAGAGATCAGGACGTTAACTTGGTCAAATGTCAAGTTCAAAATGTTAAGTAGACAGCTGGATATACTAATCTAGAGGAAAAGACTTATCTCTGGACAAGAGACATAAAATTCAAAGTCACTGGCAAATAAGTGGTATTTAAAATCATGAGAGTGACTGAATGAGTTCAAATACAGAAGAGGAACAAGGACTAAAATATTTGGGGCATTCCAAAATTAAACACCGGGTAGATAAATTTAAAATACATGTGGAAATGCAAATTAAGCCAAGACTTACTATAAAGCTACGATAATTTAGATAGTCTAGCATTGGTGGAATGAGAAACAAATAGAACAATGAACAAAATAGAGAGGTCAGAAACAGACTCATGCATATAGTGTCAAAAGATTTACAACAAAAGTGCTAATGCAATTCATTGGAGAAATGATGGTCTTTTGTACTACAATACTGAGTCAATTCAATATCCGTATGGAAAAAACCTTTTTTTTTTTTTTTTAAGATTTTATTTATTTATTTGACAGACAGAGATCACAAGTAGGCAGAGAGGCAGGCAGAGAGTGAAGCAGGCTCCCTGCTGAGCAGAGAGCCCGATGTGGGGCTCGATCCCAGGACCCTGAGATCATGATCCGAGCCGAAGGCAGAGCCTTTAACCCACTGAGCCACCCAGGCACCCCGGAAAAAAAAACTTTGATGCCTGCTTCAAACACAAATTTTACTTGAAGACAGATAAAAGATCAAAATGTAAAAGTTAAAATGATAAAGCTTCTAGAAGAAAACACAAAGAAATATCATCTTGGAATAATATCTTGGGATAAGAAAAGATTTCTAAAACAGAACATAAACAACACTAACCATAAAAGAAGACCTTAATGATTGGATTTCTTTTAATTAATAACTTATGCTAAAAAAAAACCATGAGTCAAAAAACCAAGTCACAGAATGGGAGAAGATAGTTGTGATATATATATATCCAACAACCCAATTAAAAATAGGAAAAAGGCACTTTACAAAGAGAATATAGCAACTATAAGAAAAGAGGTTCGGCATCAATAAGTCATCAGGTAACTAGAAACTAAAACTACTCTGGAAAAATGGTTTGGTGTTATCTATGGAAACAACACCTGCAACTACCCCTATAATGCAGCAATTTTCCATCCCCAGGTATATACACAATAGAGATGAAGGCTTATGTCCTACAAAATATGTGTATAAGAATGTTCATAGCAGCTTTACTTCTAATAACCCTAGACCAAATGTCTGTTAACATTAGAATGAATATTTAGGCATATTCATACAATGAACACCCAAGAGCAGTAAAAAAATATTTCTAGAAACAAAAATATAGGTATCCTACAGACATAGTATTGGACAAAAGAATCAGACACAAAAGAGCCCATTCTGTATGACTCCATTTATACAAAGTTCAAGATTAGGCAAACTAATGTATGATAGAGGATAAGATAGTGGTTACCTCTGGGAGTGCTGACTAGGGGGCACGAGAGTCTTCTAGAGTCCTGGAAAAGGTCTATTATTTTTCATGGGAGATTATATAGATACATTGATATACATATAAAGAGAATGAGATAGAGAGACAAATATACAGAAAGGGATATATATATACAGACATATCTATCTCTATCACTAACTCTATTTCTAATAATATATAATAGTCCAAGGATATGAAGAAAATCAGGACAAATGAGGAAAGTGTTAAGAAATGGAAAAATAGAGTAAAAAAAGATATTTGGATTAGCAGGGTATAGGCTGATGGTGACCTAGACAAAAACAGCATCTATGGAGTGGTGGATTAGGGGAGTAAAATCTTGATTGGAGTGAAGAGTATCCAGGGATGGTAAGTAGAAGATTCTGGAGGAGTTTTGCTGCAATGGGAGCAAGGGAATAGAGCAGGACCTGGCAGGGAAAGTGGGATAAGGTATATTTTAGTTGGGTGAAAAAAATTGTACGCTGCCAGGAATGATCCAGTAAAAGACAAAAATTGACAACGTGGGAGAGGCAGCAATTTCTGGAATGAAATCCTTGGGAACACAAGAGGGAATGGAGGAACTGGCTTTGGATAAAAGCAGTGATAGTAATAGGCAGGAGTGCAGAATATATGTGCACAGATGCAAGTAGGTAAGTAAATGCGGTAATCTGTGAAAATTCTCTTACTGCTTCGGTTGGTCAGTGAAAGAGGAAGCAAGTCAGAATCTTAACATAAGAATGGAAGAAGAGGTGTTAAAAATTTGAGGCGGGAAAAGAAGGTGTAGGCTCAGAAGATGTGATAATTTGGAATTACCAAAACTAGGCTTTTGTTCGCAGGGAGTACATACCATCAAGTGAGAGAAGAGTGAAGGAGGCAAGGGTTTATCCGTGGGATTGTTTATAGTGATTGATCCTGACATTTATAGGTCATGAGGGAAGAAAGACTATCAAAAGGTTGAGGGAGAGTCAAAGTTGGTAGCTATCAGTGAGACCAAGTAATATTGCAGTTAGGTTATTATAGATAGTGAGCTAGAAAGGATACAGTAGTCAGAACATGGAATTCATGAAATCGAGATTGTGTAGTGTGCACTGCTGGTGATGAGATGATCTTGGGGGTAAGACCATGACAGTGAGTGACTGAGGTAGAGTGGAGGGTATAAGGCATTTGGCTGAAGATCTGAAAGAATGGAGGAATGACTATGGGGGTCAAACCTTTCACTCCTTGTTCTCCTTGGAGTCCTCTATCACCTGGAGATCCCGGAGGGCCTGGAGGGCCTGCTTCACATATCTCATCACCTGAGACAAGATAAAGGATAGCAAACTAATTGTGGTGAAATATCCAGAAGGCTAAACGGAAAGAAAGCTTGACAGGCTAAGAAAAAAGATCTATTTTCAGTTACTTCTCTGCAGTAATACAACTACCTATAAGCAAAAGGAAGATATAATATTGGTGATAATTTCAAGAGAAAATTTAAACATCAAAGAATCACCAAAAATCAAAAGTAGAAGCAGTGGAAAAATGCGAACCTTCAGCTGGATTCACTTATGAATGAAAACAAAACAAACCCCAGGGAATTTAGAAGAAAAGTATAGCTTACTAGGAGGGATGTGAGGGCCAGGAGGGCCAGGAGGCCCTGGAAGTCCAGGAGCCCCAGGCTGTCCATCAAGTCCAGGAGATCCAGGAATAGAAATTCCAGGTGGACCTTCATCACCTTTCTGGCCCCTTTCTCCAGGAAAGCCAGGGGGGCCAGGAGGACCGGTAACTGCGGTCCCTAAGATTAAAAAAAAAAAAGTTAAGTGATCAACATGACCTTATTTTAGAGCTATTACTTTAGTTCTCAATGAGACATTAAGGGTAAGATCTTCCTTTAATGTAGAGTGCCAGTTATGTTCTTATTATTTCTAAGAATCGACATCTGGAAAAGCATGAAAAGTTTTAAATAATCTAAGTACCAGTTTGAGTGTAAGAATCATTTAAGGTAGCTTTACTACTTTGAGAAATATACCACTAATCCTCTACCTGCTCTTCTTTGATGTTACGATCTTTTAATCTAAGAAATACTAGAAAATATTAGCAAGAGAAAAAGAAGCATCTCAAAGTTTTCATGAAAACATGGCTCTATTTCTGGACATTCTTCTGCACTATCTATTCCTATTGAAAGAGCAGAGCAAGGCTAACCCCATTTTGTGCTACACCCGCCATCTTGGTATAGCCCCCATGTCAGAATATTGCCCAGCCCGCCCTTGAGTTAGAGTTAGCCAATAGGAATGCGGAATCCCTAACCTCCAAAGGATGTAAACCCCGCCTTTTGCCCACCAAATTTGCATGCCAATTCTGACCAGAGTGATAGGCGAGCTCAAACAGCTACCATAGGGTAAATTGTAATTCAATTGGCCACCTGTGTGTGGCCTAACATGACAATGTAACTTTCTGTGTGTGTTACAATCTCATTGGCCACTGGCCCCTATAAAACTGCGGCGCTTTTCGAAACTCGCTCTCTTTCTCTACATCACGCCACTGCGTAGGTGAGTGTGGGTGATTGAGCTCGAGCTAGCTCCAATAAGGCTCTTTGCTTTTGTATCGGGGACTCAGCTCCCTGTTGGTCTTCGGGGATTTCAAAATCTGTGCATAACACTATACCATGAACACATCTTTTTATAATAATAAAATTAGTCATTATAATTATAAATGATTTGAATAATGTTTTCAAAACTGCTAAGAAAAATATACTCATCTTTGTTATTTTTAAAAACCATCTTTATAATGATGTACTATAAGTGGGCTAATTAAATTTAAATTTAAAAAAAAGAAATGCCTCTATCTTCATGAAAGAAGATGTTAGTTGAAAAAAATGAATAAAAACCATCTTTGCTAGACTTATAAATTCATCTTCTAAATGCATTTTAGAATCAGTTTGTCAGTTTCATCAAAAAAAATATTCGAATTTTGAATGAGATTAATTTGAATTTAAAGATTAAATTTTGGTAGAATCATCTGTTTATAATAACTGAGTTCTCATATCAAGAAATAAAGTCCCTCTCCATTTATTTATTAATTTTATATTATTTAATGATATCTTACAGAATTCTGAAAAAAGGTCTTACACATCTTTTGTTTGGTTTATTCATGGGCCAATCTGATTACTGCTATGAATTTTATTGCTATTCCTATTGTTAACTGGATTTTTTTTCTTGTATGTTTAATTTTTTACTGCTGGTAAAGAGAAAGGCAAATTATTAAAGTATGCAACTATCATATCTGTCCACCTTGCAAACATTCTAAGTTCTGGTAACTTGTCATTTGATTCTTTTAGGCTTTCTAGGTAGATTATAATAGGGTTTGTGAATAACTCAAATTTGGGGTTTTGTTCCATCCTTACACCTCTTTTTTCTTCCAGACCTAGTGTACTGACTTGGTCTCTCCAGTGTAAGGACAAATGGTATAGGCGACTCTGAATATGTGTATCTTATTTTTTACTTGAATGTGAATGTTCCTGATGTTTTATCACAAAAGTATGATATTTCCTGTACAGTCCTGTACTTCCTATATGAAGCAGCTTTATTAATTTCCCTTTTAAACTTAGTTTGATAACTTTTTTACCTTTAAAAAACTGAATGGGCATTGAATTTTATTGACTGTCTTCTTTGCAAATATTGGTTTATTCTCTTTTAATCTGTCAATGTAGTCAATTATAGTAATGTTGAACCAACCTTGCAATCTTAGGGTAAAAAAATCTAGTTGGTCATATCATATTATTTAATATTTTTCTGGATTTGTGAATATTTTATTTAGGATTGTTATTATATTCATAAATGAGATTGAATTATAATTATTTCTAGTGCTAAATTCTTGGTGCTTTGGTATCAATGTTATTAAATAAAATGTCCTTTTTAAAAAAAATGTTCTGAAAAGTTTGTAAAATATCAGAATTACTTACCCAACAACTTAGTAGAATTCATCCACAAAACTATATAAGTACTCATAAAATGTTTTTTCATCCACAAAACTATATAACTATATAACCACCCATAAAATGTTTTTTCATAGAAATCCTCAACATTTCTAAATCTTCCATGGTAATTAATCTACTAAAGTCTTTTTACTCTCTCAGGAAAATTTTAGTGATTTGTGTTTTTTGTTTCATGAGGAATGCATATTTCATTTAGAATTTCCAATATATTGATAGAGTTTTACAGTTTTCTTATAATTTAAAAAATTTAATTATATTTATGGTAATAATATTTTCTTTATTGATATTATTTGTGCTTTCTCTTGCTTTTCTCTTGATCATATTTTTTCTTATTTTACCTTTATCAAGTTTTTCTATTTTGTTGATGTTTATGTCAGCTCTTATTATTTTTTCAAATTAGCTCATTTATTTTTAGTATCTTAAATTTTGTGATAAATTAAGGGTACCACTTTATGCTTTAGTTATGTTTAATGTTTTGATATAAGGTTGTTTAGCATTTAGTCATTTCTCTTTGTTTCTTCCTTACCTCGAAAGTTATTTACCTATGTGCATTTTAATATACAAACGTAAAGATATTTGGTGCTTTCTGTTGTTAATTTCTACCTTCCTTCCACTGTGGTCACAGAGCATATATATTTTTTAATTTTTTGAGAGGATTTAATCCCCTTAATAACTATACACAGGGTAGCATAATAAGCTTATTTTATAGACAAAGAAACTGAAGCTCAGAGAGTGAATTACTTGGCCAAGATCTCCATGATAGGAGATCTATATCTCCTTATAGATAGGAGATCTATAAGGGGATACAGATTAATACATCACCCAAAGGAACACACCTGGTAACCAGTACCCCAAGAACTAGAATATCTCCAACTCTCCAGGAGCCCCCTCATCTACCCATCCCAAGTCATTGCCCTCTCTTCCCCAAGGATAACAAATACTCTAACTTCTGAATTAGTTTTGCTTGTTTTGAACTTCACAAATGGAATCATACTGAACGTACTCCTTTATGTCGGACTTCTTTCATTCATTATATTTGTAAAGTTCCCAACATTTTTGAATGTGGCTGTAAGTTCATTTTTATTTCTGTCTAGCATCCCATTATTTAAAAAATAATTTTAAAGTATTTTTTCAGGGGACACCGGGGTGGCTCAGTCAGTTAAGTGTCCACTCTTGGTTTCGGCTCAGGTTGTGAGCTCATGAGGGGTGGGATCCAGGCACACACTGGGTTCCAGCTCAGTGGCCTCTGCTCCAGTCTGCTCGAAGATTCTCTCCTGCCCCTCCCCCAACTTGCGCCCGTGTGTCTGCGAACGCACACCTGCTTTCTCAACAATAAATAGATAAATCTTTAAAAATAAAAGATTTTTTCTGATCTAGTAGAGTCTATTTTTGTACATGTTTCACGTAAGTTTGAAAAGAATGTACCTTCTCTGCTGCACACAGCTTTTCTTTCTCCCACATGTGCAGCTTGATTATGTTGCTCAAATCATTTATATCCTGATTTATTTATTTATTT
The DNA here is from genome assembly GCA_028646535.1 of Procyon lotor. Lineage (NCBI taxonomy): Eukaryota > Metazoa > Chordata > Mammalia > Carnivora > Procyonidae > Procyon > Procyon lotor. The sequence continues at coordinate 33,138,149 of CM053612.1, forward strand.
ATTTATTATTTATTTAGGTGACTTACTGGAGGACCACGTATCCCTGGAGGTCCTGGAGGCCCTCGGTCACCAGGGATTTACCAATTTATCACCTGTAGTTTATCAGTTTTTACTTTATATATTCAAAGCTGCATTTTTAGATGTATAAAGTTTCATGACTTTTACATCATTCTGGTATAATTTGTCTATATCTATCCATATGAAATGTCTCTTTTTTTAATGTACTTCTTATCTGAATTCTATTTCATACTATGTTAGAATTGTTAAACCAGCTTTCTTTTAGATAGCACTTGCCTAATACCTTTCAACTGCTTTATTTAAAAAAATTATGTCCTTTTACTTTAAATAGACCTATTGTGCACAGTATATATTTCTATTTCAATTTTATTTTAGTTGTCTTTTAATCAGTGCTTAGTCCTTTCACATTTATTGGGAGTTGCTGATTTGTTTTTGACATTATGCAAATCCAGATTTTTGGTTCTTTTCTTTTCTCAAAGGATGTGTAACTCACACATTTTATTTATAGTCTTCTCTAGTGTTTACTACTAAAATTTTGACCTATGTATTTAAATTTATATTTTTCTAAAAACTGAGAATTACTAATGTCTCTCTCGCTAGTAAGACAAAAAAAACCTTATGATTGACTTCCTCCTCTTCTCTCTGCATCACTATATCCTATGGCAACAATGTGTATAATTACAGTTCCACAAAATACTTTTCCTAACCATTGGTTCTTATATCTTACCCATTCCTACCCCCAAGTTCATCCTGAATTCATTTCCCTCTTAGACTAAACCCTCCAGGAAGTATTTTAGAGAATTTCTGGAGGTGGTAAACTTTTTAAGTATCCTACCTTCATACTACGATAACAGTTTGATGAAATGCAGATTCCCAAATTCATAATTATTTTTCTTTATCACTTTGAAAATGCTCTAATATCTTCCTCTGACTCTCATTGCTTTGTAGGTGGTCTGCCTTTTCCCTCAGAGAGTTTTTAAGAGTTTGTTTTTATCCTTAAATTCTAAAATGTCCCTATAATATGTCGTTATGTATTTGTGTATTATTATCTTACTCTTGCTTGGTAATTCATACACTTTCATAGGGACTCATGTTTTCTTTCAATAAATAGAAGTTCTCAGTCATTAATTTTGCAAATATTGCCTGTTGTCCTATTCTCTCCTCCTTGAGCTCCTTCATGGTAAATTTTAGAACTTCAAGGTTTATCTTCTGTCTCTTAATTTTTCTTTCATGTGATCTAATTCTATAACTTTTTTGCCACATCCTGGAAGAATTCCTTATCTGAATTTTCTAGGCATAGTATGTGTTTAGTCTACTACCTTGAAATTAGAAATTCAAAGTGTATACTTAGAAAGAAATAGGACCCAAATTTATTCTTTCTCCTTGGGGGAATCACTGAGTGCCACGCATCTCATCATGTTAGTATTTCATTAGTCAAATTTTTGAAGGGTAGGGAACAATAACTTATTAAACATATATGTTTTCCAGGTGCTATGCCAGATGCCTTTTCATATTTTACATAAATCCATATTATCTCTTCATTTTAGAGAACATCCAATACACATGCTAGACAAGGGTGGTACTCAGTCTATGGCCAAATTAGAAATGCTCTACTGTATTATCTTCAATAAGGGAATAATATAACAGTACTGAGCCCCCAAATTTTATTGCAAAGCAAAATCACTAAGGATTTCTAAATATATATTTCTGGAATTCTAAGTGGATAGTGCTAATTACTATTTTAATACAGGAAATATTATAAGATCAGGCATTATTAGAATAGCATTCCCTTCCATAGCAGAATGAAAAACGTAATGATTCATTTTTGGCTCATGGAAACACTGGGTGCAATTTATTAATAAAAGGTAGAAATGGTATTTTTAGAGTAAAAGGGAACTATCCAGTGGACTTGGCTTTTTTTTTTAAAGTACAGGTGAGAAATTTAGTGAGAAAGGCTATAGTACAAGTTGAGAAGTATCCATCTGTGAAAAAACACTTATGTCTTCTACTGCCATGATCACCCTGTAACTAGTACAATAGTACCAGACATGTGGATGAGTAAAGATGCTATAAACGCAAGAACATTAAGTACAGTCTCTTTTACCTGGAGGTCCAGGAAGGCCTGGCGGACCTTGTATTCCAGGAAGTCCTCGCTCTCCTTTTTCTCCCGGCAAGCCGGGTAACCCAATGTTTCCTTTTTCTCCTACAGTTACACCAGTCCCAGGCCTAGGAATTACCTTTATTAGGAAAGAAAAAAAATAAAGGAACTCAAAGGAGAAGAGGCTTGTTCTAAAAATAACCTAGCAGCTACATACAATTACAATGTCATCATTTTCACAAAGCTCCGAATGCAAAATCATCAAGACTACTACACATATTATGAGTCACATTCTGTATCATTCCTATCCTTCAACTGATTAGAAACTGTTTAATACCAATAATAATATTACCACCCTCCTGAGCCCCAGGCTTTTGAGCTACAATTTTTTTTTTTGATGTCTCTTATCACATTCAGTTTATTCCAGTTACCTAAGCCCGATAATTCTTTACTGAAAACGTCTCTAATTTGCCTCCTTCTTTCCTGTTGCCACAGCTACTATGCCCATCCTACGCTTGGACTGACAGAAGCACCTCGGAGCTTCTTCCTTTCAATCCAAATCTACTGCGAGGATATACTTCCTCAAAAATCAATTTCTCCGTGTTAGCTAGCCTATTTAAGGACTCAAAATTGCTCTCCACTTCTTACTATGTCTGATGCTACTTTTCACCCTGGATTCTGTCAAATCTCTTCTCACTTCCAATATCTCTTTCATCTCCTTTTATTTCTAGCAGTGCCGTTTTAGGAGAGTGAGGTCTGTCTGATTATAACCACTTCATGGATCTTGCACATTCTTGCCTTTTGCTTTGAATATGCCATTTCAAATATCTATAATGCCTTCTCTCAGTCTTTCCCTTTATCAACCCACATTTCTTTCTTCCTCTAAAACAAAACAAACTCATCTCCTTTAGGAGGGCTTTATTGATTAGAATCAACTAACTGATCATTCCTTTTCTCTTGGTCTTCTTAGAATCTCAATGTCTAATTTCATGTTAAATAATTGAAATATAAAGAAATGAATCTCATAGAGCTATAATGATAATTAAGCTTTAGATTTAAGAGAATATTGGACTGACGTACAAATCAACACCTACTGGCAAAGTGCAATATTTCATCCTGGTTCTATTGGATAGAAGAAATATTCAGACAAAAGGAGACTGAAAGTTGTGGGACCTGGAATGGAGATGATAGTTCAAAAGGGAAAGTGAGCTGCTGGATAGGAATGCATTCTCAAGATTTCCATTTCTTCTGGTATTTATCAAAATGTTATTATCTCAGGGGCACCTGGGTGGCTCAGTTGGTTAAGCGTTTGCCTTTGGCTTAGGTCATGATCTCAGGGTCCTGGGATTGAGTCCTGCATCAGGCTCCCTGCTCAGCGGGAAGTCTGTTTCTCCCTCTCCCTCTGTCTCCCTCTCTCTCTATATCTCTCATGAATAAATAAGTAAAATCTTTAAAAAATGTTATTATCTAATTTTATAAAGGAACTATTTCTCAGAGAACTAAAATTCTGATTTTAAAATGAAAGTGAATAAAAACTGTCTAAGATCTTTAAGTATATCCTCATTAGATTTGTTAAGTACTAAGTATCAATATCTGAGACTGACTGTGGACAGCAAGAATTAATGTTACTCAAATGTCTGAACATATAGATGTTATGACACCTGTACCTTTGCAGATTCAATGCAGTATAAAACCAAAAGTCTTACCAAATTTCAACCAAAGAAAAGCCAAAATGTCAAACTGTAGCAATGCTATTTTATTCATAATAAGATTGGAAATATATTTGACTTAAATTCCATGGTGAATGCAAACATGACAAAATCTGTAACCCCCCCAATTATTCTTTCATAGAGCAGTTTCCTACATTTGATTAAGAGCCCCTAGAAAGCACATACCCAAGGAAGAAAGAGGTGTGAATCAATCACAAATTGAGAAAACCTATTAAGACCAAATGCATCTTTCCAGAGCTCTGCAGGGGAAAGGACCAATCCCTTGTTTCCCAAGTTTCTTTTATTGAACCTTTATAAGCAACACTTGCGCCACCTGCTGGTTACGTGAGAAATAATTTGGCACTCACGATGCAAAACAACCTAATGCTATAATTTTGAATCTTTACTATAGAGAAGTAACACATAGGCAGAACAATACAAAGTCTTTGAGGTCAACACTACTGAAGTTTTTAGATGTAGACTTTTAAGCCAGTAAAAGTTACTAATGACTTGGGATTTTGTGTTCTATGAGGAAAAGGATAGTGATATTAAGGCACAAAAATAAAAATGCATTCATAAATTTGATGAATGAAGACTAAAAGAAAACTTACAAGTCCAGGAGGCCCAGTTGGGCCAATGTCACCTTTTTGACCCTGTTCAATATAAGTGTAAAGCATATTAGTAAAAGTCACATAAAAACACTGATTTCCTTAAAAATATAGCAGATAACTAAGTTTCATAAAGACCCAGGAATCCATAATAAAATATCTCAAAGAGAAATACAACTTGAGACAATGAGACGGTACTGAAATAAGCCTAGGAAGAGCCGTGATGTTGTCTCAGATTTATTAGCTATACGATCTTAAGCAAATCGATGAATTTATCTGTCTTATATATAGACCAGACTTGTAAGGTATTTCTAGATGCAACATCCTTTGATTTTAAGATTCTTATTTTCTAGCAAAGTATAAATATTCTATCAAGAAGATACTGAATAAAAAAATTGGTACCACTAGAATCAGTTAAAACTATTATATTTTTTACATTTAGCCATGTTTCTTTTCATAAAACTTGTCAAGGGCATAAATTTAGTGTTATTTCCATTAGTGACAGATATTTTAGAGCTGATGGACTTAACTGTAATCAGTAACCGCTAATTATAATTGCTTTTGTGAATTTCCTCTTAGAAACCAATGAAAGACAAATTCAGAGACAAAACG
>CM053612.1:33148995-33184311 GCA_028646535.1 Procyon lotor
GTCTAGGAGTCTCTTATGGTTTGTCTCCCTCCCCATCCCTTCCTGTTTCATTTCTCTCCCCCACCCCCCCAAACTCCTGCCTTGCCTATCAAGTTCTTCATATCAGAGAGATCATGTGATACTTGTCTTTCTCTGACTGACTTATTTCGCTTAGCATAATACCCTCCAGTTCCATCCATGTCGTTGCAAATGGCCAGATCAAGTAAATAAGTAATATTTAAAAAATAAAAATAAGGGTGCCTGGGTGGCTCAGTCAGTTACGTGTCTGCCTTTGGCTCAGGTCATGATCCCAGAGTCCTGGGATCAAGCCCTGCATCAGGCTCTCTCCTCAGCAGGGAGCCTGCTTCTCCCTCTGCCTGCTGCTCTTCCTACTTGTGCTCTCTTTCTCTCTGTCAAATGGGTGAATAAAATCCTTAAAAAATAAAATAAAATAAAAAATATAGATTGTAAACATTGAAAATGCATTATACTTTCAAGTAGTAGAAATAATATTACTATTCCTGGGAGAATTTTTTTTTAAGTAGGAGAAATGAAATTACAGAAGCAAGCTTACCATCAAACCTGGTGGTCCTGGGGGACCAATTGGCCCTGGTAAACCAGTGGGACCAGCTGGGCCCTGTTATAAAGGAAGTAAAGAAAAAGATGAAAAACAAAACCTCTTACTGTATCAAGCAAAGAACTAAATGAATGAAATTTTAACTTAAGTAACTGCCAGAATTTGGTTACAAAATTCTACAATTCTGCAGTATTATGAGCAGAATTTTAAAATGTATAAGAATAAAGGATTAACTAACTATAAAGAAATTCAACAAAGAAGAATGGCTACAGCTTTTAGAAAACTTACGTTTTACAGTGGCAGATAACAAATAGAGGACAAACACATAGTAAGGAAGTTTTATAAAATTAAAAGTAATACAGATGGGTGTTTAGTGGGGCTTTTATGCCAGAAATGGGAAGGGAAGGACTACCAGTTTCCAGGTGACTTCTCTATTTTAAAGTAAAAAATAACTGTTTACCCAAAGAAAATGAAAACACTAATTTGAAAATGTATGTGCACTCCTATGTTTATTGCAGCACTATTTACAATAGCAAAGATATGGAAGTAACTCAAGTGTCCAACCATAGCTGAATGGATAATGATGTGCTGTGTGTACACACACACACACACACACACACACACACACACACACACAGGAATATTACTAAGCCATAAAAAAGAATGAAATCTTGCCATTTGCTATAACAACATGGATAGATCTAGAGGGTACAGTGCTAAGTAAAATAAGTTAGAGAAAGATAAATACTACAAGATTTCAGTCATTATGTGGAAATCAAATTAAGAATTTCATCAAAAGAGACAAATTAAAGAGACAATAAAAAAAGAACAGATTCTTAAATAAAGAGAACTGATGGTACCAGAGAGGACACAGACTGGATAGAATAAGTGAAACAGATTAAGAGTACACTTATTGTAATGAACACTGAATAATGCACAGAATTGTGGAATCATTATATTGTACCCCTGGAATAATATAACACTGTATATTAATTATACCGGAATAAATTTTTTTTTAAAATTTCAAAGGATATAAAAAATTAATGAAATTAAATAAAAAATAAATAAGATTAGGGGCACCTGGGTGGCTCAAGGGGTTAAAGCCTCTGCCTTCAGCTCAGGTCATGATCTCAGGGTCCTGGGATCGGGCCCCGCATCGGGCTCTCTCCTCAGCAGGGAGCCTGCTTCCCCCTCTCCCTCTGCCTGCCTCTCTGTCTGCTTGTGATCTCTCTCTCTCTGTCAAATAAATAAATAAAATCTTAAAAAAAAAAAGCTGAAGGGGCACCTGGGTGGCTCAGTCATTAAGTGTCTGCCTTCGGCTCAGGTCATGATCCCGGGTCCTGGGATCGAGCCCCGCATCGGGCTCCTTGCTCGTCAGGAAGCCTGCTTCTCCCGCTACCATTCCCTCTGCTTGTGTTCCCTCTCTCACTGTGTTTCTCTCTATCAAATAAATAAAATCTTTAAAAAGAAAAAAAAAAGCTGAAAATTTGACTTCAGTGAAATCCAGCAATTCTATAGCTAGGTATAAATCCTGGATTATTTTGTAATTAAAAAAATTCCTGAACAACCAAATATTTAATAATAGGAGATCAGAGAAACAAATTGTAGTATGTTCACACAATGGAATGTTATATGGAAATGAAACTGAAATAACTACAGTCATATACAATAATATGGATGTATTTTAATATATCAAATAGAAAAAGTTGCAGAAAACTATATATATGTTATGTTATTTTAAAGCAAAATTAAACACTCTAGTTTAGAGACACATGTATTTATGACAAAACTATCTTTAAGAAGCAACAGAAAACTCAAAATGGTACCTCTATCTTGGTAGAATGCAGAAGGATTTAACTGTCAAAGAAACCCCAGGTTGATTCAAGAATATTTGAAATGTTCTAGTTCTTAAATGTTATCTTGGATTCATAGATGTTCATTTGGTAGTTATGCTTCATAACATACATATATTTTGTATATATTCTGCTGCATTTTCAAATATTACATAACTAAATATTACAAGGGATAAAGGGCAAGATTGAGAGTACTTAAGAGCACATGGATGGATTTTGTCAAGCATGGAATGAGTTAGTAGTTAATGAAAAAATTCCTCAACACTGTATCTAAGTAATCAAATATTAGAAAGTAGTGATTTTTTTTGGCAAAGCGATCAATCTTTGTGAAATATAAACCTCAAGAAATTGACTACCTGATCTATAAACAGTCAAAAGATATTGCTGTTTTCATGCACGCTATCTCTATAGACTAACATAACTTTTTTTCTTAAGATTATACTTGATGTTCAGCATGCACAAATTTTATTCCTTCAGCCTTCAAAATATGTTCATACGTTATACATAACAGTGTTCCAAATGATGTCTTCTAATATCTTAAATGAGAGACCTACAATTTTTATTTTTAATCAGACCATTTACAATTATCAGGACTACTCCTACCACCTACTGATCCTCACAGCAGAAGAATAAGAATACAGAAGTGTCTTTCCGCTGCCAAATCCCAAAACAAAAATTTCCATGGAAACTGGATAGAAAGATAAAAGAACAAAGCAGTCCTTTATAAAATTCTCCCTGGTCCAGATTGCTTTTATTTTCAGGTACGATGTACATGCAATGTCTATCAAACTTCAGATAATTTCCATAACTAAAATAAAGGGAACTAAAGGCTGAAGACAAAAAAGTGATGCTGTGATCTGATTTAATTAATAAAGTAAAGAAGAGAATCACTGGATGCTTACTTGTATTCCAGGAGGACCTGGATATCCTGGATTACCCTTTGGTCCTGGCAGTGATGACATAATTATACTGCCTGGTTCTCCCTGAAAGAAATCATCAGTGGAAGTTGTATGTAACAGTTATGACACATAAAAACAGGCAAGAGCACAAAAAAACAATCGGAGAATTAAATCTGTCATATAAATATTCTGAAGATTAGGTGATCTCAGTAATTAACATGAATAAATTTACCTTTTAAAGGGAAATGGGAAGTGGCCAGAATACACTGAAGAACAATCGATTTATTAAGATCCTGTGGTACCTTCAGTTACTCATTAAAAAACATTTATTAATTACTACTATTTTCCAAGAACTGTGATAGGCACTGAATACTCAGGAGTGAAGGAGATAAACAAGACTTCTGTCCTCATGGTGCTATCAATGTACTGGCTTTGAAATGCAGATCATTATATGTAAACAAATAAGACAACAAAAGGTTCAGTTAAAGGCTATGGAGAAAAATAACATGGTACACGATAAAGAAAGTGGAGAACTAAAAAGAAGTGATAATTATGTGACATGACAGAGGCACTAATTATTGTTACAATGGCAACCATAATATATAAATGTATCAAATTAACATGTTACATACCTTAAATTTATACAGTGTTACACATCAAATATATTTCAATTAAAGAAAGAAATAGTGGAGGAATTAGTTTGGGCAGTCGAAAAAGGGTAATCTGTGAAGGCAACATTCAGGCTGAGATCTAAAGGATAATCAGGAGTCAGCCAGGTAAAAATGGGTTAAGAGTTTTAGGCAGTTGAAGTAGCATCTAAAAAGGACCCAAAAAATCAAGAGCTTGGTACATTCAAATAACTTCACGCAGACCAGTGTGATCAGTGAGTCAAGGGAAAAGTGGTTTGAAGAGAAGTCTGGAAATGTAGGCAGGGACCAGAACATGCAAGTCTTATAGGCCTTGAAAAAGAATGTGGCCTTTATCTCAAAGGCAGCGGGAAGCCCTTGAAAGTTTATAAGCAGTGAGATTAAATTACTGTTATGTTTTTAAAAGATCATTCTTAACTACTTAATCTAGAATAAGTCAAGTGGGGAGGTGAGTGGGTAGTAGTGGAAAAAAAAAAAAGACTAAGAAGAAGCTATTATAATAGTCCAGATGAGACATTATGGTTAGTGTGGTGGCACTGGAGATGGAGACAAGTAGGTGAATTTAAGATATATTTTATAGGCAAAATTAACAGTATTTAGTGATAGAATGGAATGAGGAGGTGTGTAAAAGAGCAGATGTAAATACTAACTCTTAGGTTTTAGGGGTCTGGGTAAAATTTGAACATGTTAATTTGAATGTCTCAGAGACTGGGTAAAATTTGAACATGTTAAGTTGAATGTCTCAGAGATAACTGAGTAGAGATGTCAGGGAGGCAGTTTAATACATGCATCGAACTCAGAAGAAAAGTCTATTTTAGAGATACATATGTAGGTATTCACTAGCTAGATAGTAAACGATACCATGACCTTTAACAATATTGTCAGGCATAGAAGAGAAGAAGGGGTCAGAACTGTGTCCTGATACCTGCTACATAGAATAGAATAAGCTGGTATAGCAGACTGTGTGATGACCAGAGAGATATAGAAGATAAATCATGAAAGGGTAGTGTCACAGAAGTCAGGGAAAAAGAGCATTTCTAGAGGGAGCAGATGGTCAACCGTGTGAAAATGTGATGGGAACTGAAAGTATCAGAGAAGAAACTTGACGGACGCCTCAGTGGCTCAGTCAGTTAAGTGTCTGCCTTCAGCTCAGGTCATGATCCCCGGGTACTACAATCAAGCCCATCAAGCCCGGTGTTGGGCTCCCTGCTCAGCGAGGAGTCTGCTTTTCCCTCTCCCTCTGCCCCAACCCCGCTCAAGCTCTTTCTCTCTCTCAAATAAAATCTTAAAAAAAAAAAAAGAAAAGAAAAGAAAATTGAGTCTGATATACACATTTACAAGTATATATCAGCACATAGAAGATACTTCCATGGAACAAAGAAGATTACTTAAGGAGGGCTTGTGGTTAACTGCGCAATTTCTAGAAACATCTATTTTAAGGCAGAAGTCAAGAGACATTATCTGATTGAAGTTGCAAGCTTTCCGAAAATCTTATTCAAAATGTTTACTCTCCTAGTATGAGATGCTTACCTTCATACCTGGGATCCCAGGAGGTCCCTGTTATTAAAAATAAATAGATTATTTTATATATGTGAGAGCGGTGCAATCAAAAGAACACACTGCTTTCCAAATAGAGTCAATTAAATAGATTACTGTAGGGTCGTTCTAAGTAAACAGTATCTTAGGATACATAGAGATGACATTTATATTAAATACAATAGCATCATTGCTTTTACCCAGCACAGAGCTATATTACCAACTTCTTTTAAAAAGAATCTTTTTCTATTTTACTAGTTTCCAATGTACTACTTTGCTCCACATGAATGCACTGAGCTCACTTTCTACACTTCTGCTTCTGTCAATTCCTGTGTTCATTATAATCTCAAATTGTATAACTTACTGGAGGACCCTGTAAACCAGGAAAACCGGGACTGCCTGGAAATCCACGTTCTCCCTAGGAGTTAAAAATAAAAGAGCATATGGAAGAACAAGAAACAAAGCATAACTATACCAATGAACAATGACTTGTTGAAAAAATTCCTGTAAAAGCCATTCTGAAATATGCCAGGTTGCCAAAAACTCATTAGCCTTCCCTTTCCAATTACTTCAATATCAACTGTCCATATCAGTTCAGCTTTCTAAGATACTTTTATCCCTACTCATCAATCCTAATCAGAAATAAAGAAAAACTCTTCTACCCCAGTCATTTCTTTCTGACAAATCCATTTTGAGATGATAACACCAAAGATTCCTAGCCATCCTCACATTTAATAGTTAATGATTTGTCTCAATTTCCTGCCCATGCATTATATAGATTCTTATTTTAACTGCCTTATCACACTTTTCTTTTAGTGTACACTATTTCGAATTATTTTTGTAAAGAGGGAAAGATGGTAAGAAAGAATGCCATTAATATCACCAAGAGAACAATAATAGCAATAGTTCTAGCAATTGCAGGTCATTATGTTTTCTAGGAACCCAATTTTTCTCACTCACTATTGTAAAGTACTAATATGGACACTTGGTTTCGAAAACAAACGTAAAATTGCTGTAGAAGAACCGCAACGCAACCTCCTTTCTAATACCTACATGCCATGGTAATCGTAGAGACATCCTTCTCAAAGGCTTAAAAGAGTAAGATTATTACAGCTGTGGGCCTTTGAGTTACTTTGTCCAGTACTCCTCTCTCCATCACTTCTTACATATGGAAAAAATTGGCCCAGAGAAAAGGGAAATGATCTGTACATCAAGTTTAGAAGACAGAAAACAAAAGAACCCATATATTCTGCTTCCATCTCTAGGGCTCATTCTATTAGTTACATAGTAAGAAATATTAAAAAATATTAATCTGAAAGTATACATAATAAATTCTATTTAAAAATTTTGTTGCTTACATAATGTGGGGGCCCTCACACATAAACTAATCATGAGATCTGCTAAGGTGCTGCTCTATAAAAAGAAAGAAAAAGATCTCTTTCATCATGTAGCAGACTATATGCATTGTGGATACATTGGTCTTCAAATTTAAAACTTTGCCTAGTGGTCTTTTTGTTTCTCAAGGCATGCTGGCAAATCACCAGAATAATAACCAAATAACCAGAATAGGCACAAGAATATAGCTAACTTTAAAAGCAATGTTCCATGTAAATTACTCCATGTTAGTCCTATCACTATAAGGTTGCCCCAGCTGAAATGAAGCACTCATGTAGGCCTCACAAATTCCCACCCCCCAAAAATGTTGTTGTTGTTGTTGTTGTTGGCAAGGGTCACACTGACCTGGAGAAATATTGGAGGTAAAAATAATTTTCTTGCCTTCAAGCATATACTCCAATAATTATCACAAAATACAGTCTTCATAATATAAAACAGTTTGTTCAAGTTATATTAAACATGTAAACTAATACAAAATCTGACACATGCCATTAACTTAGAAGGATCGAGGATATTTTATGAATAATTCCACAGAATATCATGTGCAGAATGGAAAATGCCAAACGGATATATAGAAAATAATAATATATTTTATTATTATAAAATAATATATTTTCCTGCATTAATAGACAGGAAAATGAGAAAAGTAAAGAAATAATAACAGGGTTATAATAAACAATCTGTCAAAAAAGCAAATTTTTCTCATTTTTTACCCTTGCTATCACTTTATAATAAATTCAAACAGTTGATGAAAGGTAAGAAAAGTGGGTTGGGAAAAAATGTTTTTCATATGTAAAGTTTTACTTTTCTTTTTAAATTATTAAATTCATCATTTTAGCTCATGGAGAAGAGTTTCCGTTTTCATACTAATAGTTTATAGTAAAAATTATAGGTATTACCTGTAATACAGGTAGGTTTTTAGGATTTTTCTTAAGTAGGTTATTGGGCAAGGTAAAAAAATTTCAAAAACATGAATTTTTGAAAACTTACATTGTACCTAGTTTTAAAAAAGTCAAAGCTAATGAATGACATTCATTAAGTATTACTCTTAACAACTAAGGTATTTGAAACTTATAACCTAGTTCCTTTTTAACTCTCATCCTACTTTACACTAAAGTCAAAATAGGATTCAGTAAATAACCTTCAATCCAATGCAATATCTCAGGTGATTATCCATGTCTGAAGAATTATTGATGTTTCAATATATTGAAAATTTTAACTCAGATCATACCCTACGTATATCTTAGACATGAAACTACAATATCTCTAATATTCATCATACTGATTTCCTTAAACGTTAAAATCTATTATTATCAAGCATATTGCCTAAGATTAAGTTGAAAAAAATCTCACCTTGGTTCCATTGCATCCAGGGATACCTTGAGGTCCTGGGGCCCCATCATGGCCTGGCATTCCCTTTGAAAAGGATATAACACATATATAATATTTCTTAGATTACTTTTGAAGGAATTTTTAATTAAAAAACCAAATTCTACTTACAGGAAGACCTGGTGTCCCTGGAAATCCAGGAAGTCCAGGAGGACCCTATAATAAGAAAGAAATTCCTTGAACCAAACGATAATCAGTAAGAATAAAATTACAGCCTACTTAAAGGAGTTATGAAAATTACATTTAGAATAGCAATGGACAAATGTGTCTCATTGATGATTACCATTTGTTCTCTATATAGAAAAAAACTTTTACATCTGTTTAAAATTCTCTTTTTAGGAAACTATAGAAAAAACTCCTATCTGAAGGAACACTGTCTTCACTGCACTTAGCAGGAGCAAGCAAATGTTGGAAGAAATGTTTTTCCTAAAAGACAGAGTGGTTGTCCCACGTTTGTCATGAATACTGAATTTAGTAGGGGATGGGTAAGTGGAAAATATATCTGCTCCTGAGAATATCAATGTGATCACTCCAAAAATTCTTCATTAAAATTTCCCTGTCAGAATTGGCAAAAATACAAGTTTGACAATATTCTGTGTAGGTGAGACTCTGGGAAAGAGGTACTCTTACATACAGCTAATGGGATTCAAACATCATGGAGAGAAATTTGAAATAGCTAGCAAAATTACACGTTCTTACCCTTTAAAGCAACCCACTTCTAAGAACCTATCCCAAAGGTACACTAGAAATTATGAAACAAAATATGAATTTCAAGGTTACTAATTACAGCATTGCTATAACTAAAGTTTAGAAATGACCACACAGGGGTGCCTGGTTGTCTCAGTAGGTTGAGCCTTCAGCTCAGGACATGATCCTGGAGTCCTGGGATCGAGCTCCACGTTGGGCTCCTTGCTCATTAGGGAGTCTGCTTCTCCTTCTCCCCTGCTCATGTATGCACTCTCTCTGTCTCTCTTAGTCTCTCTCCCTCCCTCTCAAATAAATAAATAAATAAACAAACAAACAAATAAATAAATAAAATCTTTTAAAAAATGACCATATAACAATAATTATAACTAAACACTAGAAACAAGAGGGGCATGACTAAATAAATTATGGTACATCCATATAATGTAAACCTATGCAGCCCTTAAAAAGAATGAGAAAGATCTCTGTGCACTGAAATATGTAGTAATCTCCACGACATAATGTTAAGTAAAAGAAACAAAGTATAAGTAGCATGTATAATAGGCTGCGCTTTTATAAGAAGGGTGGTGACACAAAACAATGAAAAGGTAAACGAAAAATAATAAAAATCATTATACCTAGGGGGGAAAAGGGAGGGGGAAGAGGAAAAAGAATGGAGGGGGTGGCAAGAATGGATGGGAAGCATCTCTGACTATACCATTATTAGAAAACAATGTAAATATTTTAAATAATTAAAAATAAAAATTAAGAAGAAGTAAAAAGAGAAAACTATTAAAAATTGAAAACAAACTGGAACCAATGAACTTAACATATATCTGGTTGTTGACATAAACCATACAAAGAAAAAAATTACTTCAGGTACCTTTAAAACAGATATTTTGACTGTACTTTCTTAGTGAAATCAGTCAATTCAAAGAGGAAAAAAGAACGGCAAAGAAATAATGGCATTTAAGAATTCTATTATTACTACTAAAATTGAAATTGTTATTTTGTTCACTTGCAAATTGCTATTTTGAAGCTATCATAGGTATACTGTAGGATAAAGATGATAATAAATAATAAATTATATTAATGTTATTAGTAATCGAGATTTTCACCATAGGAGGGAAAAGTGGCAGGGGAGA
The DNA here is from genome assembly GCA_028646535.1 of Procyon lotor. Taxonomy (NCBI): domain Eukaryota; kingdom Metazoa; phylum Chordata; class Mammalia; order Carnivora; family Procyonidae; genus Procyon; species Procyon lotor. Next base: position 33,159,100 of record CM053612.1, read on the forward strand.
GTCAGTATATGAACCCTTTTCACTTTAAGTTTCAATTGGAAGTAATAATAGAAACTCATGATATTTTTTCTCTTTAGAAAATACTTTTTTCTTAATTCTGTCAACTAAAAAGACATCAAAATAACTGACTACCAGTAGCAAAGAAAACCCCTAACATTAGACTGTGATATCTAAATCACATTTTTCACTAAGAAGAGCCTAGAATTAGATGCATGGCCAATTTCAGATCTGGAGAAGAAATGTACAAAATAAGCCTGAGGAATCTTCTATCAGAAAGCAAGGAAGTTATCAAAGATCAATATAGTTTTTTCAAAAGGACACAGGAGATGGGCCAACTTAAAGGGGCTCCCACAAGCCAAAGATAGGATAATTTTGGCTTCAAAAAATAATGAGTACAACTGACTGGATCCCATAAATTCCATGTGTTTATAATGATAACAAAACCTTCCTATCACTCAATGTTGCTAGTGTACTAACTCATTACCCTATTAGAATTCCAGCTGATAAATTAGAATTCTACCTAACAGATGATTTATAAAATTTTAAAAATCACCATTCTGCAACTTTGAACACAATGTGGATCTAGGCAATGATCATTAATAAATACTAAATACACAATGATCATTAATGAATACTAAACCATTAGATGAAAGTCGGAATGGGGAAATTCTGATGGCAAAATCAGGCTCATATACCTGAGACCACTGGTCAAACCTAACATCAAAAAAGTGGGATAACAGATGTTTGTGCCATAATATGTAATTCAATAATAAATATGCAGCACTATGTATATAGTATTCTTTTTCTATTTTCTTTCATATTTTGCAGTGTAATTTATGTGCAGTGTAATGCACAGATCTTAAGTATACAGCTCTTTCTATATCCCCAGAAAGTTCTCTAGTGCCTCTTATAAGGCAACCTCCAGTCTGCAGGAAATACGGGGGACAGACAAACAATTAAAATGACATCATGGGGGTGCCTGGGTGGCTCAGCTGGCTGGGCATCTGCCTTCGGCTCAGGTCATTATCTCAGAGTCCTGGGATCAAATCTTGTATCCCATTCCCTGCTCAGCGAGGAGTCTGCTTCTCCCTCTCCCTCTGCCCCTCCCCCCCATGCTCATGCATATGCGCTCTCTCTCTCTCTCTCTCGCTCACTCACTCTCTCTCAAATAAATGCAATCTTAAAAAAAATAAAAAATAAATGACATCATGAAGAAATAGTCAGATCCAGAACGCAGAATGAAGTACAATACAAATGACCCAGTTTCTCCAATAGCATAATAAAAGAGGCTTAAGAAACACAGCAACCAAATGCAATTTGTGGAACTTGCTTGGATCCTGGTTTGAACAAACCAATTGTTAAAGAACATCCACTGCAGAAATCTTAATGAGAATTGAGTTGTAAAGTATATTTGAAAAATTATTGCTAATTTTTTGAGATGTAATAACGGTATACTGGTTATGTAGTTATCAGTTAGAAATATTGAAATATTCATTGGCAGAATGAATGATATGAGGGATCTACCTAAAAATATTCCCCCAAAACAGTGGTGGGGTATAGGGGAAACAAACTCATCAAAATGTTGCTAACTGTGGAAGCTGAGTGATGGGCACATGGGGATTCACTGTACTATATCCTCTGTACATCTGGGTATGCTGAAAATTTTCCATAATACGTCTTTTAAAATTTGCATGTCAAGATTGCCTCTGGGCTGAGATGCAAGAATGAGGAAGTATCAGGCTACCCATTCGTACTACTTTGAAGTTCTAGTTGAGGGACAAAGACTACTCACGCACTTGCAAATAGGAATTGAGAAAATGGACAAGGTTTTGAGTTTCTTTCCTGCTTCTCTAGTTCCCTAAAAAATACCAGGCATGAGTAGCACAACAAGCTATATGCTGTTAAGAAGTATATAGCAAACAGAATACTTTTAATGTTTATGTAAAATGTGTACAGCTACTAAATTTCTAGAGATCAAGGGATCAGAATGTTAAACTGTCTTTGTCACATAAATAAACGTGTCATCACACCTGTACTTTATACTTGTATTAAGGGGTCTTGTTAATCTATGAACACAGAATTTTAGAGCTAAAAGGCACCTTAGAGATTGTATTGCTTAACTCTCTAATTTAACAAATGAAGAAACTGAGGCTCAGAAAAGTTAAATATGATTTTCCAAAAGCCAGGACTATTTTTAAACTAGTTTCCCCCAATTCTGAAACACATCGAAAGATATATGTCAACCTAAAAGCTTTTCAGAAAAATTACACTAAATGTGCACTTCCATTTTGAGACAAATAAATGAAAATTTATACATCTTACAATTGAGAAAATGTTGTATACTTCCAAAGTAGTTACTTTTTAACACAGTGCTTTAAATTAGTGCTTCCCAAACTGACTCTCTTCAAGATTAGAAAGAAAAGTATAATATTTGTATACGGTGCACTGGGAAAGGGTACACAACCTGAGGTGATTGGCCCTCTGAACCCAAGGACTGAGCTGATCACACGGTTGGGAAGTTCTGGTTTAAATGTATGGTACATGTCTTTAATAAATTGACAGATTGTTAGAATTTAGCACTTTTGTATTTCTTATCCATAAACTAATTTAAAATCTTACATTAGTTTATTTAAAAAGACATCTGGATACATAGATAACTACCAAAAATACTAAAGAAAGGCTAATTGTAGACATATACCAACTCTTACATTTAACTTTTTTTTAAAAAAATATTTTATTTATTTGTTTGACAGAGAGAGCGAGATCACAAGTAGGCAGAGAGGCAGACAGAGAGAGAGGGGGAAGCAGGCTCCCCGCTGAGCAGAGAGCCCGATGCGGGGCTTGATCCCAGGACCCTGAGATCATGACCTGAGCTGAAGGCAGTGGCTTAATGCACTGAGCCACCCAAGGTGCCCCTTACATTTAACTTTTTCAAGACTAAATTTTTATTTTTGCAGTTTAATATGAGTCTTTTTCAGTTGTCTCATAACACTTCAATTGCTTTTTCTCTGTTTTGACCAACAAAACTTTTGATATACAGCAAGTATCACTTACTCTGATCCCTTTTGGTCCCGGTGGCCCTGGAATTCCATCATCACCCTGAAAAACACAACACATTTAGTTCTCGTTCCTCCAAAAATAGCCCTCAAGTAACTAATTTTACATTATAACAATAAGAGACTTAAATTTTTGTGAATCTTTGTGAAAGTGAGAAACTTACATACCCAAGGAAGAAGCATTTATCATTGAGACTGAAAGCACTGAGGTAAGTTATGCAATTAAAAAAAAAATAAGAAGAATAAAGGTCTTTATTTATTGAGAAGAAAACTGCTGACATGTAGCAGAAACTTTGTACCTGTAAAGTGAACTCTGAAAATCATACAAGACAAAGATGAAATAGTGGTACTGATACTCCTCAAATCATTTATGCATACACCAAATACAAGCTGAAAATCTGGGCAGGTTCTATATTGGGTCAATCTGCTTGCCATGCTGGTAATAAATAGCATCAATTTCTTTTTTTTCTTAAGATTTTATTTATTTGACAGAGAGAGGGCGCACACAGCAAGGGGAGCACAGGCAGAGGGAGAGAGAGAACCAGGCTCCCCGAGGAGGGAGCCCCATGTGGGGCTCCATGCGGGGCTCAATCCCAGGACCCTGGAATCATGACCTGAGCTGAAGTCAGACGCTTAATGACTGAGCCACCCAGGTGCCCCAAATAGCATCATTTCTGAGCTCAAATATGTGCTGCTCTTGAGTCTGCCATTTTAAATCTTTGCTTTGTTTTATAAGGCACTTTCTACTGGCAGAGCTCAGGAAAGAAAGAACCACGGACTTTCCTTTCTAAACTTCTGAAGACTCCACACAAAAGAGGCTGCCCACCTCTGTGTTAATCTATGTACCCATTTCTAAGTTACAACTGCATTGCTGAGAATTTTAAGTTTTGCCTCATTAAGTTTTTATTAATTAGTTTTTTTAAAGTGGAATAAAGAAAACCTAATTCTACTGCAAAAGATGAGAATTTCAGTGGAGTATACAACTAGTGGGTTACCACCTGAGGCTTTAGATAGGTTTCATTAATCTGGGGCATCTTGCTTTACACAAGTGGTTTCTAAATTGCACAACTCATAACCTTAGAGGTTTCACTGGAGGTTCCTTGAAGCCTATGTCACAGCCCTCTTTCCAACAGCGCAGCTCTATTTCTATGTTTTATGTGGGGCGTCCATAAAAAATTTCCATTTGGAACAAGGGTTATCTGGTGTATTAGTTTCTCATGCTGCTGTTATAAATTACTACAAACTTGATGGCTTAAAACAAACTTTGAGGTCTGGAAGCCAGAAGTATGGCAGTGGTCTCAGTGGCAGAACCCTGTTGCTTTTCGGAGGTTCTAGGAGGTGAATCCAGTTCCTTTCTTCCAGCTTCTAGAGCAGCCAGCATTCCTCAACTCATAGCCCTCTTCAATCTTCAAAGCAGCAATGGTTGAATGAATCTTTCTAACATTGCATCAATGTGACACTGACTCTGCCCTCCCTCTTTCACATTTAAAGGACTCTTGTGAATATAGTGGCCCCACCCAGATAATCCAGAATAATCTCTTTACTTGAAGACCAGCTGGTTAGCAAATTTAATTCCCTCTGCAATCTTAATTTTGCTGGTCTCTATAACCTAACATAGTCACAAGTCCTGGGGATTACATGATGGACATCATTAGGGGGTAGACATTATTCTGCCTACCATACCTTGCTCTTTTTTTTTTTTTAAAGATTTTATTTATTTGACAGAGAGAAACACAGCGAGAGAGGGAACACAAGTAGAGGGAGTGGTAGCGGGAAAAGCAGGCTTCCTGCTGAGCAGGGAGCCCGATGGGGGGCTCCATCCCAGAACCCTGGGATCATGACCTGAGCAGAAAGCAGACGCTTAACGACTGAGCCAACCAGGCGCCCCCATACCTTGCTTTTTAAAAAGTTTAATAATCAACTCTTTCCGCAACAGATGCACCTCTAAGGAGATTAAAGTAAATCTAATTCTATTTTAAAACAACCAGAAGGCTGTTTGCTTAATGAATCTTTTTGCGTCTTTCCACTAAAGGCAGAAAGTAGACAAAGATTCCTTAATATTGTATTGGTTGTCGTAACCAACATGGTTAAATAAGAGGAAAACAGAGGTATAAAAATTGGAAAGGATGAGGCAAAACCACCACTATTTGCAAATAATTGATTGTATGCAAGGAAAGCAAAGAAAATTACATGGAAAACGACTATAATCAATAAGGTAATTCAGAAAGATAACTGTATATAAAATTAATATGAGAAAACCAATGGCTTTCTTAAATATTAACTACCAGTTAGAAAACATAATGGAAGAAAATATGCAATTTACAATAGCAAAAAGATAAAATATTTAGGAATAAACTTAATAAGAAATATACAAGATTCATAAGAAGAAAAGTTTAAAACATTTCTGAAGTTCAAGAAGGAAGATGAGAACAAATGGAATGATATTCCATGTTCTTGGATAATAGGAGTCAACATTAAATAGTCAATTCTCAACAAATTTAGTTAAAATTTGACACAATAAAAATAGAAATAACATGAGCTGCTTTTTTTTTTTAACTGAATAAGGCAACTCTAAAGTTTATATGGAAAAATAAACAAGGAAGAACACTGAGGAACATTCTGGGGGGAAAAAACAAACAGTAAGGGGAAACTAGCCCTGTGAGATACAAAATCACAACATAATACATCAATAATTAAAATAGTATTGTTCTGATATTTGAATAAGCATATCATTGAAAGGGTATGGAAGGTCTAAAAACAAGTCCATATATTCTCGTGAATTCAGATTATACTGAAAGCTGCACTGCAAATCAATGGGGAAATTTACATTGGGACACATTTGTGAGGACATCTGGAAAAAAAAATAAAGGTAAAACTTATTTAACAAACCACACACCGGGATGAATTAGAAATAGATATTTACATGAAGAAATGAAACTATTAAAATACTAGAAGAGAAAAATGGGAAAGTTATCTTATAATCTTTTGGTGGGGAAGGCATTTCCTACTCAAATCCAAAAGCCATAAAGGACCCCTGAAAAACACACAGACACACGCATGCACACACACACACGCACGCACAAACACACATACTCATTAAAGACTTGACAAACTAGGGGAAATAATTGCAACTCATAACACAGACAAAGGGTAGTCACCCTAATATATAAATAGCTCATTAACATTTAAATCCACCAACAACACTGTAGAAAAACGGGCAAATGAAATGTCACAGAAGACAGTTCATGGAAAACACAACTGATTCTTTGACCTAGGGAAAAAATGCTTAATCTCACTCCTAATAAGAGAAATGCAAACCAAAAGCATTGAGAGACCATTCATTTTTCAGGTATCTGATTGACAAAAAGCCAAATTGCGTAATAGGGTTGGTGAACCTATAAGGAAATTGCTCTTCTTGTATATTGCTGAACCAAGGATAAATCATACAACTTCTTGGGGGACAATTTGGCAGTATCCATAAAAATACATAAATACATGGACCCTCTGAGCTAGCAATATCACTTCCGGTAATCTTACAAAGATAATCTCTTATGGGGGAAAGGAAGTCTACTAAAATTGTACATCTCAGCAGCGCTGTTTGTAGAAGAAAAAAACTGAAAATTATCTATCTCCCACTGATCATCAATAGGGGACTGGCTTAAAAAATTATGGTTTATACACACAATGGAATATAATGCAGTTACAAAAGATAATGAGAAGGTTCTGTGTATACTGATGTGAGGTATCTACAATGTGCGTTATGTGAAAAACAAAGGTCAAACAGGTTAAATATGCTACCACTTTATAAACAAAGGGAGATAAAAGTGTGTCTGTGTGTATATAAGCATGTATGTGCATGTATAATTTGTATCTATGTGCATATCCATAAAAACGATTGAGTATATTCTCAAGAAAGTATTTTAAAAATTGGTACCTATTAGGGATATGTAAAACTCAGTGGCTAATGTTCACAGGTGGAAAGGAAATATTTTCACTATATACCTTCTTATATTACGTTAATTTATTTTCAATAAAGTGAATATATTGTCTATCAAAAATTAAATTTTAGGGGCACCTGGGTGGCTCAGTGGGTTAAGCCTCTGCCTTCGGCTCAGGTCATGATCTCAGGGTCCTGGGATCGAGCCCCATGTCGGGCTCTCTGCTCAGCAGCGAGCCTGCTTCCTCCTCTCTCTCTGCCTGCCTCTCTGCCTGCTTGTGATCTCTCTCTCTCTCTCTCTCCCTCTCTCTCTGTCAAGTAAATAAATAAATCTTTAAAAAAAATTAAATTTTATTTTTAAGAATACAGAAATCCTTTGGAAAATTATATCTATACATTCCTATTTATGGATTTTTTTAAATGTATCTTTACTTTCATATATAAGAATATAAAGATTAAAGAACAATCCTATAAAATTTTTGACTGGGCATATATGTTAACATATCCATGCATGTACTAGAACACTGAATCATATAACAAGTATGAATTCAGCTATGCTGGGAAGCATGAAGGCACATTGGAGACAGAGGCACAAAAGTGCTTCAAATTTAGAATCCCAAAAGTTTAGAAAGCAGTATAGCCTTTTCATTATACAGATATTAAAATGGAATCACAGCAAAAGATTGGACTACTTTCTAAATCTAAAATGCTTACCACCACACCTTTAAAAATTATCATACTATTATTGTACAATAGTTCTAGTTGATGCTACACTATTTCAAAGGGACTCAGGTACAGTTAACATTTTTTAAGTGCCACAAATCTTTATTAAAAGTGCTACCTCGGGGCACCTGGGTGGCTCAGTGGGTTAAAGCCTCTGCCTTCGGCTCAGGTCATGGTCTCAGGATCCTGGGATCGAGCCCCGCATCGGGCTCTCTGCTCCGCAGGGAGCCTGCTTCCTCCTCTCTCTCTGTCTGCCTCTCTGCCTACTTGTGATCTCTCTCTGTGTCAAATAAATAAATTTAAAAAATTAAAAAAAAAAAGTGCTACCTCTCAGTAAGCATGGTGCACAAGAAACTTGGCCCCTATTCCTGGGCAAACTGAGGTGCAAGAAATGTCCCTTCATTTTCCTATGGTTCAGCGTAATTTCTATTTCAAAACACCCACTTCACTAACATGACAAATTTAACCTCAGCTGATTGGAGTCCCCACTTCATTTTCATAAGGCTGTGCCTAAATTATGGAGAGCTTAGGGAGTTGCAAGTTGTTGAAGGGTGGGACGGTCCCATCCAAGCTGGAATTCACTGAGATGTCCCACGCCGGTAGTATTCATGGGTGACTGCTGACTTGGTGCTCAATTTCACCCACTTGACTCTTTCAGATCTCTCTGCTATTTCTGTGCCACTCCTGGGTGCACAAGAAACATTCTGCGGTTTTTTACACTTCATTAGCCCTAAGAAATTCTGTTAAATGTCCCATCTACTTAACTTCTATGCAGTCATTTAGAGTCTTGCTTTTTCCTTAGCATAAAGTTCTACTCAGGAAGTTCAGCACAGGTCCCTTCTGCTCTTGAGTCTAACAAAACTACCACAATGTACTGTCACCTCCTCAGAGATCATGCCCAAGCACATGCCCCCAATCTATGCTCTGATATAGTTAAGCGTTTAAAAGTACTTAAGTATTTAAAATAATTTCCTCCTTTATTGGAAAGACTAGCTGATGAGTATCCATTTGATCTCCTTAATACTCTAATAACATAATGTACCACTATTATGTGAAATAGGATTAGGATAAACGGTTTTTAGACTACTTTTCCTTTCCAGGCAAATGAACAGAACTGGCCCTTTGATTATCAGTTCAACAGTCTACCTAATACAGATGGTAAAGGACAATCAACCAAAAGAACTATTTTTAGAAAACCCAAGAACTTCTCTGAATCTCAATATGCGCTATTATCTCTTCCCATTCCCTATCCTAATATGCACATAAGATGCTATCCTCACTTATGGTAGAGGAGAGACTGCCTGCGTGCAGTCAATGGGGAAAAAGTCTTCCCAACTGATAGAACAATGTCACCTCTGGATCCATGAGCCTAGGAAACTGCCACCACTTGGAATTTGACAAAGCTGAGCATGTCACCCACCATTCAACTCCACAGATAAATACATTATTGCTGTTCCACTGAATGCAACAAATGGACATTTCTCTAAACATCTTTAAACATGGAACTTTTTAGTACCTCAGATACCCCAACCTTATTACACTGGACCTGATGTTCCCACAGTTGGACTCTGAGATGATAGAAACAAAATGCCTCCCCACAGGTAATATTGCTCTTTTCTGAGATGGGATTAACTGAAGCATCTGGGAAAAGGGAAATGGGATCTGCCACTGGACCTATTTTGACCCCAATAGTGGCGGCCTTCTACCCCCCATACCTGTGCCCACCCTATGCAAATTTTCCAAGTCTACTCAAGTACTCTACCCACCAGAAGGGACTTCTGGCTCATTGACCTCCATGGAAATCAATGGCTTTTATAGGACCAGCACTGTATGTGGTAATCCCCTGGGGTATTATTTCTTTTGTAAAAGCCAGGCCTTCAACATTCTTACCAGTATAACGTGTACACACGGGCCATCGATAAGAGACTGTTACATATTCAAGATAGCCGCTCCTATTGAGCATATCAAACTAACAGAGCAAGAGGAGAATTCCAAAACCAGGTACTCTGGTTACTGAGAACTGACATGTGGTATTTCCGATTCTACTCATGTATATGCGCCAGGCAACTTTTCCCACTCAGGGTCATTCAATTCCAAAAATTTGCGTGCAACCTGTCTTTGACCTTTACTTAACTCATCAATGAAACTACTTCAGTTTTAGAAGCAGAATGGATTAGCCTCAATTCCTTGGCCCAAACAGTGTTAGATAACAGCACAGCTCTTAACTTCCTGCTGGCCAACAAAGCGAGGTCCTCACTGGTACTGTTTCATGGAGAAAAATGGAACAGTGGGGAAGCTGGTACTTTTTCTAGTTAAATATTTTGCTCATTACACTGTCACAGGAAAAGGCTTGATGGTTCCTTTCAATTTGGCTTGTTTTCTTAATCAGCTACACTGATACCTGGCAGTTTAACTCTCTCCAGCTCAGCTGAGCTGACAAAATTCATTTTTTGTTAAGGATCCCAATAACCACATCCAATTAACAGCATCTTCCAAAAACATTTGAATATGGCAGTAATATTCAGGTTTTTTTTTTTAAACCAACAATAAAATACAGACTCTTAGGCATTCTATTGTTTTATTTAGATACTAATTTCTGGCTATAATTCAGTAACTTCTTAGTTGATTTGACACCTAGTCCCATATTTAAGATGGCTTCATGCCTCCAGTATTTTTCTGGCCGTTGGCACCTGGCACATACCTTTTGTCCCCGAGGCCCTGGAGGCCCTTCTGGACCTGGAAATCCAGGCAAACCTGGATGGCCTTCCAAACCTGGAAATCCTCTCTCCCCCTGCAATTGAACAAGAGTAAATATTATTTGTGATGAAGTTATTTGTGAATTTTCAAGCATGGGTATGGTTGAGATTCAAAAAAAAATCAAAAGACTATCTAGAGAATATTAATTTAATGATACTAAATTCATAATATCCACTAATATGGGAAAACCTATAAGACGTATGTGGAAAACCAAAAACCATTCTGAATTTATATCATATATTGTAATGTAGTCTCTTGCTTTCTTTTAAAAGTAAAAAGCATATCAGAGATAAAGTAAAGTTTAAATATATTGACATCAAGAGTTTAACAGGGAAGATGGCAATAAATCCAGGAAACCAGGTTTGTAGGGGTTACATAAAATAAGTATGGTTTAAGGAGGAAGAAATGTAAAAGGAAACCATCTGAGAAGTTTTCAGATTTGTTCCAGAGTAGGGCAGTTGCAGGATTATCCAGAATGGAAATTCGTTAGCTGACGAGATAAATTAGTCAGAAAAGGGCTCCAGAACATCAAAAATTTTATATTTCTTCTGGTTGTAAAATTAATACAAAAGGGAATACATGGTTATTATGGAATAACAAAAAACACACACCTGTTTTCCTCTACTCAGAATTACCACTTGAACCGAACTCAAGTCTCAGTTCTGACCACAGCACTTATCGACACCAGCACAGAAGGGCTGCCAACCTACTACTGAGTTTTCCTACATTTTATCAGCATCTATACAATAATGTTGCCCGATATACATATCTGCACACACAAGTGGGTATGTAGAGCTGCCATCTCTACTAATATATCATTATATCAACATGTTAGGGTTAGTTAACTTGCATATAGCCAATTATAGAAAGAATGTGAGCCCTGAAACCCCTAGGAGATCCAACCACAGAAAGCAAATTCATCACTATTAAGTTTAAGAACCCTGAGGGCTCAGAGCTCCACGGCGTGCACTCCCAACTGCAGAGCTGCAAACAGTTCTACTTTTCTAAGGCTGGAAGGCTGAGTCTCTGGCCAGAGGCTCTGGGACCTCATCCTAGGAACTCTTTCACCAGATCCCATCCACAGTGACAGCCTAGGCAGCACCGGAGAAAAAGAAAGCATCCATATCTGTAAGGCAACCAACTAACGGGCCACTGGAGGCACATACTCCTAGAGGTTAAGGTACAGCAGATTTTTATTACACCCCCAGTGTGTGTGTGGGGGGAATGTGTGTGTGGTAAGTACTAAGTTTAGTCTAGATAACTTAGATAATTTTGTATGAAATAATTCTTTGTTGTGTTGACTCAAAATAAATATAAGTACTACGAAAAGGCTAATTCTGGTCAGTTTCCACTCATTACTTCAAAGACAATGAAGCAAATGTTAGCCAATTAATGGTAGGTCTAAACATTCCTGTAGTTTTGGCAATACTTCCTATTGACATGTTAACATGTTTTCTCTTTATTTTCTATGAATAAATGTCTTTGTTATTTTAATTAGCCATATAATTATGATAATTTAGTATTCATCAACCTCATCAATTATTTTGAAGGAAATAGAGCAAGAGGGGAAAAAATAAAAGGTTCAAAATGTCTAGAACTGGATTGTCTCAAATCGTTACATAGTCCATTTCTGGCAGAGCTGGTAGTAGAAATATGATTGCAAGCACAAATCACAAAGGAAGCTAAAAGTGAAAAAAATCTAGTTCAAGTAGATTTCCAAAAGTGGAAAACACAGCTACATTCTGGGATCTCCACTGGTATTTAAAACATCTCTCGAGAGACTGTGGACTATGAGCAACAAACTGAGGGTTTGGGAGGGGAAAAGGGTGGGGGTTGGGTGAGCCTGGTGGTGGGTATTGAGAAGGGCACGTATTGCATGGAGCACTGGGTGTGGTGCAAAACAATAAATCTTGGAACACTGAAAAAAATAAATAAATAAAATTAAAAACAAAACAAAACAAAAATCTCTCTGCCAAAACCTGAGGATAATGCTTGAAGAGAGCTATATTTTCTCAGAGGCAAAACCAGAAATTTAAAGTGGAGAATGCTAAAAAGCTTGTGTTTGTATTAACATAACTATATACCTGAAATCTCCTCATACTACAGTCAAATAATGTTGTGTTCCTACCTAGCTGACTGAGCAGTATTATACCAAGGAAGAGAGAGGGGCATCTACTGTTCAGTAGCAAAAGAATTTGTGAGAACAATGCCCAGCCATTACAAGGTAGAAAGTTTCCTGCAGTAGAAGCTATAGAAGCCTGCCAGGAGGTGGGGTGAGGGAGGGTCTTCTATCTAATTCCCGAAGGTGGTACGAAGGCTTGGCATTTGTTATTTGCCTACCTTTGCTACTGGTGGCAAGGCAATCATTCAACCCTTAAAACTAAGCTACAGTTTACTATAATTTGCTAACACTCAAATAGAAAATGGCAATAGTATGCCTATTTGTGAAGGCCAAGCTTCTTTTTTTTTTTTTTTTTTGAAGATTTTATTTATTCATTTGAGAGAGAGAGAGATCACAAGCAGGCAGAGAGGCAGGCAGAGAGAGGGGTGGAAGCAGGTTCCGATGTGGGGCTCAATCCCAGGACCCTGAGATCATGACCTGAGCCGAAGGCAGAGGCTTTAACCCACTGAGCCACCCAGGCGCCCCCAAGCTTCTTTTTTTTTTTTTTTTAAAAAAAACAAGCTTATGCTGCCTGCCCATATTTAAATAAAAAACTACTCTTACTTTTCACTGTGGAATAATCTCTCTCTGCCTGTCCCTTATATAATGATATTACTCTGGATTCCCTTTTTGACCCTTCTCTCTCTTTCCCTGGGAGATCTCAAATATCCACACTTTTTTTTCCCTAAAAGTTAAGCTCACAGGGCCAACTGTTTTAAATATCTCCACTTGAATATCTCACAGGGACCTAAAACTCAACAACAATAATGATAACAAACATGTATCGAGCTATTCTAAAGTATTCCCATGTTTAATTTATTTAATTCTCCCAATGACAATATGAGGTAAATACTACTTTGATTTCAATTCTACAGATGAAGAATTGGGACACAGAGAAATTGTGTAATTTTCCCAAGAGCAAATTTAATATAAAAAACACTGAGTTCATTATCTTTCTACCATCTTCCCTATTCCAGGGAATAGCACAATGTAGACCACAAATTTGTAATAATCTTGACTCTACTCTTTCCATTACCCCTTCATCTAATTAATCATGCTATCTCCATCACTGTATTCTTAGTAACCAACAGAATAAATACCCATATGAATGAATTTCCTTAATGGATTATATAACATGGGCACATGTTTTTGCCCCAAATACAGAAAAAGTGCAAGTTAGGATTAGGAGAAATTATACAAAGGATAACTTTTTGTGATAAAACTCTTTTATATACCACAAGCTAGTATTAAAAAGAATAACAAGCTGATTTACTTAGAAAGAAAATGTACTTTGTGAGTCAAAGGTGCCCATAAAAAGTGTTTCAATTTTACAGGAAGGGCACTTTAAAATCACAATAAGAAAATTACATGATCATGGGAATGAAAAAGTATTTTAAGAATAATTTCTCAAGAAATACAAAATTAAGAGGAACAACACTGGATTTCTGAAGATAGAAAAAATAAAAAGTGGGACAAACTGCTATAATGACCATTGAGATTAAAATTATTTTTGGATTATAATACTGCAAAAATGTAATAGAAACATATGGGCAAAGCAATACCATTAATGGACAAATGAAAACAGTGGTTAACTAAAAAATGCAATTAGAGGCAATTTTGTCTTCTTGTTGAGTAATTTCTATGTTGTTTTTGTAATTATATAGTACAAAGAAGTATTTGATGTATATAATCAGGAGAACAAGAATATGGACCTTTGACAACTGCCAAATGGTGATAATTTAGGTCAGATGATCTTAAACTGCAGCTTGCATCAAAACTGCTTGGTCAACTTATTAAAACACAGATTAGCCGGTTAGAGTTAGATTCAGTAGGTCTGCTGTGGAGCCTAGGAAACCTGCATTTCTAACAAGCTCCCAATAAATGCTGACGCTACTGGTAGAGGAGAACACCTCGTTTAGGTAATGTTTGTGACATGAATTGTATTTTACTTTATAATTTCTATTGAAGTATAGTTGACATACAATGTTATACTAGTTTCAGGTGTGCATAGCGATTTGACTTTCTACACATTAAGCTATGTTCACCATGATAAGCGTAGTTACAATCTATATGACATGAATTTTATAAGTTGTCAGCTGGTTATTTTCTCTTTTTTTCTTTATTATTATTTTCTATTTAAATTCAATTAGCCAACATATAGTGTGTCATTAGTTTCAAATGCAGTGTTCATTAATTCATCAGTTGCATGTAACACCCAGTGCTCATCACATCACGTGCCTTCTCTAACACCCACCACCCCATTACCCCAGCCCCCACCCACCCCTTGTCCAGCAACCCTCAGTTTGTTTCCTATAGGTAAAAGTCTTTTGTGGTTTGTCTCCCTCTCTGATGACTTCCCATTCAGTTTTCCTTCTCTTCCCCTATGACCCTCTGCCCTGTTTCTTATATTCTACATGAGTGAAACCAAACCATATGATAATTGCCTTTGTCTGACATATCTCACTCAGCATAATACCCTCCAGGTCCATCCATGTCAATGTAAATGATAGGTATTCATCCTTTCTGATGGCTGAGTAATATTTCAGTGTGTGTGTGTGTGTGTGTGTGTGTGTGTGTGTGTGTGTGTGTGTGTACCACATCTTCTTTATCCATTCATCTGTTGACGGACATGACATCTAGGCTCTTTCCATATTGTGGCTGTTGTGGACATTGCTGCTATAAACATAGGGGTGCAGGTGCCCCTTTAGATCACTACATTCAGATTACTGGGATAAATAGTAGTGCAATTGTTGGGTCATAGGGTAGCTCTATTTTTAACTTCTTGAGGAATCTCCATACTGTTCTCCAGAGTGACTGTACCAGCATGCATTCCCACCAACAATGGAAGAGGGCTCCCTTTTCTCTTCATCCTTGCCAACATTTGTTGTTTCCTGAGTTGTGAAGTTTAGCCATTCTGACTGGCGTGAGGAGCCATCTCATTGTGATTTTGATTTGTACCTCCCTGATGCCCAGTGATGTGGAGTATCTTTTCATGCACTGGTTGGCCATTTCGATGTCTTCTTTGGAGAAATGTCTGTTCATGTCTTCTGCCTGTTTCTTGACTGGATTATTTGTTCTTTGGGTGTTGAGTTTGAGAAGTTCTTTATAGAGCTTAGATATTAGCCCTTTATATGGTATGTTTCTTGTCATCAGGAGTCTAGCAAGTTTTATTTTTAGCAGTGTGCACTTGGACACATTTCTTTGGCAGAATTGATATATTTTATTATTTGTGTGTTAAACTTACTGTTTGAAAACAGTTTTATTGAGGTACAATTAACAGACAATAAATTGCACATATTTAAAGTATACAACTTGAAATTATTTTCACATATGTAACAATCAAAATAATGAACATATCCATCACTCACAAAAAACTCCTTATCTTTTCAACAAATGTTGCTCAAACAACTAGACATCCATATG
The DNA here is from genome assembly GCA_028646535.1 of Procyon lotor. NCBI lineage: Eukaryota > Metazoa > Chordata > Mammalia > Carnivora > Procyonidae > Procyon > Procyon lotor. The sequence continues at coordinate 33,175,157 of CM053612.1, forward strand.
TTAAAAAAAAAAAAAGAATCTAGACAGAGACCTCACACTCCTCATAAAAATCAACTCAAAATGGATGACAGACCTAAATACAAAACTATAAAACTCCTGGAAGATAGCACAGAAGAAAATCTAGATGACCTTGGGTATGGTGACAATTTTTCAGATACAGCAAAGGCACAATCTATGAAAGAAATAACTGATAAGCTGGACTTAGTTAAAAGTAAAAACTTTTGCTCTGTGAAAACTTTTGCACTAATGGGAATGAGAAGACAAGGTACAGAGTGGGAGAAAATATTTGTAAAAGACACATCTGATAAAGAACTATTACCTGAAATATACAAAAAAACTCTTAAAACTCAACAATAAGAAAACAAACAACCTGATTTAAAAATGGGCCAAAGACTTTAACTGATACCTCACCAAAGAAGATATACAGATGGCAAAAAAGCATATGAAAAGATGCTTCATCTAATATGTCATCAGGGAAATGCAAACTAAAACAATAATTGCATACCACTACACATCTATTAGAATGGCCAAAATCTAAAACTCTGACAACACCAAATATGCAGGCAAAGATGTGGAGCAACAGGAACCCACCTCATTCACTGCTGGTGGGAAGGCAAAATGATACAGCTATTTTGGAAGACGGTTTGGCAGTTTCTTACAAAGCTAAATATACTCATGATCCAGCAATGTTTCTTGGTATTTACCCAAAGGAGTTTAAAACAAACTGACACACACACAAAACTGCAAATGGATGCTTACAGTAGCTTTACTCATCATTGCCAAAATTTGGAAGCAACTAACATGTCTTTCAGTAGATGAACAGGTAAACAAACTGGTACATCCAGACAGTGGGATATCATTCAGCACTAAAAAGAAATGAACTATTAAGCAATGAAAAGACATGGAGGAACTTTAAATGCATATTAGCAAGTCAAAAAAGCCCATCTGAGAAGACTGCACACTCTGTTCTTAACTGTATGATATTCTGGAAAAGACAAAATTATGGAGACCATAAAAAGATCAGTGGTTGCCAGAGATGGGAATGGCAGATGAACAGGTGGAGCACAAAGTATTTTTAGGGCAGTAAAAATACCCATATGATAATGAGGACCTGGTGGTGGGCACATATTGCATGGACCACCGGGTGTGGTGCATGAACAATGAATCTTAGAACACCGAAAAAATAAACGTATTTGGGGAAAAAAACACGATATGATAATACTCATATGATAATATAATGATGGATACATGTCATTCATTATACATTTGCCCAAATCCACAGAATACTCAACACCAAGAGTGAACTCTAAGGAAAGCTATGAACTTTGGGTGATAATGATGTACCAAAGTAGGTTCATCAATTGCAACAAACGTTCCACTCTGGTGGGGGATGTTGATAGGGAAGCTATGCATGTGTGGGGCCAGGGGTATATGCAAAATCTCTGTTATCTTTCTTTCAACTTTGCTGTGAACCTAAAACTGCTCTAAAAATTAAGTCTTTAATTAAAAACAATATTGAAGTGAACATTATAAATATAAAAATATTTTGTGTTTCCTTTTATAATATTATCCTCATGCCTCTACTCATCCTCCCCAGGTGACAAGTGACTTACTTTCTGTCATTATAAGTTAATTTTCTCTTCCTAGAATTTTATATACATGGACTTATACAGAATGTACTCTTCTAACTTTTCATTCAGCATGTTGTGGTATATGTCAATAGCTCTTTCCGTTTTATTGCTGAGTAGTATTCACTGTGTAAATATAAATAATATTCACTGTATAAATATTGCTAAGTAGTATTCACTAATACTAATAGTATTCTATTACTACTAGAATAATAATAGAATTACTAATATTCTACTACTACAAGAATACTAATAGTATTCACTATTGCTGAGTAGTATTATACTTTGTTGATTCACTCACCTATTAATAGTAATTGAGTTGTTTCCTGTTTCTGGTTATTACAAATAAAGCTACCAGGAACTCATGTGCTACGCATGTATAGACATATGCTTTCGATTCTCATAGGTAAATGCCTAGGAAAGGACAGTCCTCTGATAGGGTTATACTTACCTTTTAAAAAAACTGTCAAACTTTTCCTGAGGGTTTGCATCATCTTATATTTGCATCAGCAATCTATGATAGTTCCAGTTGCTCCCCATCCTCATCTATACTTAGTATGGATATATTTTAATATTTAGACATTCCAGTAGGTTTATAGTGGTATCTTACTATGATTTTATTATGCATTTCCCTAATTAATAATGCTGAGTAACTTTTCATACGTTTATTTGCCATCTACATATCTTAGTTTGTCAAGTACCTTAAAATCTTTTGCTACTTTATTTCTAATTCAATTTAGTTAGGTACGTTTGTTTTATTAATGAGTTTTGAAATTTCTTTACATATTCTATATACAAGAGTTTTTATGAGATATGTGATTTGCAAATATTTTTTCCTAGACTATGGGTTGTCTTTTCATTCTCTGAACAATGTCTTCAGATAAGAGTAATTTCTTAATTTTAATGAAATACAATTTATCAACCTTCTCTTTTATGGGTTATGTTTTTGGTATCCTAAGAAATACCTGCCTAACCCAGATCATAAGGATTTTCTCCTATGTTTTCTTCTAAAATATTTCTAGATTTAGGTTTTTTGTTTTATTTTGTTTTGCTCTATTTAAAGATTTTATTCATTTATTTGACAGAGAGAGACACAGTGAGAGGGGGAGCACAAGCACGGGGAGTGAGAGAGGGAGAAGTAGACTTACTGCAGAGCGGGGAGCCTGATGCGGGACTCAATCCCAGAATCCTGGGATCATGACCTGAGCTGAAGGCAGCCGCTTAACGACTGAGCCACCCACGCACCCCTAGATTTAAATTTTTCTACAATCTATTGTGAGTTAATTTTTGTATACAGTGCAAGCAGTGAGTCAAAGTCCATTTTTGTGCATATGCACATCTAGTTGTTCCAGTACTATTTGTTGAAAGATTATCTTTTCTGTACCTAAATGCATTTTTGTCAAAAAAATCAATTCATTATGTATCTGTGGGTCTATTTATGGACTTTGTACTCTGTTCCATTCGTCTATATGTCTATTATTTTGCTATTAACACGCTATCATGTTTACTATAGTTTTATACTGCCTTAGAATTGTGTACTCTAGGGGCTCCTGGGTGGCTCAGTTGTTAAGCGTCTGCCTTCAGCTCAGGTCATGATCCCAGGGTCCTGGCCCCACATCTGGCCCCTTGCTCAGCAGGGAGCCTGCTTCTCCCTCTCCCACTCTCCCTGCTTGGGTTCTCTCTCTCAATGTTTCTCCCTTTGTCAAATAAACGAGTAAAATCTTAAAAAAAAAAAAAAAGAATTGTGTACTTTGCTGTGTATTTCCTTCTTTTTCTTATTTTAAATTTGATTTACTTGTCCTTTTCCAGCTTCTTAAGTGGAAACCGTAGGTCACTAATTTTAAATCTTTCTTCTTTTCTAACATAGGTATTTAAAGTTATTTCCCACTAAGCCCTGCTTTTAACTCTATCCTACAATTCTCAGTATGCTGAGATTTAATCATTATGCAACTTGATGTATTTTCTAATTTTCCTTGTGATTTCTTCTTTGGTCTGTCAGTTACTTAGAATAGCGTTTTTCCAACTTCCAAATAGTTGAGAATTTTCTACATCTCTTATTATTGATTTCATATTCATTCCACGTGGTCAGAGAATATATACTTATGTTTTCAATCTTTTGGTATTTATAGGGCCTCATTTTATGGCACATCATAGGGTCTATCTTGGAGAAAAAATCCATCTGCCTTTGGAAAAAAACCACATTCTATAGTTGGATGTTGGACTTCATATATGTCAATTAGGTCTAGGTTGTTAATAATGGAATTCAAATCATCTATGCCTTTACTGATTTTTTTTCAAGTTGTTCTGTCAATGACTAAGATAGGTGTATTAGAATCTATCAGCTATGATTGTGGATTTGTCTATTTGTCCCTTTAATTCTGTCACTTTTGCTTCATGTATTTTGAAGCTCTCACGTTATGCTTTAAACAGTCTTCTACTTATCACACAAGATCCCAAATAGCCAAAGAAATCTTGAAAAAGGAAAAGCTGGAGGCATCACAATTCCAGACTTCAAATTATATTACAAAGCTACAGTAATCAAAACAGTATGATACTGGCACAAAAATAGACACATAAATCAATAGAACAGAACAGAAAACTCAGAAATAAACCCACGACTGTATGGCCAGTTAATCTTTGACAAAATAGGAGAATATCCAATTGGAAAAGGCCAGTTTATTCAACAAGTGATGTTGGGAAAACTAGACAGTGACATGATGAAACTAGACCATTTTCTTACACCACACACAAAAATAAATTCAAAATGGATGAAAGACTTAAATGTAAGACAGAAAACCATCAAAATCCTAGTGGAAAAAACAGGCACCAATCTCTCTGACCATGGCTGCAGCAGCATCTAACTAGACACATCTCCAAAAGCAAGGGAAACAAAAGCAAAAATGAACTACTGAGATTTCATCAAGATAAAAAGCTTCTGTACACTGAACGAAACAATCAATAAAACTATAAGATAACTGATGGATGGGAGAAGGTATCTGCAAATGACATATAGGATAAAGGGCTAGTATCTAGAATCTATAAAGAATATATCAAAATCAACACCCAAAAAGTAAATAATCCAGTTAAGAAAGGGCCAGAAGAAAGGAACAGACTTTTTTTCCGGAGAAGACATACAAATGGCTAACAGACACATGAAAAAATGCTCAATATCATTCATCATCAGGGAAATACAAATCAAAACCACAATGAGGTACCACCTCACATCTGTTAGAATGGCTAAAATTAACCACTCAGGAAACAATAGATGTTGGCAAGTATGCAGAAAAAGAGGAACCCTCTTAAACTATGATGGGAATGCAAGCTGGTGTAGCTACTCTGGAAAACAGTATGGAGGTTCCTCAAGAAGTTAAAAATAGAGCTACTCTAAGACCCAGAAATTGCACTTCTAGGTATTTACCCAAAGATACAAAGTGCTGACTCAAAGGGGGCACATGCACCCCAATGTTTATAGCAATACTATCAACAATAGCCAAATTATGGAAAGAGCACAAATGTCCATCAACTGATGAATGGACAAAGAAGATGTGGCATATATACCAATATTCACTGACTGAATAACTGAAAGAACAAATAGGTATTATCTATCAAAAACTCATTGGTGAACAATGAGATACCACCTCACACCAGTCAGAATGGCTAAAATTAACAAGTCAGGAAACGACAGGTGTTGGCGAGGATGCAGAGAAAGGGGAACCCTCCTACACTGTTGGTGGGAATGCAAGCTGGTGCAGCCACTCTGGAGAACAGTATGGAGGTTCCTCAAAAAGTTGAAAATAGAGCTACCCTATGACCCAGCAATCGCACTCCTGGGTATTTACCCCAAAGATACAAATGTAGTGATCCGAAGGGGCACGTGCACCCCAATGTTTATAGCAGCAATGTCCACAATAGCCAAACAATGAAAAGAGCCCAGATGTCCATCAGCAGAAGATGTGGTGTGTGTGTGTGTGTGTGTGTGTGTGTGTGTGTATGTGTGTAATGGCATATTACTCAGCCATTAAAAAAAATGAAACCTTGCTACTTGCAATGATGTGGACGGAACTAGGGTGTATTATGCTAAGTGAAATAAGTCAGAGAAAGACAAATATATGATTTCACCCATATGTGGAATTTAAGGAACAAAAGAGATGAATAGGGGAAGGGAAGGAAAAGTAAAATAAGAAAGAAAACAGAGAGGGAAGCAAACCATAAGGGACTATATAGTTAAGAGAACAAACTGAGAGTTGCTGGTGATAGGTATTAAAGAGGACACTTGTGGGATGAAAAAAATAAGATAAATAAAATTAGCTGATATTTTTTAAAAAATGGTCAGAAGACATGAACAGCCTTTTCTCCAAAGACATCCAGATAGCCAAATGACACATGAAAAGATGTTCATCATTACTTACCATTGGAGAAATGCAAATCAAAACTACTATGAGCTATCACCTCACATCTATCAGAATGGTTAAAATCAACAGCACACAAAACAACAGGTATTGGCAAAGATGTGGAGAAAAAGGAACCCTCTTGCACTATTGGTGGGAATACAAACTGGTGCAGCCACTCTGGAAAACAGTATGTAGGTCCCTCAAAAAGTTAGAAATAAAACTACCTTGTAATGCAGCAATCACACTACTAGGTATTTACCTAAGAATACAAAAATACTAATTCAAAGGGATACATGTACCCTTACGTTTATAGCAGCATAATTTACAATAGCTAAGATATGGAAGCAGCCCAAGCAGTGTCCACTGGTTGATGAATGGATAAAGAGATGGTGTGTGTGTGTGTGTGTGTGTGTGTGTGTGTGTGTGTGTGTATGTGTGTGTATATATAATGGAATATTACTCAGCCATAAAAAAATGAAATCTTACCATTTACAATGATACAGATAAAGCTAGAGAGTATAATGCTAAGTGAAATATGTTAGAGAAAGACAAATACCATATGATTTCACTCATATTTCGAATTTAAGAAACAAGACAAATGAACACAGGGAAGAGAGAAAGAAAGAGAGACAAATCAAGAAACAGACTCTTAACTACAGAAAACAAACTGATGGTTACCAGAGGGGAGGTATGTGGGGGGATGGGGTGAAATAGGTGATGGGGATTAAGGAGTACAATTGTTATGATGAGCACTGGGTGATGTATGGAAGTGTTATACACCAGAAACTAATGTAACACTGTATGTTAACTAAATGGAATTAAAATAAAAACTTAAAAAATGAAATAAAATATTCAGTACAATTACTAAAAAATAAAATGAACAGTCTTGTGTCTTGTAAATAAATTTAGAGAGGGAAAATATATTTATATTTATCCATATATACACCATTTCTGTTACTTTCAATTCCTTCTTGGAGATCCATATTTCCATCTAGTGACATTTCCCTTTAGCCTGAACAAATTTCTTTATATTCCTTTAATGCAGATATGCTGATGAAGAATTATCTCATTTTGTTAATATCTTAAATTTGACTTTATTATATTTTTAAAATTTATTATTTAAGTATAGTTGACATACAATGTTATAGTAGTTTCAAATGTACAATATATTGATTCAACTATTCTACCCATTACTCAGTGTTCGCCTTAAATGTAGTCACCACACAACTTTATTACATTATTGTTGATTATGTTCCCTACGCTGTACTTTTCATCTCCATGACTTGTTTATTTTATAACTGGAGATTGTACATCTTTACCCCCTTCGCTTATTTAACGCATCTCCCACAACCTCCCCTCTGGCAACCACCAGTTTGTTCTCTGTATTTAAGAGTCTGGTTTTTGTTTTTTTGTTTGTCTTTATTTCTATTTTCATTGTATATGACAACTATGTTGGCAGATTTTTCAACTCTAATGTTTTTACATTATTGTATAGTATCCATTCTCTCAGATGAGAAGTCTGTCATCATTCATATCATTGTCCCCCTGTATGTAATGTGTATTTTTTCTCTAGCTTCTTTCAAGATTTTCTTTTAATCTGTTTTTTCAGTTGATTCATTATGATGTGCCTAGGTATAGTTTTATTTTTACTCTGCTTGTGGTGTGCTGAATTTCTCATATCTATAAATTTATATTATTCACCAAGTGTGAGAAATTCTTGTCATTATTACTGCCCCATTAATTATTATTCCTTTTTCTCCCTTGTTTCCTCCTCTCCCATTGTTATAGGACTGCATTTATATTTGCATTAAACCATGTCCCACAGGTCAGTGAGGTTCTATGCTTTTTTCTTTTTATTCTCTTTTTTCTTCAGATTTTATCTTTCCTCAGATTAATCTTTAAATCTACTGTCCCTTTCTTTCATCATCATGATTCTGCTATTAAAACCCTAAGTGGTGAATTGTTCTTTCTCATATTTTGCTTTTTAAATCAAGATTTTCATCTTTTTTTTTTTTTTTTTTAGTTTCCAGTGCTCTGTTGTGACTATTTGTTCGCTTATAGGAACACATTTCCCTTTAAATCAACAAATATATTTATCCTATTGCTTTAAATCTTTGTCTACAAATTCTAATATCTGTGTTATTTCAGAGTTAGTTTTCATTCATGAGTCTTCTTCTTGACTATGGATCACTTTTACCTGTTACTTCTTAAGCCTAGTAAGTTTTAATAGCAAATTAGACATTGTATATTATAGTCACCCTAGATTCTTTAATCTTCCTCTGAAGTGTACTGAACTTTTGTTTTCGGAAATAAGTAACTGAACTAAAACTTGAAACTCTGTTTTCCCTTCAATGGACAGCAGTTAAATCTCTGTTCAGTTATTGAAGACTTCCAGATGTTCCTTTTGGTGGGTTGTATGAATCCTCCCCTATACATACAAAGTTCAGGATTCAACCAAGAATTTGGGTGGAATTTACAAGTAAATTTTTGGGCTGTGCTCTCTGTGCCTCCTTCTGTTGGAGCATATCTCTCTTCACTTTCCAGTCATTCTGGCATCCTTGACTCTGTCCTCTTAACTTCTTAAGCCAGTAAGACCGTGGCTTTTTGTCTGGATTCTAGCCATCCTCTGCCATGCAGACTGAAGGATGCACTCAGGAGAAAAGCCCATAAGTCCAAACTTGCCCAGTGTACTTCCTTTCTTTCAGGGGTAGAATCCTCTCTATATTTTTCCTGCTTTTGGTCACTCTCCTGCGCCATTAAGTAGGTGTAAGTTTTGTCTGCTTCTCCCTCTCCCTAACCCCTATCCCCGGCTCACACATGCGTTCTCGTTCTCTCTCTCTCTCTCTCTCAAATGAATAAATAAGATCTTTAAAAAAAAAAAAAAGTCACTCTACCAATATCAGAAATGAATCTCGTTTGGTCTTTTTACCACTACAGAAAATACACCCTTACTATAAAACTACTCCCCTCAAACTAATGTCACTTACATAGGTGTCCTATTTAACACTGGTCAATTATTTTTTTTTTTTAAAGATTTTATTTATTTGATAGAGAGAAACACAGCAAGAGAGGGAACACAAGCAGAGGGAATGGTAGCGGGAGAAGCAGGCTTCCTGCCGAGCAGGGAGTCTGATGC
>CM053612.1:33184811-33221593 GCA_028646535.1 Procyon lotor
GGGCTCGATCCCAGGACCCTGGGATCATGACCTGAGCTGAAGGCAGACGCTTAACGACTGAGCCACCCAGGCGCCCCAACACTGGTCAATTATTAACAGGTGCTCTGTTAGGAAGAAGTAAGTCAAATGGAGCTTGGAAATATAACATTGCAAAATAAATAGGTTTCTTTACTCCAGGACTTTTAAACATCTTTAATGTGCTAGTAGACCTTCTGTATCCCTAAATGGAATATGCTCTTGAGATACTATCCTAAACGATATCATATTAGTAATATTCACTGATTCATTCAAAAATATTTGAGCCCCAGACAGTGGAGACTAGAGTACAAACCTTTTTCTCCTAGCATAATTCTCTGTAGGCCACAATTCATTATCCCTTTTTAATCCTCTAATTTCACTGTCAGTCACTGACTCAGAGTGGCTGGGTTTATGCTATTTAATTCTCACCAATACTTACTTTGTAATTCTCACATATATACAATAGGGTTGCTGCTATGCCAAAAGTGTGATAAAAATAGAGATTCACCAATCATTAACTTACATGAACTAAATAAAAATATATGAAATTGCCTAGCATGATACCCAATACAGATTAGTAGCCAGATGTCAGGTTCCTTCTTAAGTGTTTTTCCCTTGTTTTGCGTCTTAAGTCACTGAGTTCAACAAGATGGACCATAGGTTGGCAGACTATAGCTCTCAGACCAAATGCACCGAGAAGTCTGTTTTGTATAGTCCAAGAGCTAAGAAATTTTTTTATACCCTTAAAGAGCTATTTTTAAAAATGAGAGAAAAATGTGTGACACAAACCTTACGTGGCCCACAAAGCCCAAAATATTTACTCTATGGTCTTTTACAGAAACCATTTGCTAACCCCTGAGATATAACCTAATCCTTACAGCTATCCAAAATAAGCAGTATGGTAGAATTCATTTTATTTACTTAGATGCTGAGGTACAAGCCCCGCCTTTTTTTTTTCCTTAGAGAAACATATTTAAACACTATTTTATTGGTTTTACTAAGTTTTCAAAGGCTTATTTCAAATCTTACCTTTTCTCCTTTTATCCCACTACAGTCACATTTTGATCCTGGAGAACACCCATAGCAAGCCTGTAAGGAAGAAAAAAAGGGATGAAAGTTATTTAATATGAACCTGAAAACCAGTCTCTGACTTACCCTTCAACTAAATTCGACAACCCAAACTTATAAACCAAGTAGCAGAAAAATATTTGAAAGAATAAATGCCAAATTGCAAACACTGGTTACCTCTGGGGAAGCATTCACCTTGATTTTTTTCCCAACGAGCATATGTAATTTTTATAACTTTAAAGTGAAAAATGTCTTTTTTTTAAGATATTAAAAAATTAAAAAGAATTCAAACAACTTCCCTGTAATATGATTTGCCATTTGTCCAAGCTCTTAGGAACTCCTTGTTTTGTCCTAACATCACATGCAAGACATGACCTCTCGATCTATATGAGCAATGACCTTGGCAACAGGCCAAAGATGTCTGCTGGTTGAAGCTGTGTGTATCTTGGCATTTATGAGCAATCACAGAGCATAAAATACATAATGCTATCTTTTACCAACTTTTTAAAATTTGCTCCCTCTCTCATCACTAGTAGCTTAGTCAAAATGACTCCAACAGTTTTACCACAGATATCCCCACAGCCTAGATATTCTAAAGAGCCACTACTAATGAGTTCATTAACTCATATTAAGAATTAAGGTCCTGATGCCAGAAAAATATCTTCCTCTAAAATAAGAACCCATAAGAGGGGTACCTGGTTGGCTCAGTGGAGCGACTCTTGATCTTGGGGTTTTGAGTTTGAGCCCCACATTGAGTGCAGAGATAATCTTTAAAAAATAAAATAAAATAGGGGTGCTTGGGTTATTCAGTCATTAAGCATCTGCCTTTAGCTCAGGTCACGGTCCCAGGGTCCTGGGATCAAACCCCGCATTGGGCTCCTTGCTTGGTGGGAGGCCTGCTTCTCTCTCTCCCACTCCCCCTGCTTGTGTTCCCTCTCTCACTGGGTCTCTCTCTGTCAAATAAAATAAAAATAATAAATAAATAAAATATAAAATAAAACAAAACAAGAACCCATAAGAGAAAAAGACAGTAGATGACTTCTGCCATCCAGATCTACCCTATACCTTGGCATAACCCTGAACCGTTTAGAAAAAACAAATCATAATTAGTTTAACATATGTAGATAGCTCACCATTTATGTACAATATGGTGGCAGACTTCTCATTAAATAAGAGAAACTTTTATGTGAGGTAAATACCAAGTAATGTGTATCAGTGCTCAGTCTTGGAAGATCATGACTTAAAAAGTACCTTAGCTTCCTTCCCGACATCCCATGTGTTCCCTTACTCCAACCACTATAAGCATATTCTCCCATTTCCTGATCAAACTACTGACCTCATCCTTCCACTCGTAACTCCTAACCACTCACACTCAGCTACAATTAGAAGCCAGCCACACGTTTGAAATCTTTTTCCTGATAAAAGCAAACAATGGCTTGAAGTTGGGAGTTAATCTCTTACACTGGAAGATGTTGTTCCAGTAAAAAAAATGCTCCTAATATCTCCAATCGTAAGTCTGTTATGCAGCTATTATTTGTCATATACATGTGATTAGGTTATATGCTGTTTTTGGTATTATACATCAACTACATTACAAGGTAAATGGACTTATACAAACTTACTCATCAAACATGAATTGGGCATGATTAGAGGCCAGAAAACTTGTTAGGCACAAATAAGACACAGCTCCTTCCAACATATAAAACTAACTTAACAAATACTTGTTGATCACCCACTATGTTATGGTAAGTGTAGGTGGAAGATGCAAAGATAGTACCTATTGCTCTTTGATGGAAAGGATAATTCCATACAGAAAAATTATATTACAGTGTATCAGGAATGAAGGTTAATTTAAGATATTTAATATTGTTTTGTGCAAGCATGAATTCTAGATTTCAAAATACAAACGTACAAATTTTAGAAACTACTGATTCACAAGATAAAAACTGCCAGTGGTCATATTCACTGAATTAGATTGTGCATATTATCAACAATCAGTTACATGCATTAATGGGGGAATAAATGATAATGAAAATCTAAAATGGTTATACATCTAAAAATACTTGACTTCGGAATATATGTCTCTAAATGTAAATATATGATTATCATTTTCTAGTATTACAAGTAAAAGATGGTGTAACTTTCTATTTTAATCTTTTACTAAGAAATCTTTCTTTTTAAAATATAAATTAAACTCCTGAGAATAATGCAAAGCAATAGACAGAGAGGATTTTGTTAATATGGAGACGATACTATGTGGATTTTCTTTACAATTGTATTTCTGGCTTCTCAGTATCCAACAAAATCCTCCAAATCCTAATATAATTTGTAAACAAGCAATGTAACTTTAAATATGTGTGCATGTTATTCTGGAAGTAATTTTATACAGTATTTTTCTTTAAAATTAATATTTTCATCTTTTTGCACTTCTCTATTACTTAACATGTAGCTGTACTTTAGAGAGGTTGCTACTTAAAACATTTTATATTTGTTTGAATTCAATTTAAAAATTTAATTTATATTCTATTTATTCTACCTACATTATGAGACTCTTGCTGGGGGGGCGGGTGTGTTTAAAGGCATTGTAATACACACACCAACCACTAGATGCCACTTTCCATACAGTTATAAGAGTGATGCCCACAAGGAACTAGCCCCAATTTGACATTTGGTTAATGGAGCAACTTGTTTTTTACCAACAGCCACTAATACCAACTATGTACCCAATAAGTACAAAGCACAGTATTAGGGCTATGAGTGATACCAAAAAAATGTGTAGACATGAGCGCTGCCTTTAAGAAACTTCCAATCTAGTTAAAAAAAAAAATCCCTAAATAAATAAAAATTTAAATACAATGGAATAATGATGTAGGAGACAATGGTAATAGAATGAGCTCTAAAATATAAGAAATACATTCTGAGTTTACCTCAACAATTGAATCATTAGAAGACTATAAACAAGTCATTCCCATGCCCTAGAACTCAGTTTTTTCTCTTTAGTAAAATGACAAGGATGGATAATATAATCTCTTTAGGAAGCTTCCAGCTTTTACAGCCTGTGATTCAGTAGGATTTACCAAGTAAAAATGAGTGGTATAGTCAATAATTGCGGTCAAAATTAAGAAAGGGAATTCCCTTGAGCCTAAGAATGTTCATAACAGCTCTGTAGAAAAAGAAAGTAAATAACCTGACTTCAGTTTTGAAGGTTGGGCAGAAAGAAATCTAGAGCAAAAATGGCCATGGCAAGTATTAAGATTAAAACACAAAATTTTTGTGGGCAAAGAGCCAGGTAAAATAAACATTAAGTACCTTAGTCTAAGGACTTCCTAAGTCCATATGAAAAAAGTATAGTAGGAGATAAGGCCAAAATAAGAAAGTTCTTTTAAAACCTGGAAAAACTATTCAATTCTGCAAAGTCATTGAACACTGTTAAAGCAAGAAAATGATGCAACTATAGTAATGTTTTAAATGTTTTAAGGAGAAAATAATAAAAAAGTATGGAGGATTTTTTATTATCACATAGTAAAACACATCATGAAACTACAATAATTAAAACAGTATGGTATCGTTCAAAGAATGGGCAGCTTGATGAGTCATAACAGAAAGGCCAGAAGCACACACACACACACACACACACACACACACACACACACGGACACATTTACTATATGATAAAAGTTGGCATAATAATAATAAGTGTGAAAATAGTGGATTGTTGAACGTATGGTGCTAGGACAAGTATAGAAAACAATAATTTAGATCTCAGACTCCTACAGTAAAAAAAAAACAGATATGAGAATTAAAAGTATGAATAAAAGCAAACTTCTATATGCATTAGGATCACTTAAAGAACCTCATAAAAATTCAGGTAGTAGGACCCCATCTTAGAGATGCTATTTCAGTAAGCTTGAAATTGGCTACCAGATTCTGAAATTTTAACAAACATCACTAGGTAATTCTGACTGAGTGATTCAAGATATATATATATATATATATATATATATATATATATATCACAAAATAATGGTATAGAAAAATAAGAACTATTCCAAGATGTGGCTAATTATCTCAACTGATATGACTACTTAAAAAAAAAAACCTAACAATGATTTTAAAATGCAAAAATATCTTAAAGCATCAAAAAGGAGCACAATAGGATTTATCAGGCCAAAATCTAGGGGAAAAAAAAACCCAGTAAACTGACCAGTGAAATTACTTTTGCCCTGAGGGTATTTACCAAACTTGTGAGAATTTTAGATTCTTGTTTCACAACTTCTTCAGGTTAAAGGTGTTACATACATTAAAAAAAAAAAAAGTACCCCCCCGATTGCTTTCCCAGGAACTTTTAAGGAAGATATCTTGGCACTCAGCAGAGAAGTACAGGGGAAAAACATCTCTGAGAAAATATAACCACAAACTGGCCTACATACAGACTTACAATCCAAATTAACATTTAGCTGGGTGGCCCAGTAACCTCCAACTGCGAAGTTGCTTAGAGCAGACTCAAAATGCTTTGACCTCCCAGAGGCTGGGCAGAAATACACACAAAGCCTATGTAGAAGAACATACCTTCGGAGTGAACTTCAAAGAATTCTAAAAAAATTTTTTTGAAAGGAAAATAAGATATCCTACTCAAAAATCACTAAGCATACAAGGAAGCAAAATATCCTAAGCAAAAACCAGGAGAAATAACTAACAGAAACTGCTTGGCAAAAATTTCAGATATTACTAGACACAAAATATATAGCTATTTTTACGATTATGAAAGATATTTTTTAAATTTGAAAATAATAAGTGAACCAAGAAACAGTAAAAAAAAGGGATTGAAATAAAATATACATTTTGGAAGTAAAAATTATGAAATTTAAAACTCAGTCGATGAGCTTCAAAGCAGACTATATATAGCTAAAGAGACAGTAAAGTTTAAAACATGACAAAGTTCACAGAAATTGTCTATAATATATTACAGAGATAAAACATGGAAAATGTGAAATAATAGTTAAGCATAGAAGAAAAGTGAGGAAGTGTATAGCATACAGGTAATTAGGTTTACAGAAGAGAAGGTGAAAGAGGGAATGTGGCAGGGACAAGAGTTAGAGATAATGGCAAAGAGTTTTCAAGAAATAAAGAGATCTGCAATTGAAGAAGCCTAGCAGATCCAGTGGAAGAAAAATCAAACCCCAAACTAGACACGAAATAGTATAACCTCAGAACATAAAACCAAAGACAAGCCTTTAAAAGTATCAAGAAAGACAAAAGAGATTGCCTCCAAAGGAGCAACAATTAATTTACAAATTAGTTCTCAGAAGTACAATGGAAGCCAGACTAGAATGACATTTTTAATATACTAAGAGAAAACTGTCAACTTATATTTTTTACTCAGTAAAAATACCTTTCAACAAGGTAAAAACAAAGAAATTTGTAGACAAATAAAAACTGAGAAAGTATGTCCCCAGCAGGACTACACAAAAAGAAATTCAAATCTTTTGAGTATCTTCTGCCTTTATATGAAAGGAAATACAATTGAAATGGAAGGTCTAAAATACCAAAGCTAATGGAGAAAAAAGTGGTAAATTTGTGGGTGAATTTAAACAAAAAGTAACTGTAAAACACAATTATAAAAAGAGCTGTGAGGTTCAAAAATACAGAACTAAAAGAAAAACACAGTGATAATACAATGTAAGTCAGGGGAGGATGAGCGCAGTTCAAGTATTCTAAGGTCATTGTAATTGTATAAAAAACAAGCATGGGTACTGATTACTTTAGACTTTGATAAAGCAAGCATACAACTTAGGTATTCTAACTCCTAGGGTAAACCTTAAAAGAAGGTAAGTGAGGTGTTAATTCCAAAGGAGTGGAGGTGGGCAATAGTCAATAGATCCAAAAACAGCAAAAGGGAGAAAGCAAGTGCTATCTTAGAAAAGAGAGGAAAAATAAAAGAAATACATCAATAATTATGTCAAGTATAAGTGTAAAATGACGTGATATAAGGAAATAATCAGACAAATGCGGAATGTGGTACATATGAAGGACAGCTACCACAAACTCTTCCGAAAGTCAGTGCCATGCTGAGGCTTTATGAATGACAGCTTGAGGACCTCTGAGGATCATCTCCCTCGAAAAACAACAATAGCTGGTGACATTTAGAAAAAGCAAAATTTCTTTCTCTGGATAGTGCCCTAAGAAGCTACAGCAAATGAAAAGCACCATGCAACAAAATTTACTAAATCTCAGTAAGAATAGCAAGAATCTATGGCATTTTAGCCATGACCCACTCCCTTCCTCTCTCCCTTTTCCTGCTAGCTTAACAACAGCTCCATGCGGGGTAGAAGCAGACATGAACCCAGAGCTCCTTCTCCCTCCAGCTCCCAGCCAAGCACTATGGCATCTCACTGCAACAGGTCATTGGCATTTCTCGCTCTCTCCCTTGATCTGTTCCAAGTTGCAGAAGCTCTATTCCAACCTGAAACCGCTGAGAATTCTAAGGCTTTTGTTTTCCACACAGCCTCAACTGATAGACCAAAGCTCTACCCCAGGCATGGAAGGCTGACAGTATGGCGCTCACCTGCCCCAACCACGGCTCATCCACAGAGCACAGGGTTGATGCTCACAGAAGCAAGCTGAGAGGACCAGATGGTGCTATCTTTCCCTGTACCCCTGCTCATAAAACAGCGTCACTTCAAGAGAAGCAGGTCACTCTTCCTGCCCTCCCCTTCACTCTGAAACATTGTCACAGAAGTTTTAGCTAGGTGGTGGTGGATGCGGGAACCATACAACCAGAGAGCTCTGAAGCTCTCCCTAAGGGACCTGAGTTTACTTGGGAAGTTCGAATTCTAACAATGTATTTCTGAGTCTGTAACATATATAGACCTAAGATGAATAACAATAATAGCAGAAAAAGGAGAAAAAGGGAGTAGAGCTTCATAGGAATAATGTTTATCTTACTAGAATTAAGTTGCTATAAATTTTCAGTGGATTCTGACAGCTTAGGTGTCCGTGGTAAGTACTAGAGCAACCACTAGAAAACAACTCAAAAAATAGTGGAGAAAATCATTAAAGGAATTACAATATTTAACCAGAAAATATTCCCTTAATAAGAAAGGAGATTGTAAAGGAGGAACAGAAGAACAAAAAAAGCATGAGATACACAGTAAACAAAAAAGGCAGACAGAAATCTAATCATATCAATAATGACAATGTGACTGCATTAAATAAGCCAATCAAAATTCAGAGACTGTCAGACTATATAAAAAAGCAAGATCCAATGATGTCTACAGGAAAACATAATAGTTTAAAATATACAAAAAGCTTGAAAATAAAATAAAGAATGGAAATAATGCAATAGACTAAATAGACTAAATGTTTGTTCATACCCAACACCTCCCCCTACTCCTGCCAAATGTTATTTGGAGGTGGAGTCTTTGGGAGGTAATTAGATCGTGATGGTATGGCCCTCAGAGGAGGATTAGTGTCCTTATGAGAAAAGGCCAAAAAGTTACATAGCCCTCTTTCTGGCACGTGAAAATAAAAGAAATCAGCAGTCTGCAGGGGGGCTTCCACCAAAACCTGACCATGCTGGCAGTCTGATGTTGGAATTTCAGTGTCCATAACTGTGAGAAATACATTTCCATTGTATATAAACCACTACATTTGTGCTATTTTGTGATAGCTGGTAAACTGACTAACACAGCAACCATAAGAAAGCTCAAGTAGATACACTACTAGCAAGACAAGACACATGCAAAACAAAAGTATTACTACACATAAAGAAGGACATGTTACAGTGATAACAGAGTCAAATCACCAGGAAGATATAAAAAGTATAAACACAGACGTACCTAACAAGAGAGCCCCAAAATACATGAAATAAACACCAACTGAATGGAAGTGAGAAATAGACAGTTCAACAACAATGGTTGGTGACTTCAATACCCCACTTTCGATAATGAGTAGAATGGCAAGACAGAAGATCAGCAAGGGAATAGACCTTACATTAGAATAATAATTACTAATATTAATATTACTAATAATAATTAGTAGAGACACCTATTCAACACTACCCAAAAACGGCATAATATACATTCTTCTCAACATTGTATAGAATATTATACAAGATAGATCATATGCTAGGCCATAAAGTAAAACTTAATAAACTTAAGAAGGATTAAAATCATAGAAAGTATGTTTTCCTATGATAATGAAATGAAATTACAAATCACTAACAGGAAGAAATTTGGGATATTCACAAGTATGCAGAAAATAAACAATTTACTCCTAATCAACTTTAGATCAAAGGAGAAATCAAGGTATATTAGAAATTCTTTCAGAAAAAATGAAACTACACCCACAAAATAGCAAAACACATGGGATGCATTTAAGTATTTCTTAGAGGAAATTTATAGTAGTAAATGCCTATGTTTGAAAAAGATATCAAGTCAATAAACTAAACTTTTGGGGTGCCTAGGTGGCTCAGTTGTTAAGCGTCTGCCTTCAGCTCAAGTCATGATCCCAGGGTCCTGGGATCGAGCCCCGCCATCGGGCTGTCTGCTCAGTGGGAAGCCTGCTTCTCCCTCTCCCACTCCTCCTGCTTGTGTTCCCTCTCTCACTGTCTCTCTCTCTCTCTGTCAAATAAATAAATAAAATCTTTAAAAAATAAAGATTTGTAAAATTGATATGGAATTTATATTAAATTGCAAGATACCTCAAAAGTCAAAACAGTTTTGAGAGAGAAAGTTGGAGAACTCAGACTTCTCATTTTCTAAACTTACTACAAATCTACAGTAATCAAACCAGTGTGGTACCAGCATCAGGACAGACCTATAAATCAATAGAATAGACATTAGACTCCAAAAATAAACCCATGCATCTATGATGAATTTGTTTTTATAAGGTGGTCAAGAACATTTACTAAAGGAAAATAATAGTTTTTTCAGCAAATAGGGCTGAGACAATTGGATATCCACATGCAAATGAATGAACTTGCACGTTCAAGTTCCTCATACCATACATAAAAATTAAACAAAAATGGATCATAGAGTAAATGCAAGAGTTAAAAACCCTTAAAAGAAAATGTAAGTAAACCATCCTGACCTTTGGTTAGTCCAAGCCATTTGTTATCGAGAGCACAAATGACAAAAGAAAAGAATAGGTATGTTTTAAATCTCATAAAAATTTATTTTTTTTAAATTTTAATCAAATTAAAAAAAACACTATCAGGATAGTGAAAGACAACCTATGAAGTGGAAAAACATTTGTAAACCATGTACATGATAAGGGGCCTGTATCCAGAATATATAAAGAACTCTTATTAACTTACTGACAAATAATCCAATTTAAAAATGGGCAAAGGAAGTAACCAAAGTGTCCATCAATGGATGAATGGAAAAAGAAGATGTGATATATACTCATAATGGAGTATGACTTGGCCATAAAAAAAGAATGAGATCTTGCCATTAGCAACGACATGGATGGACTGAGAGGGTATAATGCTAAGTGAAATAAGTCAGAGAAAGGCAAATACTATATGATTTCACTCATATATGGAATTTAAGAAACAAAACAAGTGCACAAAGAACAAAGATACCAAAAAAGAATCCCAGACTCTTAAATACAGAAAACAAATAGGTGGTTGCCAGAGGGGAGGTGGGTTGGAGGGCTGCGTAAAATAGATAAAGGGAGTTAAGAGGTACAAACTTCCAGTTACAAAATAAATAAGTCACAGAGATGAAAAGTAGAGCATAGGGAATGTAGTCAATAATATTATATAAACATTGCTTGGTGACAGATGATGACTATACTTAATGTGGGGAATACTGTGTAAGGTACAGAATTGTTGAATCATTACATTGTACACCTGAATTTGATACAACACTGTATGTTTTTTTTTAAAGATTTTTATTTATTTATTTATTCGACAGAGAGAAGAGAGATCACAAGCAGGCAGAGAGGCAGAGGGAAACAGGATCCCCACTGAGCAGAGAGCTCGATGTGAGGCTCGATCCCAGGACCCTGAGATCATGACCTGAGCCGAAGGCAGAGGCTTAACCCATGGAGCCACCCAGGCGCCCCACAATACTGTATGGTAATTATACTTCTACATAAACAAATAGACAAGGGAGAACAGAAAAAAGTGAAAAAATAAAAAAAGTTTAGAATTATTGGTAATTAAATCAATGCAATTTTGAAATATTTCTTAAACAAATAAAGAACGACAAAGATGAAAAAAAAAACAAAACCTAGTTGTAAGGTAGGAAAGACAAGGCAATGTAATATGCCGGTCTTAGGAAAATGAATTGGTGTATCTTTATGTGTAAATTTGGAACTATTTTAGTACTTATATCCAGTGAGGAGGTTAATTAAGAAACTGGGTTAAAAATTAGTGATGTGATGAAGAAGGTTTTTTAAATGATAAGAAAAATAAAGACAAATCTTCAGAAAAAAATCTATAAAAGAAAGTCACGGTCCAAATTGGATACAAACCAAATGAATCTATAAGACTACATTTGATTATAATTCAAGATTCTTCTTTGAGCTCCACAGGTTTTCTGGCTTATAATTATAAAATTTTTGTCTCTGAATCCAATCATAATATGAAGTTCTAAGTGTGACTGATACTTACATAATTATATTGCTATCCATTTTTTTTCAAATTTTAGATTAACTCTGAAGGCAAATCCTAGGAGAATTAATTATCATGATATAACAGCATGTAAGAGTTATAATCTCTGATAGCAAAATAATGACATAGCTGAGAGAAATTGGCAGAAGGAAAATGCAGGAGAGTAATACAGGAACTCTTTTACCATAAAAAATAAAATAAAAATAAAAATGGGCAAAGGAATATGAATTGACATTTCTCGAAAAAAAGATATACAAATATCCATTAAACACATAAAAAGATGCTCAAGATCATCAGGAATCAGGGAAATGCAGATCAAAACTACAGTGAGCTATAACTTCATACACAGTAGGATAGCTATAATAGACAATATCGAGTGTTAACAAGGATTCCCAAGCAATTAAAATCTTTATATATTGCTGAGGAGGATGCAAGATGGTACAACTGCTTTAGAAAATAATTTGGTAGTTTCTCAAGAATATGACCCAGCAACTCTACAATTCCATACCTAGGTATATACATAAGCAAAATAGAAACATATATCCACACAAAAATATATACACGGATGTTCAGAGTATTATCCAGAGTAGCCTAAAAAGTATAAAACAACCCAAATGTCCATCAACCGATGGGCTGACAAACAAAATGTAGTATATGCATACAATGGAATATTATTTACCAATAAAGAGGGATGAAGTACTGATTAACACCATACCATACCTTGAAAACATTATGCTAAGTGCTAAAAACCAGACACAAAATACATGCTGAATGATTCTATTTACATGAAATGTTCAGAATAGTTAAACTTATAGAGAAAGCAACTAGATTGGTGTTTGCCTAGGGCTGGGGTATTGGGGGGACATAGAGAGTGACAGCTAAGGGTTTCTTTGGGGAGTTGACTAAAATGTTCAAAAATTGATATTGGTGATGGTCTCACAACTCTATAAATATTCTAGAAAGAACTGAATTGTGAACTTCAAGTGGGTGAATTTTATGTAAATTATATTTCAATGAAGCTGTTAAAAAAATCAGTGTCATGAAAAAAATATGGGAAGACCATTCTGTCAAGAACAGTCAAGGTTCTGAGATTTTTCCCTAGTTGGAAGCTAACAAGTTAGCCTGCCATGGTTTCATGGACACTGGCAGAAAATACAAGATGTTTTGACCAGATAATAACTTATTATTCACAGAAATAGCCCGGGCTTCTCTGATCCACAGTTTCCACAGGGTGACATGAAGCAGACAAGGTAATGCCTTCACATACACATTATTGTTAACAGTAGATGAACTGAATGTTTAGAAAACCCACATATTTTATAATGGGCACCAAGCTTGCTTAACCTTTGCTCTGAGATGTTATCTTTATTATACTGGAGAGTAAACAAACCTGGTTTTTCCTCTTTCCAAGTTGTTCACTACACAAATACCCTTTAAAAGATAGTCCAGACCAAAGAATCAGCTCCACTCCTCTCAAGATATACAGAAACATGAGAGATCTATAGTAAATTTTCTTCCAACACACACACATTCCAGATTTTTAAAAATTCAAGGAAGCAAAACAAATGTAGTATATGAACAACTATAAAAGACTTCTAAGGACCATGAGGGACATCTGAATATGACTTGAATATTAGATTATACCTTAAAATAACTGTTGTAGTGCCTGGGTGGCTCAGTTGGTTAAGTGTCTGCCTTTAGGACCTAGGTCATGATCCCAGGGCACTGGGATCAAGCCCCGTTTTGGGCTCCCTGCTCAGTGGGGAGCCAGCTTCTCCCTCTCCTTCTGCCCCTCTCCCCACTTGTGTTCACTCATTGTTAATTTTTCAAGTGTGATCATGATATGTTTACAATGTATAAGGTCCTTTTCTTTTGGTGAGGCATGATGCATGCTGGGGTATTTAGGCATTTAACATACATGATGTTTGCAAATTACTTTTAAATGGCTTAGCAAAAAAGAAGAGTATATATACACACAAATACTTACATAATTATTAAACTTGCACACACACAGACAATGGAGAGCAAAAGACATAAAAATAGAAAGCAAATGTGGTAAAATGCTAGCAAGAGCTGAATCTAAAGGGGCAATACAGTGGTATTCATGATACCTTCTTTCAATTTTTTGAAAACATTGTCACTAAAAAGTTGGGTGGGTAAGTATATCGATAAAAGTGTTTAAGAGGCAAGTATACTCAGACTGAAAAAAAAAAGGGTAAATTGCAAGATATATGTTATTTACCAGAGACATCAAAAATAAAAGGTGACATGAAAAAGTTCAAATGAAAGATGAAAAAAGTTGTATCATACATGTAATAAACAAAGAACACTGGTATTACTATATTCATTTTAGATAAAAGAGACTTCAAGGCAAAAAGCATCATAAAAGAAAACAGGGTCACTTCAAAATGATAAAAGGTTTGGTTCACAAGAAATACACTTTTTTAAAAAGGTTTTATTTATTTGAAAGAGAGAGAGAGACAGAGACAGAAATGGAGCAGGGGGAGGGGCAGAGGGAGAGGGAGAAGAAGATTCCCCACTGAGCAGGGAGCCTGACATAGGGCTCTACCTTGGGACTCTGAGATCATGACCTGAGCCAAAGGCAGACGCTTAACTGACTGAGCCACCCAGGCGCCCCAAGAAATACACTTTAAAAACACCTAAAGCTGTATGCACTAGTAACATTCTCAAGTACACACAGTTAAAAGTACCAGATCTACAAGGAGAAACAGACAAATCCACAATAATACTTGCAAATTTTAAACAGATCTCTGATTACTGATAGACATGGAGAAAAAATAATCTATGAAGATGTAGAAAGATAAACAAGTCAAGCAGAGAGAGCCCTTATGGTTTCACTTACATGCTGAGCATAAAGAAAAACATGGAGGGTATTGTGAGAAGGAAGGGAAAGGTGAATGGAGGGAAACCAGAGGGGGAGATGAACCATGAGAGACTGTGGACTCTGAGCAACAAACTGAGGGTTTTGGAGGGGAGGGGGTGGGGGTTTGGGCGAGCCTGGTGGTGGGTATTGAGGAGGGCATGGATTGCATGGAGCACTGGGTGTGAAGCACGAACAATTAATCTTGTAACACTGAAAAAATAAAATAAACATATTTAGGGGAAAAAAACCCAGGATTACAAACCTGTTCTACTGAACATGCATAAAACAGTGTACCCATCAAATGAAGAACACACATTTAGATCAGGCACTCCTTAGATATTTATAAAAACTGACCATATATACTCTGGGCTTTATGGTTAAGTCCAAGCAAATCTCAAAGGATAGAATTCATGCAGAACATGATCTCTGACCATAATGCAATTAAGTTAGACCAAATAACTTAAATAATCAAACTCTTCCACAGAACAGAAGAGGAGGAATAAAACTAACATGACCATGACTCCTAACTGAAATAAAACTCAGTACAATGGAAAATCAGAGGTCAATCTTACCAATGAATGTAAGTGTAAAAATTCTCAATAAAACGTGACAGAGTTGGATTTAACCTAGGCCCTAGCCATTGTTGAAAGGAAAGAAAAGACTTGAAAAAAGAAACAAAAATGTCATTTATGGATGATATGATTGCATAGAAAGAGAATTTAAAAGAATATACATAGAAATTAGAAATAATAAAGTTTAGCAAAATTGCCAGGTAAGCATCTAATATATTAAAGTGAATTATATTTATATACCATCAGAAAATCAAAAATCAAAATAAAAATTAAGAAAGGAGAGGCCCCTGGTGGCTCAGTTGGTTAAGCGGCTGCCTTTGGTTCAGGTCATGATCCTGGAGTCCCAGGATCAGGCCCTGCATTGGGCTCCCTCATCAGCACAGTGCCTGCTTCTCCCTCTGCCCCTCACTCCACTTGTGCTCTCTCTCTCACTCTCTCTAATAAATAAATACAATCTTTTAAAAAAATTTTAAAAAGAGACAATGGTGTTCCTAGTGCAGTCTCCTAAGGGGGAAAAAAGTAAGGGAACTAAATACAATGAGCATTTGACAAAAAACAAATCGTATGAGAAATGCATGTTAAGAATAGGTGAAATGTAAAAGAAAAAGAAAAGAAATGTAATCATAGAGTTTTTATGTGGCTCTACAATCAGCAACATATTCATAATATTCACATTTTCCAAATGCCGTAAACATTGCTTACTGATTTAACTGCAAACAGTATGACATCCTAAGAGAAGGGAGAAGGAGACATTAAGGGTGGTGCAGAAAGAGCACTTCATCTGTCCCAACACTAAGTGGATCATGTGTTGATGAAGCAAAACTTATTTGGAGGTTTTTGTTTTTAAGAAACTGATCTAGGAGGTCAAAATGGATGAGGAAAGCAACATGTTTTTAACTATGAGTTGTACTTTTTAAGAAGCCATATGCACACAATATAATACTATGTCGTATTATTACACAATGGCTACTCTCATGCGTCTCATAAACTCTTGGAAGATACTAATTTAAATTTAAGATTTCAAAATAGAAGTCATCTTTAACCTGCCAACTTTTTTTTTTTTTTAAAGATTTTATTTATTTATTTGACAGAGAGAGATCACAAGCAGGCAGAGAGGCAGGGGGAAGCAGGCTCCCCGGCTGAGCAGGGACCCCGATGCGGGGCTCGATCCCAGGACCCTGAGATTATGACCTGAGCCGAAGGCAAAGGCTTTAACCCACTGAGCCACTTAGGCTCCCCTAACCTGCCAACTCTTAACACAGAACCTCTGTTTTGGAGGGCATGAGTTCACCGTCCTTTAACAGGCTAAGTCTAACAATTTTACATTATCTTTTGTTTCATCCTTTATTTGATATCCTACAACGATCCATAAAGAGATCATGCTATTTCTTCCTAATAAGTACTAACAATAAAAGAATGTTAACAGAGTTGAAAAAGGTCTTAGAAATTATGCAATCGATTCCCCTCATTTTAAACAAGAGCCAGAATGAGTTTCTTGACTTTTTCAATACTTTAAACTGATTCCCGTTCACTTTCCAAATCTAAGCAAAAGCCAAGATATTTTGCCAGATTTTCTATGAGGAGAAAACATTTTCTTCTACCATAAAAGTATTTCTTAAAAAATCAAATTATAGATGAACACATTAATCAGTTTGAAAGCCTTATAACCAAAGCAGCAGCTGCCACATTATACAAACCCAGAACTTAAAATATGAGGAACATGTTATTTGCCAATATAACATTTAAAGTTAATGACTTTCCTTGATTAAAAACATGACAGTTTTTAAGATAACTAAAGAATAAAGATACACTCATTTAGTTTCCAAGAACCTATTTTTTTTTTCCAGTGGGGATAGAAGAAGGTTGGGGAAGTTGACAGATGTCAACCTCCTGCTGGATTGTACTTCCTGCTGGACTGTAAGTTCATGCTTATAAACTAACATTGCTCAAAATGAGCACAAAGATTTAAAGTCATCAGTTATCAGACACTGGTATCTAATCTGGACAAATTACCAAACATGTCATTATCAGAAGTACCATAACCTTAAATATCCATAAAAAAAGTAACTCAGATTAGCCCTAGTGATTTTACATTTAGGATAAGGAAGCAATGCCTATTTGGGGTAAATTCTTTATTTCTGCGTACTTTTGGATACTATTTGAAAGTATATGAAATGGAGAGCTTTTTAAATAATTGGGTTACTAGATGCTTTTAATGGCATTTGTGTAAATGGGATTTTTACATTAGAAAGTTATCCTAAATCAGAATGGCATTTGTTAAGAGTAGTTTCTATGATTGGCAGATAAGAAAGAAACTAAGTATAAGCTACTCTAATTAGGAGCAATTTTCCCTCAGTTTTAGGTGCCAGTAACCAAAAATTAAATTTGAGAAGTTTTTATTGAGTCTGGCTCTTTACAAATTAATATGAGATATATGGAGATTATAAAATATTTTATCTCCCTGGAAAATCTTATAACCTAAAAAGGGGAATTGGAGAAATAAGCAAATAGCATTTATTAGAAAGAATGAGCTAAATGACATAAGATAAACATAAAGTATCCAAAAGACAAAGAAATGTTTAGAAAACTGGTAACAAACACAAAATGCATTTTTTGCACGCTACTAGAGTAGATTATTCCTAGCAAGAATTTCCAAGGTTTTTAAGCGGAATAAGCAATTTTTGAAGGAAATAAGTATATATACACATTAGTTATCTAAATTTAAAAATAAACACAAGTAAGGATCACAAGATAGAAGAATAAGAAGCTTTCTAGCTCTCAGCTCTTTGTGATCTATGATATCTTCTTAAAACATTTCTAGCAATCCAGTTTCATCTAGTTTACACCTCTAGTGATGAACTCAAAAGGTAGCCCATGGTATTAAGATTTAAAATACTTTTTCAGTAAGATTTAACCTGCTTATGTCCCTTACAAAGAAAATTCAACATGGGAACTCAAGCAAGTAACAAATTAAAATCATCTTAAAATGAGATCAACCCAACAAATCACTTAATATTCTTTCCTAGAAGATATAATATAACCAGCAGAAGAAATATTTAATTTCTGTATTTAAATTGAAGGTAGTTATTTTACTTTGGGGGTATAGGGAGATGGGTAGGGCTTTATACATAAATGGCTTCTGCCATAATGATAATTGTTTTTAATATGAACCTTTGGATTAGAAAATCTGGTGATATGTACATTTTCATCAGTAAAATGAAATATACATTCTTAAGTGATACCATCATATCTATATCTAACCTGCGACTAAGGGATTATGTGTATGTCATAGAGGTATTAAAGATTTGGGGGTGAAAGGGCTGCAAAACAAGAAAAATGATGAATAGCATTTGTGTAGTTCTTTACAATTTACAAATGATATAACATATATCATATTTGGTCCTCTCAGTAATAATTCTGTGATGTATGCAGGTACATTTTAGAAGTTGAGGTTTAGAGAGCTTAAATGACTTGAATTGGGACCACAGAGTAAGTTAACACTTGAACTCAGATGTTTGCCTCTAAGTGCCATTCTTTCCACTACCAACTCCAGAAGAAAAGTATCCAAAACTTCTAACCGAAAATTAGTGGTCCAGAAAATGATGGGATAATAAACATGAGTAACAAAATAAAATAATTGGATTTTAAGTTATAATTTATTCTGGTATTATGAAAACTTCCAACACCATTTAAAATGATTTATTTTTGGTTAAATGAATTAACCACAGCTGTGGCTTCTCTGAGGAAAAAAAACTGAGAAGATAAACCTTGATTCAGGGTGCCTGGGTGGCTCAGTGGGTTAAGGCCTCTGCCTTCGGCTCAGGTCATGATCTCGGGGTCCCGGGATCGAGCCGCGCATCGGGCTCTCTTCTCAGCGGGGAGCCTGCTTCCCTCTCTCTCGGCCTGCCTCTCTGCCTACTTGTGATCTCTCTCTTTATCAAATAAATAAATAAATAAATAAAATCTTAAAAAAAAAAGATAAACCTTGATTTTGCGGCAAGAAGGTTTTTATGGATTGGATACTAGCAGCACTGTGGCTTTCCATTCTACCAGGCCTGTACAGACATATCCTGAGTTTCAAAATCTTTCTTAGGATTACCGTAAAGCAGTTCCATAAATGTAAAGAGATTAGTACAAGTTGAACTTATCTGTAGTTATTTTAACTTGGCCTTGGAAAAGTACTAACATTCACAGATAAAAGAAACAAACAAAAAGACCATAGTACCATGACAATAAGAATAAAAACTTTAGACTTGTGCTGAGCATAAATATGTCTGGAATGACTCCTTCATAAGCAGTCAAAACCTGTGTTCTAAGTGCATTTAAGACTCAGTGAGTCCAACTCCAGGGCTCTGTGCCCATGCAAAAATGCACTAACATGCCCTAGGCCTCCCTGTTGCCTGCTGGCAGGAAGGTAAGAAGAAAAAAATAGTTTTTTGTCCTTACACTGAGTAGACCAACATTTCCTGTGCGTTTCTAACAGAATTACTGGCTGATCATCTCAGCAGCTGGTATTCTCAGTAGGAGGAGCTAATCTGATCTCTATTTCACAGGCAGCAAAGCAGGAAACCCTGCTACCACTTTCAGTAAAGCAAGTGTTCTGCATGAAAACCTCCATGGTATTTTTCAACATGGGCAGAAATAAAGAAAACCCTAGTTTAGTATAATCACAAAAAGCAGGAATGCTTCAGTCTGGCTGTTTCACTCATAATCAACAGGAAAAAAACGACAGTGCTTTCCTAATAATGTTCCTGATTGTGGGCCACTGATTGCACAGAATCCTTTATCAAAGGTGGGAAACAGTAAACTATCACCATCACAGACCCTCCCAAATCCTAAGGGCTCCAGTTCCATGCAATAGTCTGGTAATCGTGAAGTCAATATTTAGAAAACTTACAACTTCCTCTAATTTTAAAGCTGGCAGTATTTTTTCAATATTTTTCACTCAAACAGAGCAGTTATTTCCAAAGCAGCTTCCATTTATATACTACTATTTATATACTACTACTCAAAGTTTATTGTTACTTTATGCTCTCATCATGACAAAAATCTGTCCTTTACTTAGCTCATCTTAGGGAGGCTATAGGTGAGAAAGAGATTTAACAAACATATCTGGGAGATGAAGATAGAAAATCCTTTACAGGAAAAATTGTGCACAATATACCTTACATACATAGAGTCCATCAATGAGCTTTTATTTTAATAAAAATAGTAACAACCTGGCAATGTGTTATTTAATCAAGTTTGTTAACATGGGATTATATTTGAGTTCTATCACCAGCCCATTTCTAGTTAATGAATATTATAGTGCCGGGTGAAAAGCTTTAAGAAGCATACATAAACTAGCAAAAATAATTTTGAAAATCAGGCCTACCAGGCTAGTCATCCAAACATAATTCAAGGCAACAGTTGATTTTGAAACAAAAAGAATGAAATAAATACCATATACCAGAAAAATCATAAAAGGACATTCAAATGGTAGATCTGGTAGAATAAGAGCTACACATATGTGAGTAGACAAAATCGAAACAGAATGTATGCTCTCTTGATTTGTGGCTAGATTTTTTAAAAATGGAGTATCTCTTTATTCTTGAGAGAATACTGACCACATTCCTAGTTACTAAGCCTGCAGTATGGAGGCACATCAACAGATGGGTTGTATGTCACTCAATTCCGTAAACATTTATTGCATGCTTTACTATTTCAAAAGAGATGAGAAATACTAGGGATGGGGAAAGATGGCACAAAGATGAATACGGTAACCAGAATCTGCCCTCAGAGACCCTGCGATTTACTTGGAGAAACACACAAAGCAAATCAATTATTATACTATAACAAAAACAACAGGAAATAAAAATACTATGACAGAAGTATAAATAAAGTGCTATAAGATAAAGGATTAATTCTAATTAGGAGGAAATTATGACAAAGGACAAATCAAAAGGCATTTTCTATAGCAGACATTAAAGGACTATAATATGGACAATTATTTATTTGGACCTGCTCTGTCCAACACAGCAGCCATTAGCCACAAGTGCCTATTGAATACTTGAAATGTGGCTAGTCCAAATCGAGATGTTCTATAAATGTAAAATACACACTGGCTTCCAAATAGTATAAATATTTCATTAGTAAATTATGTATTTATCATTTTTTTTAAAGATTTTATTTATTTATTTGACAGAGGAGAGAGATCACAAGTAGGCAGAGAGGCAGGCAGAGAGAGAGGGGGAAGCAGGCTCCCTGCTGAGCAGAGAGCCCGATGTGGGGCCCGATCCCAGGACCCTGAGATCATGACCTGAGCTGAAAGCAGAGGCTTTAACCCACTGAGCCACCCAGGCACCCCAGTTACATATTTATTATATATAGCATGTTGAATGATAACATTTTAGATACAGTGGATTAAATAACATGTTACTAAAGTTCATTTCACCTTTTTTTTATGCTTTCATAATGTCACTTCTAGAAAATTTAAAATGATATACATGACATGCTGTGCCATTTCTACTGACTAAAGCTGATCTATAAAGCAAAAATAATGACAATTGTGATGGTTTCTTACAAAATATATTGAGGCTATAAGTGCAAAGAGTTATTCTCCTAGAGAACAAAACATTCTTAGCCAAGATAGAGAACTAAGAAAAAAAGAATAATGAAGAGTGGGTGAAAAAAACTATTTCACGATAAGAGGAGATATTAAGAAGATGGTAATGAATAAACAAAAATAAATCTCCTCATCACTTGGATAACAGAAAAGGTTCTGTACAGCTTCCTTTTCCATTACAATGGTAGTCCTAAATCTGACTGCCTTGTCCCCAACCCAGACCAATTAAGTCTAATGTGCACCCAGGGCTGAGAACCAATGTGTTTAAAAAAATCGGGAAGATTCATAGCCTTGAGAAGATGGTTGAAATCAGATTATTTCCAACAAAAGCATTCTGGACTTTAAGCCTGAGGAGCAGAGTTGAATTGATTGACATTTGGCAGTAAAAGAAACCAAAGGATGAAAAACTGTAATGTCAGATTGGGGTTGCTAATAGCAAGGTAAGAGAAAGCTGAGTATAGTCAACTGCATACCCTGTACACTAAAAAGTCGATTTTTGAAAGTTCAAATTATAACTGCAATTTCATGACCAAAGACTCTAATAGGAGAGTGATTATGGGCAATTCTAACAAGTAAAATTCTATCAAAGAAGCATGAGAACTCAAGGAGAAAGAAAATAGAGATGCGTGAACAAACCAGAGGTACAACACAGGGAACATTTCAACTAAGTCAGACTATTAAAACATGTGAAAGATGAATAAAAGGGAAAACAAAATGAAGACAAGCACAAACGAGTAATGTAAACATGTAAGAACAATCACAAGAAAACTAAAAACCTAAAAGGAACCGAAGTTCATGGGGGAAAAATGCTTAGAAAAACAAAAGTATCAGAGAAGTGGTTGGTCTGGTATTTGAGGAACATTTGGTTTTCTTCATCTCCAACAAAAAGGTGGTCTTCAAACTAGGAAGGAGCTGAGACCCTACGTAAGGGCAGACAACATCATAACTGCTGAAAATATTCATGTTTCCAGGGTCAAATAAATTATGCACTAAGCCAATGCAAACTTTCTCATAACCACTGTCAGGAAAAATTGTAAATGTATGGAAAGTAGTTAAGATGTTTACATGCTCAAATTGGAAAATTTTCAGTATTGTTAAAAAGAGAAGAATCACAGGAACTACAGAAAAATTAATAGGACAAATGGATAAAAGAATAGTTTTTAGATAAGGAAAATGGAATAGCACAGTGACTTTAATTTCAGCAAGGCAAACACAATATAGTCACAGATAAAATGGCAAAATATGCTTAGATGAAATTTAGTCACATGGACTCCCTAAAGTCCTTTCCATAGACCACAATATCTGACTCCCTCCCCACCTTTCTGACCTTATTTCTTACACTGTCCCATGGCCTAACCTCATGTTCTGCCTCAAACATGTCAAAGAGTGTTCATGTTCAAGCTTTGGGGCTTTTGTTCTGGCTGGAATGCCCCACATTCCATATAGTCACATGCCTGGCTCACTCGCTCACACATTTCATTCAGGTATCAGCTCAAATATTCTCTCTTCAGAGAATTCGTCTCTGATAATTCCATCTAAAAAAGCAAAACCATCATTTTCTAGTTCTTATTCTTCTTCATAATATCTATGACTATGTGGTCTGTGTCTGTGTGTACGTGTGTATCTGTGTGTGGCAGGGAGAGACCATGGTTCATCCAACTAACCTCTGTCTTCTAAGTGGCCCGTCAGGAATACAGGACCACAGGCGCCATGCGTTGACGAACTGCTCCCAAATCTGTGTGAAGTGGATGTGTGCCACACATGGAAATGTGGGGTCATAGTTGACAGACAGCCCAAGAACATGCTCAGAACAAGGCCATGCTTCCAGACTGCATCCAGATAACTGACTGAGCATAGTGGAGTTCTAGTACAGACCCACTCCTGTAGGACAAAGGACTCTAGTAACAGGTGACTTTGGCCCAAGGACTCTCCACTGGCCTGGCTAAAATTTGTTAGAACTGCACTGCAGTCTGACATGCTTTCTACTCAGTCTTTTCTTCCCCCTGTTCTTTTCACAGATGTCAGACCTTCAGTGCAATCTGAAGTTGCTCCCCGTCTTTTTTTGCTTCTCTGTAGTTTATGATACCTCTTTTAACTAGCCACATTATTAAAACTAAGTTGCCTACTGAAGGCTCTAACATTCTCAGAAAACATGATGACAATTCTAAAACAACATTAGTAAAGACTGCTAGATAAGATCTGTAATGAAAACTATAAAAAATGGGAATCACCATTTCAAAGAGACTTTCATGATTTAGAGAAAATAAATAAACCTAAGTATATGTGAGTCAAGTGTTTTTTCACTAAAGTGCTATTGATCCACTTAATTCAGTTTAGTTTCTTGAATACACACTTCATAAGACGGCTAGTTCCTTTGAATTATGTTTATATTTATTCTAATACTAATATGTTATTTATAATATATCATCAAGATAATTACTATCAAAGAGTGTGAACTCTTAGTTTTCATTGGTATTCAATGTAAGCAGCCAAATCTTTACTGTTGTACATTACATGTTGTGTAGCATGTACATTACATGTTGTGTAGCATGTATATTACATGTTGTGCAGCATGACGTTATCACCTACAATGCTATCACTGAATATAACATTTGCAGTATGCCTCCATAGGTACAGCTGACCGGCCAAAACACCCAATGAAGAGAAAAATAGCTATCAATAGTAATAAAAATCATTAAATTGCTCTACCTTCTCCCGCTTATATAACAGGAACAAACGACAGTTGTAAATTTTAAACCTTTTAGGAGAAAGTCATAGTTTCTGATTGAGGTGATTATGCAGATATTAACTCTTCTAGCATCTTTTAGTTATCAGAACATGGAAAGGAATTGGAAGAAATGGAGAAATAAAGAAAATATTTGTAAATGTATATACAGAACTGTACTTTATTCACTACATTAAACTTCATTTTTAAAGATTTTATTTATTTACTGGACAGAGATCACAAGTAGGCAGAGAGATGGGGGCGGGAAGCAGGCTCCCTGCTGAGCAGAGAGCCTGATGTGGGGTTCGATCTCAGGGCCCCAAGATCATGACCTGAGCCGAAGGTAGAGGCTTTAACCCACTGAACCACCCAGGCACCCCTCACTACATTAAGCCTAACTAGATAGATGTTAGCAACCTCAAATATATATGATGCTAAATAAAATCTATTTATATACAGGATTCACAATGGTCAAATCAGAGATGCAATAATTGGAGACAATTACTTAATTAATATAATTGTTAATTGCTTTAAAGGCAAAAAAAAATGTTCAAAGAATTATAAACATATAGTTTCCACTTTGGTACATAGCACAACTTTTTTTTTTACACCCCCATAACTTATCAAAGTCCAAACTGCAAAAAGCAACATAACAACCTTATATGCTGAATTTCAACTTTAGAGACTGTGGGTGAAAGAAGCAGAGGTGTGAATGAAGTGAGCTCTGATCATCTTACACACCTATCCGTTGGCCGGAGAGGTTCTACTTTTAACTGCTTTATTTCTTTTTCTTTTAAAGATTTTATTTGAGAGAGAGGGAGAGGGAGAACAAGCACAAGCAGGGGGAGGAGCACAGGGAGAAACAGACTCCCTCCCCACTGAGCAGAGAGCCCCATGTGGGGCTGGATCAGAACCTGGAGATCCGGACCTGAGTAGAAGGCAGACCCTTCACCTACTGAACCACTCACGTGCCCCATCTGCTTTATTTCTTCAAGACTTTTAAAATTAATGATTGAAAAAATGAATAAATAAAATGATTGAAACTGACACTTCTAGTCTATCTAAAGGATACTAGACATGTGATGACCTACCATTTACACCCTATATATTTCTTTTATCTCTTTTCCTCATCTTTCCCCTCTGTTCTAATCTCTTTCTTATTTTGATTTACTTTACTACCAACAATACCAGTGTGAATGGCGCCCCCTGGAGGTGAACAATGCAAAACTAGTACAGCGGTTCTTGATCCCTGAGTCCCTACTAAGTTTCAGGAGGGGTGCCTGGGTGGCTCAGTTGGTTAAGCAACTCCCTTTAGCTCAGGTCGTGATCCCAGAGTTCTCGGATTGAGTCCCATTATCAGGCTCCCAGCTCTGCGGGGAGTCTGCTTCTCCTTCTGACCTTTTCCCCTCTCATGCTAGCTCTGTATCTTTCTCACTCAAATAAATAAAATCTTAAAAAGAAAAAAAAAAAGAGTTTCGGGAAAGGTTACTAATACTAGTTTCTTTTCTTTTTTTTTAACATCTTAATTTTTTATTTTTTTCAGTGTTCCAAGATTCAGTGTTTATGCACCACACCCAGTTTCAAATACTCCCAAAGATTATACCCCAAATGACACATATCACTAGAGTAGTTTCCCTGTTAAATAGTAGTGACTTTCTGAAAATTATAATGGTTTATTTAACTCAGTTGAGAATACTCAAAGGGAATGATTATTTCTATCAGGAAGATAAAGACATTTATCATAACTTAGTTAAAATCTTGTTTTTCCAGGGGCGCCTAGGTGGCTCAGTCATTAAGCGTCTGCCTTCATTCAGCTCAGGTCATGATCCCAGAATCCTGGGATCAAGCCTTGCATCAGGTTCCCTGCTCAGTGGGAAGCCTGCTTCTCCCTCTTACTCCCCCCTGCTTGTATTCCCTCTCTCGCTGTGTCTCTCTCTGTCAAATAAATAAATAATATCTTTTTTAAAAATCTTGTTTTTCTTTATTAGCTCTTTTCCTTAATCTTGGTAGGGGTGTTCACAAACTTGACTTCAAGACCTAGTATACATGTACAGTAATTAAGACAGTGTGGTATCATCATAATAATTAACAGATAAATCAATTAAACTGAATGTAGTATATTTGATTTTTGATAAAGGTATCAAACCAATCTGATAGGGAAAAAATATTCCAAAAAATGGTGCTGGGATAACTGAATATCTCTATGAGAAAAAAATTAGCCTCAATCCCTACCTCATGCCAAACACAAAAATTACTTGAAATGGATCATAGACAAAAACATAAGAGTTAAAAAAAAAGGCTTAAAAAAATCCCAAAAAACATAAAAGCTAAAAACCACAAAGTTGTTAGAGAAACAACAATATCATTATGATTTGAGGTTAGGCAAGGATTGTTTTTAGACAAGACAAAGAAAAGAACAACCACAAAGGAAAAAAACTGACAAATAAGATTTCATCAAAGCTCAAATGTCTGTTCATCAAAAGACAGCATTATCAATATGAAGAAGTAAGCAAGAGAATGGAAGAAGATACTACATACATTTGACAAAGCACTGATAACTTAAATGTAAAAGGAACTCCTACAACTCAACAATAAAAATACAAACAACCTAATGGAAATAGAGGCACAAGATTTGAACATTGTACAAAAGAAGACATACAAATGGCCAATAAGAGCAAGAAAGTGATCAATATCATTCTTTTTTTTTTTTTTTAAGATTTTATTTATTTGACAGAGAGAAACACAGCGAGAGAGGGAACACAAGCAGAGGGAATGGTAGCGGGAGAAGCAGGCTTCCCGCCGAGCAGGGAGCCCGATGCGGGGCTCGATCCCAGGACCCTGGGATCATGACCTGGGCCAAAGGCAGGCGCTCAACGACTGAGCCACCCAGGCGCCCCATCAACATCATTCTTTATCAGCAAAATGCAAATTAAAAGCACAATGAGATACCACTATATAACCAGCAGAATGACTAAAAAATAAAAAGATTGACAACATTAAATACTAGAGGGGTTGTAGAACAATTGAAACTCTCATACATAGTTGATGGTAATGTAAAATGACATAAGCATTTTGGGAAAATTGGCAGCTTTTCATGAATGTAAGCATGTATCTTCCCTATGAGCCAACAAGTCCTCTCCTAGGTATTTATCCAAGAAAAATAATAAAAACATAAGTTCACAGAAAGGCTTGTGATAAAATGTTTGTTCCAGTTTTATTCATAATATCCAGACACTGGAGAGAGGTTAGGTATATATCATTATGGTAATGAATAAACAATCTTTGGGAGCCTGGGTGGCTCAGTCAGTTAAGCTTCTGCCTTAGACTTAGGTCATGATCCCAGGCTCCCAGGAGGGAGCCTGCTTCTCCCTCTCCCTCTGCCCATCCCCACTGCTATGCATGTGCTCTATCTCTCTCAAATAAATAAAATCTTAAAAAAACACAGCATAGTGAGTGAAAGTCTTACATAAAATAGTACCTATGTGATGCCATATATATATTATATATAATAGTAAAACAGGCAAAATGATTTCTGTGGTAGAAAAAATGAGAAAAAAGGATGCCTCTCACAGGGTGTAAGAGAAAATGGACTGGGAAGATGACAGGAGGGAACTTTCTGGGGGTGATGTTAATATTTTATAACACGATAGGGGACTGGGTTACACAGATGTATGCATCTGCCAAAACTCAGTGAATACACACTTAAGATTTATTCATTTCACTTTATATAATTTTATAAGAAAAATCTGTAAACAAATATTGTATATTAATAATATATTGAAATATTTAGAAGGAACTGCACTTATTTCTGCAATTTATTTGTTTTTCTCTAACATCTTATTGAGCAATAGTTTCTATATAGTTCAGTGATTTTTAGTATATTCATAGAGTTTTGCAACCATCAGCACAATTGATTTTAGAATATTTTCATCATCCCAAAAAGAAATCTCGTACCCATTAGTCACTCTTGATTTTCTTCCAACCCTCTCCCAGCCCCAGGCAACTAGTAATCTACTTTCTGTCTATACGAATTCATTTATTCTCTACATTGCATATAAAAAAATTTGAATTAAACTTTGTATATGGTAGAGATAGGTTCCAACTTTGTTTTGCATGTTGACCCAACACCATTCATTGAAAAGCCTATCTCCTTTCCTCTAATTGTCTTGGCACCCTAGTCAAAAATCAATTGACTGTAAAAATGAGGGTTTATTTCTGGACTCTGAATTCTATTTCATTGATCTATATGTCTCTTTTTATGTCAATATCATATAGTCTTGATTACTGTAACTTAGGAAGTTTTGAAATTGGGAAGTGTGAGTCCTCCAAATTTGTTCTTCTTTTTCAAGATTATTCTGGGTATTCTGGGTCTCTTGCATTTCCATACGAATTTTAGGTCAGCTTCTCAATTTCTGCAAAAAAGCCAGCAGTGATTTTTATGGAGACTGCACTGAATCTTCAGATCAATTTGGAGAGTACTTCCATCTTAACAATATTAATTTTTTGATGCATAATCATAGGATTTATCTCCACAATTTATAATTAAATGAATCAAATAATTAGTATGAATTAATGAATTAGTATGAATTAACAGGTAATGAAATGAATAAGCTGACACAGAGATAAAATAATTATAGCAAAATTTAATGGTAAAATCTAGGTAGTGGTTACATGAGTAGTCACTGTAAAACTCTTTCAACTTTACTCCAGTCTCACTGCCAGACCTATCATGTTGACTTTGATCTTTCCACAGTGCCTCCTACTAGCTGGTTCTTTTTTTTTTTTTAAGATTTTATTTATTTATTTGACAGAGAGAGACACAGCGAGAGAGGGAACACCAGCATGGGGGAGTGGGAGAAGGAGAAGTAAGCTTCTTGCTGAGCAGAGAGCCCAATGCAGGGCTTGATCCCAGACCCCAGGATCATGATCCGAGCTGAAGGCAGATGCCCAACTGACTGAGCCACCCAGGTGCCCCAGCTACCATGGTTCTTGTACTCAACTCACTTGTAAACATTACTTATCACAATCAACCATATTGTCTACACAAATAACTGGACTAATAAACTGCCTACTGCTAAAACCCATGTCCTCTCCTGGTTCTGGTCTATATTCTCTATGTCCTATCCGTGTTCATCATACATCTGGCTACAAAATAAAATAAAGGTGATACTTCAATTTGTCCCACCATAGGAGCTCCCGTTCCTTCTCCTTTGGCCTCCTATCTCTCAGTAATCAAAGGGAAATATGAAAACACAAATAACCCCAAAAGACTTGGATCATTGCCTAATGGGAAAAAAAAGAGAAGATAGGTAGAATGCTTTCCATAAATTTTCAAATGCTTTCCATAAATTTTCAAACTACCAAATCCTCAAATTACAAAAAGCACTAAGTATGTGATGTTGCAAACAAATTGTAGTATTATGCAACTGGAAGTTCATTTACACAAGTATGTCATGGCTAAAGGTAACTTTCTCATATGACTTCACTTCTATTACTATCATTCTTAGATAGCCTTCTTATCAGGTTCATTCTGAGGAAAAATACATACATACATACATACATACATACTTTTTATAACTTCACAACAATTAAAGGGTACCTAATAACAAGCAGAAGAAATAAGTCACAAAGAGTATAGCTGTCCAGCAGGCAGTTGCCGAGGCTCACTCACAAACTAAGTGACCTGCCCTGTACTGGCTAAATGTGCACTACTCAATCTGGCACCTCAGCAAAACAGTGAACAGCTATAAGCAATGTATTTTTAGTTCAGTACTAAAAAAAAGGAGTGAGAAGACAAAACAATTGTGAAGTAAGTGACATCTATTCCAGATGAAGGAAGTGATCCAAATGTGTGTTTAAAGGAACAGGGTGATGGGTGTTTAAGAGGATGGGGCAATGGAACAGAAAAAGAAGAGTTTGGGATTAGGACACGATGGGAACAAGTCAGCCCTATACACTAGATAGCAGTGGTTCTCAAACTTTCCTGTGCTGAGTCATCTGGGAAGCTTGTTAAAAATGCTGATCCCAGGTTCAAGTCCTCAAAAATAACTTAGGCTTGTAGTGAGGTTCAAGACGCCATTAGATTCTATTTAGCCAGCATCCCAAGTGATGCAACTATGAGTAGTCTTCAGACTATACATAATGAAATACTGAGCTAGAGAAATAGGGCAAATAAGATTTTACTCCTAAAAAAAGAAAAAAAAAAAGGTTTTACTCCTATCCTTCATTCCTTGTTCATCTTCTTAAAGGCCTCATTATTTGTTCTTAGTGTCATTTAAACCTAGGCTGATGTAAAAATAACATATTTTAGGTATAAATATCAGAACATGCTGAAATCATACAAATTTGGGAATTAAAAAAAAAACAAACTTCTTCACCCTATGCCCAATACCCACATGGATTTTTCTCTACTTTGTTTCCAGTTTTTCTCTCAAACTCCCAACCAACTCTAATCCTTCCTTGGTCCGCTGATCCCATTCCTCCTGCTATACTCATCCTTATCCCTAATGGTTATTCTGAAACAGCCTAAATAATCCTGGACTTCTGATGATTTTATTTTTCTTTCCCCAGTTTTGCTGGAAGGGGAGGCGGGTTAACACTTGATCTCTGCCTATATAAATACATGTACCTTTTAAAAAGGCCTGTATTTTTCATTCTCTCAATGTTTCTTCTAAAACTTATAAGCTGTCACATACCTTTGTACAAGGCCAAATAAGAAGTCAAAGAGTTTAGGCAAAACTTCTAAATTGTCACCCCTGATTCATTCTACAGGCATTTGATGAAGTAACCGTATGTTTTTTCCAATATTTTTTAAGACTGAGCAATAAAGTTTATTTCTTAATTGTCCTGAAAAACTGTAACAGTCATAGTGAACTACATGTTCTAACTTTTACTTTATCCTATCACTGGTCACATTAAACCAACTGCCTGGGTGATTCTTCAAAGTAATTCCTCTCATCTCCCTTCCTCTTCTCAAACAACTTTAAAAACTCCAAACCAAATCTTCTGGTGTCTCCTGACATTAGGTAGCCTTCTGTGCTGTAAACCAAATGGAACAACAACCAATGACAACCAAAAACCATTTGCTGTGAAGATTTTCATTTCTTTAAGACTTTGAAGAAGAAAAACTAAAAGCTGGACCTATTCCCAAAGAACATAAGTGCCCCTTTAATCATTTGGCAATTCCCATGGGAGCCTGAAATACTACACTGACTCAGACATCATTTAACATTCTACCGTTGGGGAAAAAAATCTCAAATATGAGCACTGCCAGAATTTTAATTACCATGTAGTATTTTAGTAATTTCTCAACCTGTCTGTAATAGCTTTAAAAAATCCCTTATTTTTTAATTCCCAAGAATAAAAACAGTCTAGTTTTTTTCTTTTCTGACTAATTACAAAGTGACATTGTCAGTCTGGAAAAAAATATATAGAAATAATGAAAACTATGAAAAGAGCACAAAAAAATTCCTAAACTCCCAACATCTAAAGTTGGACTGTGTTAATGTACTGATGTATCTAACACCAGAGTCTGTCAATCTGCCCATCTCTCTCAGCATGTGTGTGTGTGCATGCATGTGTGTGTATCTACTTTGTATACATACACATATTATATATAATGTATATAATATACTTCATAGTTTTATATGATATACAAAGTGATATACAAATTATATATAAATATTCTTACATGTAGATATATGTTTTAGAGGAAAGAGCATCATATTTTAATTGTTTTATTGTTTGGTAGTAAGAGATCAATGAAGGAATATATTTAACAACCAAAATATCCAAATGCAGGGGACTAGTTACATCCATTACAGTATATTTATTCAAATAAATATTATACAACTGCAAAACATCTTGTTTTTGAAAAATATTTAATGAAAAATGGAAGTTTTCATGATATAATGTTAATTAAATGAGCACAATATAAAACTGTATTATATCACAAACAAAAATATAGGCCCAGATGGCCCAGATCATTAATTAATCTGATCAAACACTTAAGAAGAAAAATAATACTGATGCTACAAACACTTCCAGAAAATGTAATAAGAGAAAATACTCACTTAGAAGACCTCTAATACACCTTGATACAAAAACTAGACAAATGAATTACAAGAAAATATAACTGAAGACAAATCTCCCTCAAGAACACAAATGCAGGTGCACCTGAGTGGCTCGGTGGGTTAAGCCTCTGCCTTCCTCTCAGATCATGGTCTCAGGGTCCTGGGATAGAGCCCCGCATTGGGTTCTCTGCTCGATGGGGAGCCTGCTTCCCCACCTCTTTCTCTGCCTGCCTCTCTGCCCACTTGTGATCTCCTTCTCTCTGTCAAATGAATGGGTAAAATCTTTAAAAAAAAAAAAGGGGGGGTGCCTGGGTGGCTTAGTCGTTAAGCGTCTGCCTTCGGCTCAGGTCATGATCCCAGGGTCCTGGGATCGAGCCCCACATCGGGCTCCTTGCTCGGCGGGAGGCCTGCTTCTCCTGCTACCATTCCCTTTGCTTGTGTTCCCTCTCTCACTGTGTTTCTCGCTGTCAAATAAATAAATAAAAATCTTTAAAAAAAAAAAAAAAGAACACAGATGCAAAAATATTTAATAAAATATTATCAAACCAAATATAATAATATATAAAAAGGATATTGCATCTTGTTCAAATAGGGTTTGATTCCCAAAGTGTAAGATTGGCTTAGCAATCAAAAATTAATAAATACAAACATATTCATCAACAGATTAAAGGAGTAAAACTATATGGTTATTGAACAAAATTCAACATTTTTCATGATAAAAATTGTCTCCAAACAAAAACATATGGGAACTTCCTCAACCTGATGATTTGCATATAAAAATACATATCTAACATAATTAATAATGCAATATCAAAGATGTTTCTTCCAATCATTAGGAACAGATACAAATGTCTTCTCTCATCACTTCTATTCAACATTGTGCCACTGTGCCTAGTCACTGTAATGAGAAAAGAAATAAAAAAAGCAAAGTGATAGAAAAGGGAAAAACACTGTTCTTATTTGAAGATAACATGATTGTTAAATGTAGAAAATTCCAAGTCATCTGTAAAACAACTATGAAATCTAAGTAAGTGAATTTTGAAATATCACAGTATAAAAAGTAATTACATAAACATCAAATTAACACTAAATCACTTAATCATTATAAAATGAAAAATTTTAGATAATATATCATATACAATAGGTTTTAAAATCATAATTACTTATAGATAAAGTTAATGAAATACATACAAGACCTGCACAAAGAAAATAATAAAACACTGCTAAGAAAAATTAAATGGTCCTTAAATAAAGGGCAATATATGCTAGATTCCTATACTGGAGGCAAAATATTGTTACACTTGATCTTAGCCAGAAGGCCGAGAAGCAATTGGAGTCAAATATTGTTATCAATTTTCTCAAAATTAATGCATACATTCAACCCCACCCCCATCAAAATCCTAGGAGTCTTTGTTGTAAAAAATGGGCAAACTACTTCCAAAACTTACATGGAAATGCAAAGGACATAAACTATCCAAAAAAATCTTGAAAGGAGGAAGAAAGTTTTAAAAATCAACCAACATAATTTTTAGACTCATTCACTATAATACTATAGTAACCAATATAGTACGGCGTTAGTGAGTAGATAGATCAGTGCAACAAAATGAAGAACCCAAAATTAGACACATACACAAAGTAAAATGATTTCCAAAAATGGTACCAGAAAAGTTCAAGACCAATAATGCCCTTAGATATATATTATTTTAAGGCTTCTAGAAAGATATTGTAAATATCTTTGTGACCTCAGCATACGAAAATATTTATTAGACAAGATACAGAAAGTACAGGGGCGCCTGGGTGGCTCGGTGGGTTAAAGCCTCTGCCTTTGGCTCAGGTCATGATCTCAGGGTCCTGGGATGGAGCCCCGCATCTGGCTTTCTGCTTAGCAGGGAGTCTGCTTCCCCCCCTCTCTCTGCCTGCCTCTCTGCCTGCTTGTGATCTCTCTCTCTGTCAAATAAATG
This sequence comes from Procyon lotor, assembly GCA_028646535.1. Taxonomy (NCBI): domain Eukaryota; kingdom Metazoa; phylum Chordata; class Mammalia; order Carnivora; family Procyonidae; genus Procyon; species Procyon lotor. Next base: position 33,219,334 of record CM053612.1, read on the forward strand.
AATAAAATCTTTAAAAAGAAAAAAAAGATACAGAAAGAACAAACAATAAAAGAAAAAATAGTTAGATTTCATCAACTGAAAGCTTCTGTTCATCAAAAAACACCATTAAAAAAAGGAATAGGCAAGCAACAGACTAAAAGAAAACTTTTGCAAAACATATAGATAATAAAGGACTGGTATCCACAATGTATAAAGAATAGCTAACACTCACCACTAAATAGCATTTTTAGCTTGGATATATAAAGAACTAGAAAAATGTTAGTCTTAAATCTGTAACAAGAAAAAAGCTAAGCAACTTACAGATTAAGAACTTTTCTGGAAACTATCACAGAAAAGAGAGCACAGGGCAAACAAGCCCAAACCTCTAGAAAGAAACAAGTTGAAAGCATTTGCTTATGTGGGGAAGACAATACTGAATGCCATATAAGCAGGTAGGAGGATTAAATTAGAAATTTTAACTAATTAGCATGGAGTCTGCTTGAGATTCTCTCTTCTTCTCTTTCTGCTAGTATGCACTCTCTCTCTCAAATAAATAAATATTTTTTTAAAGATAAATGAAAATATATATCTACACAAAAACTTCTAAAATGTTCATATCTGCATTATCTATAATAGGCAAAATGAGAAACAACCGAAGTGTCCATTAACCAATGAAATGATAAGCAAAATGAGGTGTATCCACATAATGGAATATGATTCAGTGATGAAAAGAAATGAAGTACTGATTTATGTCACAACATGGCTGAGTCTTGTAAACATTCTGTTAACAAATCCAGTCACAAAAGACCACATATTGCATAATTCCATTTATATGAAATATCCAAAATGGGCAAATCTATGGGGATAGAATTAGCTTAATGGTTGCCTAGATCTGGGGGATTAGTGGAGAAAAGAATTACTGCTAACTGATATGGGGTTTCTTTATGGGGCAATGAAAACTTTCCAAAATTAGATTGTGGTTATAATTGCATGACAATCTGTGAATACACTAAAATATTGATTTTCATGTTTCAAGTATGTGAATTACAGCTCAATAAAGCTTTTTATTTTAAAAAAGGAATGACTGCATCAAAAAATAAAGTTTCAGTAGCAATATTAACTTTTGACATCATAGTCTCCAGGATAAGAGGTATTATCAGAGACAAAGAGGAGCATTACATAATAATAATGGAATCAATTATCCAAGAGAACATAACAACATTTCAGTGTGTACACAACTAACAACAGTGGTTCAAAACACATGAGGCAAAACTTGAATAGATTTAAAAGGAAAAATGAGGAAATTCATAATTTTATTTTGAGGCTTCAGTCCTTTCTCAATCATTGACATAACAAACATGAAGAAATCAAGTAAGGATATTTATAAACTTGATATTTAAAAAATATTTCATCTAACAGTAGCAGGATACACATCCTTCTCAATTTTACACAGTACAATGACCAAGACAGAACCAATTCTGGGCCATTAAAAATTATATATTTAAAAGAATAACAATCATACAAAGTTATCTGACCATAACACAATTAAACAGAAATCAGAAACAGAAAGATATTAACAAACTCCTCAAATGTTTGGAATGAAACAAAATACTTCTAAATAATCTATGAGTCAAAGTAGAATTCTTGAAAAAAGTAAAAAATATCTTGAATAAATGAAAACAAAAATACAACATGTCAAAATGGGTGGCATATAGCTAAAACACTTCTTAGAGGGAAATTCATAGCATTAAATGCATGTATTAGAAAAAAAGATCATGGGGCACCTGGCTGGCTCAGTTGGAAGAGCATGCAACCCTTGATTTAGGGGTCATGAGTTCGAGCCTCACATCAGTTGTACCAATAATTTAATAAATAAAATTCTAAAAAGAAGAAAAATGTTCTCAAATCAATAAAAATCTAACATTATGACTTAAGAAATTAAAAAGAAAATGCAAAATAAAACCAAAGGAAGCAGAAAGAAAAGACTAGAGTAGAAATCAGTGAAATTGAAAAGAGAAAAACAATAGAGAAAATCAATGAAAACAAAAGCTGGTCCTTTGAAAACATCAATGTAATTGATAATCCTCTAGCCAAGGTGGCTATGAAAAAGATGCACCTAAATTATTAGTATCAGAAATGAGAGATCTGGCAAGATGGCGGAGGTATAGGATGCATAGAAAGCACCAGGTCCCAGAAGTCCAGCTAAAGAAGCAGAAAACCACTCTAAAAGCCAGCAAACATAACAGGAGAGAGAAGAGAATAAGAACAGCAATTCTAGGAG
>CM053612.1:33222093-33246537 GCA_028646535.1 Procyon lotor
TCTCTGATATGAAGAATTTGAGAGGCAAGGAGGGAGTTTGGGGGGGGTGGGGGAGAGAAATGAAACAGGAAGGGATGGGGAGGGCGACAAACCATAAGAGACTTCTAGACTCATGAAACGAACTGAGGGTGGCTGGGAGGCGGGGGGGTAGGGATGGGGTGGCTGGGTTGTGGACATTGGGGAGGTTATGTGCTGTTAAGTGCTGTGAAATGTGTAAGCCTGACGATTCACAGACATGTACCCTGGGGCAAATAATACATTATATGTTAATAAAAATTAATTTAAAAAAATAATAATAAAAAAAAAAGAAATGAAAGAGGAGACATCATTACGAATCCAAGAGACCTTAACATGATAGTAAGGGAACACTATGAACAACTCTATGCTCATAAATTTGACAATGTAGATGAAATGGAACCAATTTCTAAAAGTCTACAAATTATAAAACTCACCCCAAATGAAACAGATAACTTTAATTGTCCTATAACTATTAAAAGAAATTCAATTCATTGTTTAAACCTCCTGAAAAAAAATCACTAAGCCCAGATAGTCTCATTGGCAAATTCTGTAAACATTTGAAGAAGTAATAATACCAATTCTATATAATCTCTTCTGGGAAATAGAAGACAGAACACTGCCCAGGTCATTTTGTCAGGCCAACATTAGGCTAACACCAAAGCCACACTAAGTACAAAAAAAGAAAACTACAGCCCAATATCCCTCATGAAATAAATGCAAGAATCTCCAATATGGTATTAGCAGACTGAAGCTAGCAATATACATAAAAAATAATATATCAGGACTAAATGGGGTATGTCTCAGGAATGCATGACTAGTTCAATATTTGAAAATCAATCAATGTAATCCTACAAATTAAGTCTGAAGAATAAAAACATCATGCAGTAAAAGCATTTAACAAAATTCAATATTCATAAGAAAAACAATGAGCTAGAAATATTAGAGAAATTCTTCAAACTAATAAAAAGCACCAATAAAAAATATCTATTTAGTGGAGAAAGACTGAACATTTTTAGAAAGAAGAATCTCTCTCACTCAACATTAAGCTCAAAGTCCTAGCCAGAGTAGAGAAGAAAAATATAATCTATATGTATTGGAAAAGGAGAAATAAGAATGTCTTGATTCACAAATTATATGATTTTCTATGTAAAAAATCCCAGGGAGGGGTACCTGGGTGGCTCAGTGGGTTAAAGCCTCTGCCTTCGGCTCAGGTCATGATCCCAAGGTCCTGGGATTGAGCACCGCATTGGGCTCTCTGCTCAGCGGGGAGCCTGCTTCTCTCTCTCTCTCTCTCTCTCTCTCTCTCTCTCTACCTACTTGTGATCTCTCTCTCTCTGACAAATAAATAAATAAAATCTTTAAAAAAAAAATTCCAGGGAATCTATAAAACATCTCCTAGAATTAACAAGTGAATTTATCAAGTTGTAACATAAAATAATAACGTGCAAAAATCAATTTATATCAAATGTATTCCTATATGCTAACAAGGTGCAATTGAAAACTGAAACTAAAAAAGAAGCATCATTAACAACAACTCTAACAAAATATTTTAGTAGAAATCTAACAAAATATGAGCAGTTTTATATGATTTTTTAGCATTTCAACAACAAAATATTCATAGGGGAAATTGGAGACAATATAAATGGAGATGCATATTGTGTTTGTGGATTGAAAGATGCACTATAGTAAAGATCAGTTCTACCCAAAATGATATATACATTTGGTGTAATTCTGATCACAATCATAGTAGGAATTTTTGTCGACATAGAAAGGTTAGTATTAAAATTTATATGGAAAAACAAAGTAAGTAGAATAGCTAAAATATTTTTAATACAATAAAGTGGAAGAAACTCTAAAGGATTTCAAGACTTAATGACAAAGCTACAGTAATCAACACAGAGTGGTAGTGACGAAGAGATATACACATAGATTAATGTAAAAGAATAGTCAGGAAATAAAACCATGCAAATATGGTCAAATAATATTTACCAAAGGTAGAAAAGCAATTCAATGGAGAAAGATGGTATTCAAACTGGAAATCCATAAAAACATGAACCTTAGATGAAATTCCAAATCTTATACAAAAATTAACACAAAATGGATGATACATCTAAATTTCAATTTTAAACCTATAACGTTTTTGTAAGAAAATATAGGAAAAATTCTTCCTTAGGGACAAAAAAATTCTTAGAAAATAAAATTTGTCTTACACACACACACACAAATTCTTAGAAACATGATAAAGAAAGCACATTCTGTAGAAAAGAAAAATGATTAATTGGACTTCATCAAATTTTTTAATTTTTAACTTGAGAAACACTGCTAAGTGAATAAAAAGAAAAACTATAGACTGAGAGAAAACATTTCAAATCACACAGTAAGCAAAGTACTTGTATCCAAAGCATATAAAGAAATCTGAAGAGTTAACAGTAAATAAACATCCCAATTTAAAATCAGGCAAAAGACTTGAATAGATACTTCACAAAACAACAAAAGAAGTTATACATGTAAGCATATGAAAAGACATTCAATGTCATGAACTATAAGAAAATGAAAACTAAAACCATGATGAAATATCACTACAAAGGAGAAATAATATATGAATAATTCAGTTTCTCTACATCTTTGTCAGCATTTGGTAGTGTCACTATCTTCTATTTTCACTATTCTTATAGGTATATAGTGTCTCATTGTGGTTTTAATTTGCATTTCCCTAATGGCTCATGATGTTAAACATTAATTTCATATCATCTGTGCATCCTTTAACATGAAATTTACATTTGTATCTTTTACCCCTTTTCTAATGAGATTCTCCTCCTAATAATGAGTTTTAAGGTTTTTTTTTTAACATATTTTAGATACTAATCCTTTGATGGACATGTGTTTTGCAAATGCTTATGCCCAGTCTATAGCTTGTATTTTCACCCTTTTAACAAAGACTTTCACAGGACAAACGTTTTCAATTTGGATGAAGTCCAATTTATTAGTATTTCCTCTCATCAGTTAGGATTTTGGTATCAAGCATAAGAACTCTATCTAGAACCAGGCACTGAGAATTTTCTTATTTTTTTCTAAAAGTTTTAATGTTTTATTTTTACATTTATGTCCATGATTCATTTGAGTTAATTGTTTTAAAAGTGTGAGGTTTGGGTCAAGGTTCACCTTTTTGCCTAGGGATATCCAACTGCTCCAGCATCATTGGTTACAAAAGCTACCCTTCTTTCACTGATCTGCGTTTGTTTCTGTGTCAAAAATGAGCTGGGTATATTTATGTAGGTCGATTTTCTGATTCTCCTTTCTGTTTCATTAATTCATGTGTCCGCCCTTTTACCATTACCACAGCTAGGTTTATGAACTATAGCTATACAGCAGTTTATTCTTCTTTTTAAAGACTCACAACTGAGTTTTTAAGCATCTTGCTCTAACCCAGAGTCTGAAGACATCAACTGTACGTCTAAGTAAGTACTCAACGTCTAAGTACTCAACGCCAAAGACATGAAATTCAATCATGGTGGCAGACAGAATGACAGAATGGGAAAGCTTAATTTTATGTTAATTGTTACAAAATCAACATTATTTCTGCGGTATAGAATCTGCCATGCATATATCTTAATACATATAAATCATTTTGAAAACATGTGGGTGACTCATTGGATGAATATTTATAAAAACAATCATTTCCTCGTCAACCTTTCTCTATGTTTTCTATGCTATAAACGCATTGAACAACACATCTGAAAAAACATGTGTTTAATTTATAACAACAGACCAAAGTCCTTCTGGAAATACATGCTTATCGAATGCTGAAACACAAATTAAGAAGATAGCATAAATGCATTTAAACTAGAATATTGTCTATAAAAGATTTAGCATGTCAAAATAGAACCAAATGTCCTCTTATCTCCTGCCTGCTATACCAACTGCAACTGATTACATCATTACTTATGGATCTTTCCTCCTATTTTGCCCTTCCTATCACCCATTTGCCATAAGGATCCCTTACATAAAACGTTGACTTATAAGAAACTCCATGTGTGAAAGTGAAATTTTTTCTAGAATAACCATTTCAAGCAATTCTAATAATGGGTCCTGTTATGCCTTGAAGCAGCTTCTTTTATGCATTCTCCATGCTACACCTGTTTGGATTTGCAGAGAAATTCTGCAAAACTATGCAGAGTTCAGTATTATCACTGTCTCAGTCAAAAACAGCTTTAAATATAAGCCCTGTGCTTAAAATTAATTTATAAAAACAAAAAAGCAGTATAATAGGCTTAAGTAGTTGCAGTCTATTTTCTTATTGAGATTTTTATTATTTTCTGAGCATCAGGCAATTATCAAAATAAATCACAATGTAAGCAAAGCATCATTATCCTATTCCTGTCAAAACACTAATCTAGGAAACAATTAAAAGTGAAAATTTATTACAATACCAAAGAACATTTACAAGATACCATTCTTTACATCAGTTCTTTTATGTTGGAGACATAAGGTAAACCCTGCAAATGCTGGTTAATCCCCCATGCACTTGGGAAGCTCCCCCTAATGAAATATGGTACTTTATTTGATGGCTATATAGGCCCAAGGATTAGGTCCCTTGGATAACAGAGAAGCTACACTGTACATACATTCCTCTTTTAAGAAAATCAGAACTGGAGTTAAACAACAGCGTATCTATTGCTGTATGATTTCTACTGATGACATTACTCACCAACATGAAGTATGTAAATAAAAATGAACATAGAAAAACACTACATGAAAACAGCCTAGTCACTAAAGCCAAATCTTCCAAAGAAGGCTTAATTAAGAAAAAACTTTAACTCATCTATAGGCTGTACCAGTATATTTCCTAAATGCTCATTACTTGAGTTAGCAACTTATGAAGTAAAATTGTTACTCTCCTCTTTGACATCATTTTCCCTCTGAATTGACTCTTACTCAATTGCTTTATATGCATGAAGTACATTTAGTTAATAAAATCAAGAGTCTTTTCCCCTAGTGTTCTCTATTTTCTAATGAATAAGATCTCTAAAATAAAATGCACAATTCACTTACTCAGCTCCTATCTACCACTGCTTATAAACATACCTTTTTAAAAATTCTCCATCCCTTTGCTAAGTCTCAATAACTACTAAGTAACTAATTTAAAATCTATTTTAAAATGCTGTCTCTATAAAGATGAAAGTGACAGTCAACCATACTTAACATAATAAGAATGCTTATCAGAAGGTACAAGTGAGACAGTAAGGCCTTAAGGGTTGGGTTTGGGGGGGTGCCTGGATGGCTTAGTCAGTTAAGCATCCAACTCTTGATTTCTGCTCAGGTCATGATCTCAGGGTCCTGTGATAGAGCCCCACATGTCAGGTTCTATGCTCAGCAGGGAATCTGCTTAGGATTCTCTCTCTCCCTCTCCCTCTGCCCCTCCTCATGCTCTCTCTCACACACATAAATAAATCTTAAAAAAAAAAAAAAAGAGTTGGACAGGTGCCTGGGTGGCTCAGTTGGTTGGGTCTCTGCCTTCAGCTCAGGTCATGATCCCAGGGTTCTAGGATCAAGTCCTGCATCAGACTCCCTGCTCTGCGGGGAGCCTGCTTCTCCCTCTCCCACTGCTGCTCCCCCTACTTGTGCTCTCCTTCTGCCAATTAAATAAATAAAGTCTTTAAAAAAAAGAGCTGGACTTGGAAGAGAAATATTGCAGAACCAGGTACTAGCTGGGAAGCAGTTTATACATACTATCCTATTCAGAGTCAAAGAACCACAAATCCTCAATGATGTTCCATACTTACGCAAAACTCATCAATCCATTTGCTCACAGGAAATAGCTTAGCTTCTACATATAATACAAGAACAATAATTAAAATTTAATTATAGGCTATAATGCAACAAAAATGGCCAGACATTTTTGGAATAGCTTTCAATCTCTATAAAAGCATATTTAATCAACAGGAATTCCTCCAGTTGTGTTAAATATTTTACTTATCCATTTTACTTGCCCAGTTAGCTATACACAGCAGGTTAAATCTCTCCCATTCTACCATTTCCATCTTTCCTTTTCATCTTTATTGATGAATGCTACATTACATTTAAAAAAATAAAAACAACCTCAAAATGGGCCAAAGACCAAACATAAAAGCTAAAACCTAAAAACTCTTAGAAAAAATATGAAAGAAAGTCTTCACAAATTACATTGGATTTAGCAATGATTTCTTGGACATGACACCAAAAGCACAGGCAATAAAAGTAAAAACTGATAAACTGGACTATATGAAATGAAAAACCTTCTGTGTGTTAAAGGACACAATCAACAAAGTGAAAAGGCAACCAAAATACGTGCAAATCAAATCTGGTAAGAGATTAATATCCAGAATATATAAAGAACTTCCACAACTCAACAACAAACAACGTGATTAAAAAATAAGACAAAAGATCTAAATAGGTATTTCTCCAAAGGAGATATAGAAATAACCAACAAGTGCTCGAAAAGATTCTCAACATCACTGATCATTAGGCAAATGCAAGTTCAAAACCACAATGAGACAGCACCTTACACCAATTAGGATGACTACTATGAAAAATAATATGTGTTGGTAGGGATGTGGAGAAATTGAAGCCCTTGAACACTGTTGGTGGAAATGTAAAATGGTGTAGCCACTATGCAAGACACTATGGCAGTTCCTCAAAAAATTAAAAATAGAATTACCATATGATCTAACAATTTCACTTCTGAGTACTCAAAAGAATTAAAAGCAGGGTCTCAACGAGATACCTATTCACCAAAATATTTTCAGTTGACCTCATTGTTTGTTTGTTATTCCTTGCCATGGAAGACAGTGGCTAATATATTTGCCTTTATGTTTTCCACAAGTGCCCCCCAAGTAGCTGCCTCAGCCTTGGGAGAGTTCTGAGTTAGGCAAAATAAGGGCAAGTCTTTTGAGCTATTCCTTCAGGGAGCCCCCGAACTGGTCAAAATAAATGACCACAATTCTTTAAGAATGAGGCCACCTCAAAGCTTCTACCAAACTAGAGAGCAGGGAATGGAGACTATGTAAATTAAAATGCCACAAAACTCTCTTACTGAGATTCAACTGCTTTTATTAGTTTTCAGAATGCTAGTAAGTTGATTCTGAGAATATTTGCTGGTTTATTTGATGCTTTTGTGGAAAGATGAATTTTTGGCATTCTCTACTCTGGCACATTCATTGGAATCAAGCCTGATTACATCTAAATACATTTTTAAGCCAAAAAAAAATTGGCATGGCATCAAATAGGTAAAACATGAAAAACAATTAATGGGCTAAGTACCACACTTTGATATGGGCAAAGAGAGCCCCATAATTTAGCAGACCCCATGCTAGCCATTCTTCAGCTGCTCCCAGTTCTAGGAGAGAAGATTCTGCAGGGCCAAAGGGAAAGAACCACCAGAAGCCTTTGCCTCCCCTGCTAGATCATAATTTGAGTAACCAAGATCCCAAAATTCCCTGCCCAAATATCATCAAGCCACTTTCATGGGCCCCCACAGAACTCTTCTTCAGGTCTACTCTCCACCAGCCTTTCTCAGCCCACTAGCCTTTCTTAAACACTAAAGAAAATTATTTATTTTGCCCATTCTCTCAAATATGCTACAAGACTGGTAGCATTTTATTATTTTTAACCAATGAATGCCTTGGGGTATTATGGATTAATTCTCTCTTGGAACCCATTTTTGGTTTTTTTTGTTTGTTTGTTTTTTGTTTTTCTAAAGATTTTATTTATTTGACACAGAGAGAGAGATCACAAGTAGGCAGAGAGGCAGGCAGAGGGAGAGGAGGAAGCAGGCTCCCCGCCACCGAGCAGAGAGCCCGACGCGGGGCTCAATCCCAGGACCCTGAGATCATGACCCGAGCTGAAGGCAGAGGCTTTAACCTACTGAGCCACCCAGGAGCCCTTTGGAACCCATTTTGAAGCGTTGTTCTGGAGGATCTTGCTATCTATGTGCCTACTGTTAGGTCCAAAGAGTTGTCAAAGCAAGCTGATGATAGGGACCATGGACAGAGCTTGTATATATAGGCTGGAAGGAAACCTACATTAGAGTGAGGCCCCTCATGCAAGACAGAGTCAGGTACCAAAAGAGGAGACCAGCCAAGGATTAGGAATCAGATTCCCCAAGGCAATCATATTCCAGTGTTAAACTGGGAGGTGTTTGAGAACTCTAAACTTGATTCTAACCTTCCAGTTCATTATAAAAGCATATGTCAAAATGTGGGACTACAACATTATATTATTTAATAGTTTGTTAACTTGGTTTAAAAATTTTTTTAAATTTTACACATATGGTATGAACAGTTGCATTTGTATTCTTGGCTCAGTCTACACAAATGTTGACACAGGCCTGAACAGATAAACCAAACCAATCAATCAGTTATCTCTGTAAAGTTAATGAGGTTCAAACTAGATAATGAACTAATGGTAGACAGTGTCCAAATGATTTACACTTTGTTATATTTATACAATTACATAAATGTTATAAAATGAAGATCTTAAATTTGTTCATTTTTCTAAGAGTAATATGTGCAATTTAAACTTTAGGATATCAGAACTTTCTAAAAACAAGAACTAAGACAACTCCAAATCAACATTACACCCCAGATAACTATAATACAGTAATAGTCTTCCTAAAAACTGTCTTTTGACCTAAATAAACCTACTTGAAGGTAGCATATTTTCATAAATTACCCTGTATTATTAATCATAGTGACAATTAAAGTCCTTGCTAAATGAAATGATGCTGCCCACTGTCCCTACACAAGGGCAGTCACAGGCAGTCATGTTTTATACTACATGATCCAGAATTCCCATGCATGACTACAGGTAATTATAGAACAGGAAGGAGCAAGGTAATTCAAAAACAATCAGTCCTTTGGCTGGGCAGTAGACAGGGAGGGGGCCGGCATGAAAAAATAAACATACCAAACAGATTGATTAGATTTCCTCCCATGAATTTGAACTAGAAAACACAAGAGATTAACCTAGGTAGCAATGGGAATGAAGCCAAGAGGTCATGATACAGAATGGCATCAAAGACTATGTTGGCCACGTGCAAGCCAATATTAAGAGGAAACAAAAAGTATGAGGATGAGAAAAAAAGAACAAAATAAGTACAAATAGATAATATAGAATCTTGAAGCTCAAAAACAAGTTATCTTCTCTTTGCTGCCTCACTTCTTGAATACTCTATAGTTCTAGTCTACAATAACTAACCCATCTATCTTGGGGTAGATTGGATATCTACACCTCATAACCCAGAGTATTCCTACACTTTCCTAAAATAAACAGACTGTTTCTCCAATCAAGATTCAAACAAATCAGGGCGCCTGGGTGGCTCAGTCTGTTAAGTTTCTGACTTCAGCTCAGATCATGACCTCAGGGTCCTGGGATCGAACCCTGCATTGGGCTCCCTGTTTAGTGGGGAGTCTACTTGCCCCTCTCCATCTGCCCCTCCCCCTGCTCATATTCTCCCCCTCTCTCTCCTTCTCTCTTTCAAATAAACAAATCTTTATTTAAAAAAAAGATCCATGGGGCACCTGGGTGGCTCAGTCATTAAGTATCTGCCTTCAGCGCAGGTCATGATCCCAGGGTCCTGGAATCAAGCCCCACATCAGGCTTCCTGCTTGGCGGGAAGCCTGCTTCCCCCTCTCCCTCTGCACCTCCCCCAACTCATGCTCTCTCTCTCATTCACTCTCTCTCTCAAATAAATAAAATCATGAAAATAAAGATTCAAACAAATCACACTGCATTCATTATTTGAAAAAAATTATAAATACTTTGGGGTGCCTAGGTGGCTCAGTCAGTTGAGTGTCTGACTCTTGCTTTCAGCTCAGGTTACAAACTCAAAGTCAAGAAATTAAGCACCGCCCCCTGCAGCTCTGCCACTCGGCACAGAATCAATTTAAGATTCTCTCCTTCTCCCTCTGCCACTCCCCACTTCTGTGCTCTCATGTTCTCTCTAAAATAAAATACATATTTTTTAATTAAAAAATTATTGATCTATTTGAGAGAGAGAAATAGAGATAGCGAGAGAGAGCATGAGCAGGGAGGAAAGGGAGAAGCAGGCTCCCTGCTAAGCAGGGAGCCCAATGTAGGGCTCAATCTCAGGACTCTGGGATCATGACCTGAGCCAAAGGCAGACATTTAACCAAATGAGCCACCCAGGTGCCCCAATAAATAAAATATTTTTTAAAAGTGAAAAATAAATGGTTGTACTTTAACAAATGAAATGTACAAAGGAATCAATGGTTTGAAATATATAATAATTCCCAATATTCCTATTAACATGTCATTCAATCTAAAATATATTTTATTTTATTATTTATTTTATTTTATTTATTTATTTGACACAGAGAGAGAGATCACAAGTAGGCAAAGAGGCAAGAAGAGAGAGAGGAGGAAGCAGGCTCCCCGCTGAGCAGAGAGCTGGATGCGGGGCTCCATCCCAGGACCCTGAGATCATGACCTGAGCCAAAGGCAGAGGCTTTAACCCATTGAGCCACCCAGGCGCCCCTAAAATACATTTTATAGTGGGTTTCAACTGTAACATGTCAGGAAGCATACTTATTTTGCTTTCCAGGATATCTATTTTATTAAATATTTTACTTATTTGAGAGAGAGAGAGCACAAGAATAGGGGTCAGAGGGAGAGAGAGAGGAGAGGGAAAAGCCGACTCCCCACTGGGCAGGGAGCCTGATGTGGAGCTTAGTCCGAGGACTCCAGGATCACAGCCTGAGCTAAAGGCAGCTGCTTAACCAACTGAGCCATCCAGGCACCCCACAGGGTATCTATTTTAATATTAACTTTACACAGGCTTCCAAACACTCCTTGATGTCTTATGAATAAGGAGGAAAATACAAGGCAACTCGTATGTTTAACATTATCAGCCACTTACTTATGTCAGATTTCTCATACCAAAGATTGTGTATGCCTTTCCTCTTTTAATTAAAAGATTCTTTTTTGAGAGAGAGAGAGAGAGAGAGTGTGCGTGGTGGGGAGGAGCAGAGGGAGAGGGAGAGGAATCTCAAATAGACCCCCATTGAGCAGGGAGCCAGGCATGGGACTCAATTTCAGGACCCTGAGATCATGATCTGAGCTGAAATCAAAAGTTGGACACTTAATTGACTAAGCTACCCAAGCACCCCATGCCTTTCTTTTTGACATATATTGCCAAGTCATCAAATATATTTAAAATGCTGTGTATTAATGGCTCAGAAAACATCTATTTAAGTCATAATTAAATCATCTGCCAATCAAATCCATTAATTCAGATATGTAGATTTTAAAACCTTAAAAAACAGTAAAATCAGAAATATCCTTGTAACTTGGAAACTGATATACAAGTTTGGTATTCCTTTTTGTACTGGCTACTAATATCTGTAAATAGATCTATTCAAATGAGTTTATCACACCATTTACTTGCTAGAAAAAATCTATAGATGCTGTTATTGCTATATTATATATCATATTACATTATAAATTCCATGAACTCAGGGATCCTACCTTTTTTTTACTTTTCAAACTGATTTATTAATTTCATATTATTAAAATAATAGTTTTTCCTATTTTCACCCTAAAACTGGGTGAAATTGTCCTACTGAACAGAAAGTTTTACACTGAGACAAAACAATATTTAATTACAAACTTCTAAGTGGAAATACCAAAAAGGTTATAGAGAAAGTAAATCACAAAACTACAAGTTTGTAGAGCAGAGGCCACGTTGTTAACCTTGGGGAAAATCTTAGGATTTAAGGTATAGCCAAAAGTTATAATGATTATCAGGTTCAGGAGCTTGGAAGCACTTATGATGCCTCGTTTGTTGCTCCTTAGTCTTTCTCCTGATTCCCATCGTCTGCCCTATGAACTTTTCCACATCATCTCCCACTTCATTGTGGTCATTATGCCTGTTAGGTATGGCTCATTGAAAATTAGAGACAAGCTGTCTCGTTCACCCCAGCCTGACATTTCCTCCAGGCTTCTGGCCTTCACCCTCCTCTCCAACTGCATGATTCCTTTGCATTCTGCATGGGGCCCTGTTCTTCTCTTTTGTTTTCCTGCTGGGCATTTTCCACAATGAGATTTTTCATTGCTTGTTCCTCTTTGGACGCCATGGCTCCTTGGGCCTATCCTTGCATTCTCCCCCTCCCAAACCTCTCCGTGAGTACACAGCCAAGACACTTAGACCTGCACACCTGCTCTCCCTCCACCTCCTAATCTTTGGGGCTGCCCCTGGCCCACGTGCCCTCAGAACCACTGGGAGCAGGTACTGAGAAGGGAGCCAATGACTGCTGGATCTTTGGATACTGTCTTTTTAACAGTCTATACACTGACAGGTCCAGACAAAATGCAGAGAAAGTAGTAGGGGCTCCATAAATACTTGTTGAATTAATAATTAACTCAAGAAAACTCAAGTAAAATAGACACTCCTATTTCAAGGAAGAGTTATAAACCTACCTGTTTGCATTACTCCATAAAAGGATATCTCCAGGACAGCCCTTATATTTCTGTTCTCTCCTAAATAATCACTTACTCATACCTCCTGAGTGGACTTGCCCCATACCCTCAGTTTCTTTTGATTCTGGAGTTAAAATTGCCAAATAAAAAATTTTTCAAAGATTACACTCTCCCTCTGACAAATCCTATTCCTTTAGTCAGTAATTACTCCCTCAGCCCATATTTATTTTGTTCCAGAGACAAAAATCTTTACAGTAAATATCATTACAGAAATTACTTAGTCTATATTAATGTCCTTTCTTTAGTACAATTTCTCATTTGTTCAGGGTTATAACCTTTAAAATCAATATTAATGCTGTAAACAAAATATTATCTCTTAATCACAATGGAGCAAGATAAATATGCCTGCATTGTGAATGAGTGAATGAATGAATAAGTAAATAAATAATAAATAAATATTAGTCAGTTTAATCATTCTCAGCAAGCCTAAAAATTTGAAATCCAGGTTAATATATGAACTTTCATCTGACATCAAAACAAGGAAAACACAAAAGAGAGCATTATGGGTAGAAAAATCCAAATAGTGGATTGCCATACCATGCTCATGGATTGGAAGACTCTACATACTAAACATGTCAATTCTCCCAAATTGATCTGTAGGTTTGGTTCAATTCCAACTAAAATTCCAGCAAGGATTTATAGATACAAACTAATTATAAAGTTTATATAACACAGGCCCTAGAATACCTAAAACTACCTTGGGAAAAAAGAATAAAGTGGGAGGAATCAGTCTACTTAATATTAAGGCTTACTATATAGCTATAGAAATCAAGACAGTATGGTATTGGTGAAAAAACAGATAACTAGACCAAGAGAACAGAGTAAAGAACTAAAGAATAAATCCACACAAATAAACCCAGGTGATTTTTTCTTTTTTTAACAAAAGTATAAAGAACATTTCAATGGAGAAAAGATAGCCTTTTCAACAAATGGTACTGGAAAAATTAAAAATGGATCATGGACTTAAATGTTAAAAATGAAACTATAAAACTTTCAAAAAATCTTTAGTATGTAGAACTAGGTGAGGAGTTCTTAGATGATACGATAAGCACAATTCACAAAAAGAAGATACTGAATAAGTGGACTTTATCAAATTTTAAATCTTTTGCTCTGCAAAAGATCCTGTTTAGAAGGAGAGCACAGATTGCATGGAGCACTGGGTGTTATACACAAACAATGAATCATGAACAGTACATCCAAACTAATGATGTACTATATGGTGACTAACATAACACAATAAAATAAAATATTAATAAAAAATGAAAAGACAAACTACAGATTGGGAAAAAATATTTACAAACCACATATCCAACAAAGGATTAGAATCTGGAACATATAAAAAACTCAAAACTCAATAGTAAAAAGAAGAAACAAACCAATTAGAAAATGGGCAAAGACAATGAAGAGCCATTTCAATGAAGAAGACACAAAGATGGCAACTAAACACAAATTGAGACCAAATTGAGCTATCACAACACACCTGTAAGAACACCTAAAATAAAAAATAGTGACAACAGTATATGCCAGTGAAGGCAAGGAGAAACTGGATCACTCATTTAGGATGAGAATGCTACACTGGGGCACCTGGGTGGCTCAGTCGGTGAAGCGTCTGCCTTGGGCTCAGGTCATGATCCCAGGGTTCTGGGATTGAGTCCCCCCACATCAGGCTCCCTGCTCAGCAGGGAGTCTGCTTCTCCCTCTGCCTGCAACTCCCCCTGCTTGCACTCTCTCTCTCTGTCAAATGAATAGTCTTTTTAAAAAAAGAGAATGAGGGTGCCTGGGTGGCTCAGTCAGTTAAGTGGCTGCCTTTGGCTCAGGTCATGATCCCAGGATCCTGGGATTGAGTCCCACATCAGGTTCCCTGCTCAGTAGAGAGCCTGCTTCTCCCTCTCCCTCTGCCTGCTGCTCTACCTACTTGTGCTCACTATCTCCCTGTGAAATAAATAAATAAAATCTTTAAAAAGAGAGAGAGAATGCTACCCTGTAACAGTTTCACAATATCTTAGAAAAGCAAATATGCAACTACCATATGACCTAGCATTTAGCCCAAGAAATGAAAATTTCTGTTTACACAAAAAGCTCTACAGTGATACTCATAGCAGCTTTATTTGTAATAGCGTCAAACTACAATCAACTTAGATTTCCTTCAATATGTGAATGATTCAACAAACTCTAGTACATAAATAACATGGAATATTACTCAGCAATAAAAAGGAATAAATTTGATAATCAGAAGAACTTGGATATATCTCCAGGGAATTATGCTGATCAAAATGCTAATCACATAAAGTTATATACTATATTATATTTATATAACATTTTTGAAAGGACAAAATTTTAGAAATAGAGAACAGATTATGGGTTGCCATGAATTAGGATAGTGAGGGTGGGGTATGGAGGTGTGTGTGGTTATAAAAGCTCAATACAGATATCCTTGTGCTATTGGAACTGTGCAGTATTTTTAACTGTGGTGGAGGATACATGAATCTATATATGTAATAAAATTGTATAGAACTAAAACACACACAAATGAACACAATTAAATATAGTGTAATATGAATAGACTGGTATTTCATGTTATTATTAACATCCTGGTTGTGATAGTATACAATAGTTTTATAAGATATCATCACTGGGAAGCAATAGGTAAAGTGTACAAAGAATCTCTCTATATTATTTCTTAGAACTGAATGTGAATCCACAATTATTTTAATAAAAAATTAAGTTAAAAAAGCCATTTGAAAAGTTGTTCACTCTGTTATGGAACCTGCTAAATTACTTAATATTAGTAATGACCATAACTTTAATTTCACATTTCAAATTGCCTACATAAATTGAGAATGTTAGTGAGGTCAATGCATATACCTTACCACAACGTTCAATCTACCCACCACTGCCCAGTAAATATTTAGAACTGCCTGTGGTTAGAATTAAAGTAGGACTTTGTTGGAAGAAAATGAAGAACAGTAAGAAAATATGTACAATAAAAAAAACTACCTCTTCAATGCTATTATTAGAGAAATACTTTGAGTAATTCTTTTCAATACCAAGTCAATAATATTAGCAGAAAGCAAACTCGAGCAGCATTAGAATAAGACATTACATAGAAATGAAATAAAAAAATATGTGGAAAAGTGTTTTTAAAAATGCAACCTCAGAACTCCAATGTAAATGTGATTCAATTCAATTCAACAAACACTTTATGAGTATGCAGTTTATGCAAAGCTCTGATCCAGTGCTAAAGGGGAATGCAAATTATATCCTTTAGAAGTTCACAATCTAGTGAGAAAGGCAGACACATAAATAACTAATGATGATACATGGCAGACATTGATAAGTGCTATAATAGAAGTGATATACAGTGCCATAGACAAAGCTCGGAGAACAATCTGTTGTATGATGCAAAAGAGTCCAGAGCCCCTTATGAATCAGCCAACACATTTAAATATACAGTGAACTTCTAACCTTCCTATAACGTGTCTTAGGCATTGAGAAAGGAAACTGCAAATATATCTCAAATGAGAACATATCATAATTTTAAATAATTCTATGTAAATTCTAACACATTGGTAAATTTCTAAGAATAATTCTATCTTTCATAAGATGTAAAAAATATTTGGGGTGCCTGAGTGGCTCAGTGCCTTAAGACTCTGCCTTCAGCTTGTGTTGTAATCTCAGGGTCCTGGGATCGAGACCCGCGTCGGGCTCTCTGCTCAGCAGGGAGTCTGCTTCCCCCTCTCTCTCGGCCTGCCTCTCTGCCTACTTGTGATCTCTCTCTCTGTCAAATAAATGAAATCTTTAAAAAAAGGATAAAAAAAACCTTTAAGTACAATAACTACTTAATACTAAGAAGTAACAAAATATTGACTTAAATTCCTTATGAGTAATTTAAATCATTTAAAATTATGAGGGGATGTTGGTTCAGTTGTTTGTCAGCTATGATATGTTAGCTGTATAGAGAGTTAATTGTAAAAAGCTAATGATTTTTTAAAACGTAAAATCTTCTGGCTTAGAGTTTATTTGACCTAAAGGTACTCTTTGGAATTACCCTTGTTCCCTTTTGTAAAAAAACATGCCCATAGGTATAAGTTAAGGAGAAAAGATATTGTGCCATCAATCCAGTAGCATCCCAACCATCATAAAAAGGGAATTATTTTTTTATAAATATCACAGGTCTTAAATATATGAAAAGATGCTCAACCTTACTCAGAACATAAATGCAAATTAAAATCACAACGAGATATCATTTTTCACCTATCATATTAGCAAAGATATAATGTTTGATAGCACAATGTGTTGGTGAGGGTTGGGGAAACAAGCACTTTTATCTATTGCCAGTATAAGTATAAATTGGTACAACCTCTATGGAGGACAATTTGGCAATATCCATCAAAATGACAAAGGCACATACCATCCAACCCCGCAATTCCATTTCTAGAAATTTATCCTACAGATAGTACACATCTGAAATGACCTATACAAGGTTATTCGTTGCAGAAATATAATAGCAAAAGCGAGGAAAGAAGCTACATATTTCTCAATAGAGGATTGGTTAAATAAATTATGGCATATCCATATAATTGAATAATACTACATAGCCATAGCTCTTTATGTACTAATATGGAATGATCTTAAGCAAAGTACAGAAAATGCGTAAAAATGAGGAAACATAAGTAAATGTGTAAAAATAAGGAAACATAAGTAAGTGCATGTATGTTTGCAAGTGTCCATGCTTACATGCATGAAATAGCTCTAAAAGTAAAAACAAAAAAAGTTAACACAGGATGCCTCTGAAAAGAAGAACTATATGGCTGAGCACAAAGAGTGGGAAATTTTTAATCGTATAGACTTTTATAACTATCAAAATTTGAACCACTGAGTGTATTACCTAATCAAAAATAAATGTAAGCAGAGCAGAAGGTGGGGAAAAGGAAGAAAAAGAAAAACAATCCAAAGTAGCACAGCACATTTTCTTCAGCAAATTATTACAGCTAATTTTCCCTGTCTAAAAAACACCTTGGGGCAGGGTAAAAACCAAGCAAACCAATTTATTTCAGTTACAAAATCAGCAGTTAATCAGGCTGATGTTTGTTTCATGGTATTGTAATTTTTCAAGTTATTCTAAGTATTGTTAAGTATTCTAAGTATTTCCCCACTGTTTCCCAATTAGCTATATGAGAGCTTTACCTTTAGCAGATCTTCCAGATCCAAAAGAGAATACTTGGTCAGAGAATTGACAGTTTGGAATAAATAAATCAACACTGTGGACATATGGTGAAACTATATTACAATACTGTGAGGGTGATTAGTTTTGAATTAGTATATATGGAATAAACAACTTTGATTTACTTATTTTTCCTTTGAAAACTATCGGTTGGGGCACCTGAGTGGCTCAGTGGGTTAAGCCTCTGCCTTTGGCCCAGGTCATAATCTCAGGGCCCTGGGATCGAGCACCACACTGGGCTCTCTGCTCAGCAGGGAGCTTGCTTCCCCCTCTCTTTCTGCCCATCTCTCTGCCTACTTGTGATCTCTCTCTCTCTCTCTCTCTCAAATAAATAAAATAAAATCTTTAAAAAAAAATGATCAGTTAATTTTTTCCCTCTCTCACCCTTTCTCACTCCCTCTCTCCATCGTCTTACACACATACACAGTTTTAGAACTAAATATAATTATTGTTCTGTGCCCCATGTACAATTCTACTATTGCACTCATCATACCATATTGTAATTTGGCTCTCAACAGAACTGTGGGCTTTTTGAGGGTGAGGAGATCATGTACTAGTCAGCCAGGTGTGTGTATTGGAAAGCAAAAGTTTAACGACTGTCTCACAAGCCTCCTCCTCCAAACATTTCCTAATGTAATGATTATTTGCTTTATTCTGATAAATTTAAATTAGAAAATATAATAATAGTGATATCATATTCTTCCACGTTTTCTTGTTTTGAAAACTTTGGGAAATCGTATATGAATCTTAGACAGTCTAGGGGTGCCCGGGTGGCTCAGTGGGTTAAAGCCTCTACTTTCGGCTCGGGTCATGATCTCAGGGTCCTGGGATTGAGCCCCTGCATCGGGCTCTCTGCTCAGTGGGGAGCCTGCTTCCCCCTCTCTTTGCCTGCCTCTCTGCCTACTTGTGATCTCTCTCTCTGTCAAATAAATAAATAAAATATTTTTAAAAGAAAGAATCTTAGACAGTCTATCGGAACATTTGCATATAGTACTATTTAGATTTGGCATTTAGACCAAAGGACATTAAAATGAAAATATTTTCAAAGTATATTTTTTGAAAGCATAAAGAAAACAGCCACTCTGGAGATTCTTCAAAAAGTTAGAAATAGACCTACCTTATGATCTAGCAATTGCTCTACTAGGTATTTACCTAGTAAATTTACCTAGGTATTTACCCAAAGGATACAAAAATACAGATTCAGAGGGAATGCAAGAGCCAAACTATGGAGAGGGCCCAAATGTCCATCAACAGAAAAATGAATAAAGATGTGGTGTGTATGTATGTGTGTGTGTGTGTGTGTGTGTGTATAGCTTTATATAGCTATTTAATTTATTTATATATATCCAATGGAATTTTACTCAGTAATATTTATATTATGTGTAAATATATATTATATTTTATTTATATATAAATATAGAGATATAAAATAAATACATATATAAATAAAAAGAATGAAATCTTGCCATTTGTTGTGATATGGATGGAGCTAGAGCGTATCATGCTAAGTGAAATAAGTCAGTAAGAGAAAGACACATAACATATGATCTCACTCACATGTGGAATTCAAGGAAACAGATGAACATATGGTAAGGAGGGAAAAAAAGGATATAGGGAAACAAACCATAAGAGACTCTTAATGATAAAGAACAAACTGAAGGGTGATGGAAGGAGGTAGGTAGGGGATGGTCCAGATGGGTGATGGGTATTAAAGAGGATATTCGTGGGGCACCCGGGTGGCTCAATCTGTTAAGCATCTGACTCAATTTCAGCTCAGGTCATGATTTCAGGGTCGTGAGACTGAGCCTTGCGTTGGGCCCTGTGCTGGGCATAGAACCTGCCTTAGATTCTCTTTCTCCCTCTGCCCCTACCTCAAAAAAAAAAAAAAAAAAAAGAGGGTACCTGTTGTATGAGCACTGGGTGTTATATGTGATGAATCACTGAATAGTACTCCAGAAACGAATATTGCACTGTATGTTAACTAAGTAAAATTTAAATTAAAAAAAAATTTCTTATGCCTGGTGTACTGGTTTGAATAGTACTCCTAAAATTCATGTCTACCTCATGACCTCAGAATGTGACCTTATTTGGAAGTAGGGTCTTTGCAGATATAATCAAGATAAAATGATGTCATATTGTATAGTATTTTCCGGCCCAACTGTAATGAAATAACAAAGGCATAAAAATTATTTTCCACATTTCTCAACGTGAGATTCTTTGAGCCAGTTTAGTCACACAAATCTCAGATAAATCAAGTGCATGTCCATGATCCAGATTTTGATGCAAGATCCAGCTCCTGCTGTCTATGAACCAGGTGGGGGGCCTTCACCAGACACTGACTCTGCCAGCACTCTGATCTTGGATTTTCCAGCCTCCAAAACTGAGGAAAATGAATTTCTCCCCTCGTCTATGATACTTTCTTACAGCATCCTGAATGGACTAAGATAGCAATTCCCTCTATAAATACAGTAAAAGAAAAAATATATAATCATCTCTGTAGATGCAGATTTTTAGTAGCCATTTTTGAGTAAACCTCTCACCAAAGTAGGAATAAAAGGTAACTTCTTTCATCTGATAAAAGGCAGCCCATAAAACCCACAACTAACACAGTTTCTCAGCAGCGGCACCATTGACATTTTAGCCTGGATGATTCTTTGTCATGCAGACTAGGTGGGTGGGGGTACTGTGCATTGTGGGATATTTAGCAGCATCTCAGGCTTCTACCCAGTAGATGCCAATAACAGCCCCCAATCACAATAATCTAGAATGTCTCCAGACCTTGCCAATTGTCCTCTGTGGGCAAATTTCCCCACTTGTTGAGAACCATTGAACTACCATGACATTTAATGGTAAAGGACTGAATGCTTTCCCTCTAATAAGTGGAACAAGGCAGAAATGACTATGTCACCGCTTTGCTCTCCCTGCTTCTACTGAATATTGTACTGGAGGTCCTATCCAGAACAGGCCATGTAAACAACTAATAGGCAGAGAGAATGGAAAAGGAAAAGTAAAACTGTCTCTTTTCAAAAATGGCATATAGGAAATTCTAAAGAATCTATAAAAAGTTACTACCAAAAATAATAAAACTGGCGCACTGAAATGTATAAGTCATTGCCAAGAAAAAATAAAGAATACCTAAAAAATAAATATACCATAGACTTGTAAAGAAAGGATCAATATCATTAATGTCAATTAGTCTACAAATTAAACACAATCCAAACAAACTTGCAGTGCCTGATTCAAGCCTTATCATAAAGCTATAATAATCAAGACTAATCAATAATATTAGTGTAAGGATAGGCAAGCAGATTAACAAAACAGAGTTGAGGGTCCAGAAAGTGAAAAGTAACTCAATAGGGAACGGATTGTGTTTCCAAAAAGCAATGAAAGAATATATTTTAAAAAAATTTTGGACATCAATGAAATGGGAGAGTAGGAAACTCTAATCATCTGTCCCTCTGCAGAAATATCAAAAAAATCAAGAAGGACCTGTCAAAACCAAATTTGTCAGAACTCTGGAAAATGACTCAAGGTTTACAACAACCAAGCAAATGTTGAATCAAGAAAAATACAAATTAAAAGTGGTAGAAAAGGTCTGTGGTCCTTTTGCTTGTCCTTACCTAGCTGCCTCCCTAACTCAGCGGCACTTTTCAAGAGGATAGCCACATCCACTGTGGGACCCTTGTCCCTGGCACCTGTCCCAGAGGCGGCAGAGCAGATTTGGTTCATGAAGAATCGTTTGCCTGTTCTAACCTGTCAGGGAACCATCTGAAGGGCTGATGCAAGGCATTTATCTTTGTTTCACCTAACTTGGAAAAGACACAGGACGGTAGAGCTGTAGGCATTGTGAAAAAACACTGCAAGGTAAGGAACAACTCACAGTTGCCTGGGGCAAAAGACTGAAAGTGAGGCAGGTGGATAAGGTACCAAGAGCCTGGGAAGAAAAGCAGTGGAACTTTTTAGAAAAAATAGGGCATTGAAAAATGTCCATGTATACTGAGAAATTTAAAAAGCCGGGTATATGCCCAGGGGAGGACCCACACTCATGAAAGCCCTAAGAAAAACTTAAGCTTTCGTTCTAGCTGATCTCCAAGCACAATATAAGCAGGGAATGCAGGCTAAGGCAGAGTTGCCAATGTCCCAGCTAAATGTTAAAGGAGTATCATAACACAAAGCCAATGCACAGAAACAGGAGATATGTTTTCTCCATTCTCTTTTTTTCTTTGGTTCTCCTTTTCTCTCTCCCTTTTATTGATTCCTGGCATTCAGAGAAATATCTATCAAAACACTATCTCAGCACAACTTAAAGGAACACAGATTTCAGTACCACACATGACAAGGGATAGAGACTCTGCACTGATAGGTTGTAAAAGTCACTAAACAAATGAGTAACAGCAGCCCTCTAAACCCAATAAAAACTCTGGTGAAGAATAAAGTCTGATTTCCAGCTACCACATTTAAAATAATCTAATTCTGTCTTCAACCAAATGCTACAAAGTAAAAGAAAAGTGTAGTCTGTTTAAGAAAAAAAAATTGACAGAAATTATCACTGAGCAAGTCCAGATGCTGATCATTAGACAAAGACTTTATATATTTCTTTCCCATTAAACTCCTGTTTCATTGGGCCTCAAAATGCTGTGACAGATTTTTGGTCAAGTTGTTTCTATTAAAAAATACTGATTTTAAATACTAATAACTTAAAATTGCCACACACACACACACACACACAACAAATGGTCCACAAAAAATTCTCCTTTCCTTCTGAATGTTTTACGATGCACTGCCATCATTAACCAGTCTTTTACTATTAACTTAAATGGCCCATTGACACAAACAGTTCTGAGACCGTTCTCTCACCATCGATTAAAACTGAGGTGGCAGGTACTGGGGATAATAATATTCATTTAACCTTCTGAGTTTTCTGGGCAGACTTGGTGACCTTGCCTATGCCAGCTGCCTTCTTGTCCACTGCCTTGATGACACCCACAGCCACTGTCTGTCTCATGTCACCAAGAGTAAAATGGCCCAGAGGAGGATAGTCAGAGAAGCTCTTAACATACAAAGGCTTGCCAGGAACCCTACTAACAATGGCAGCATCACCAGATTTCAAGAACTTGGGACCGTCGTCCAGCTTTTTTCCAGAGTAACAATCAATCTTACCCTTCAGCTCAGCAAACTTGCAAGCAATGTGAGCTGACTGACAATCCAGCACAGGTATATATCCAGCATATATCCAGCATATGATTTGGCCTTGATGGTTCAGGACAATGAACATCTTTGACGGATACATTCTTGACACTGAAACCCACCCACATTGTGCCTAGGAAGAGCCTCCCACAGACCTTCATGGTGCATTTCAACAGACTTTACTTCAGTTTTTTTTTTTTTTAAAGATTTTACTTATTTATTTGACAGAGAGAGAGAAAGATTACAAGTAGGCAGAGAGGCAGGCAGAGAGAGAGGGGGAAGCAGGCTCCCCGCTGAGTAGAGAGCCCGATGTGGGGCTCAATCCCAGGACCCTGAGATCATGACCTGAGCCGAAGATAGAGGCTTTAACCCACTGAGCCACCCAGGTCCCCCAGACTTTACTTCAGTTTTAACATTTTTTCTTATCTCATCACACTTTTTCTTTTTTTAAAATTAATTTTATTTTATTTTTCCAGTGTTCCAAGATTCATTGTTCATGTACCACATCCAGTGCTCCATGCAATACATTCCCCCCTCAACACCTACCACCACAGTATTAATATTTAACATCGACCAGAGCAAAGGTGACCACCATGCCAGGTTTAAGGACACCAGTCTCCACTTGGTCCACAAGGACAGTACCAATATCATCATTTCATAGGTGTCCTAGAGGGGCAGATGCAAGGGCTTGTCAGTTGGATGAGCCAGTGGCAGAATGCAATCCAGAGCTTCAAGCATTGCCATCCTTATGGGTGACTTTCTATCCCTTGAACCAAGGCATGTTATCACTTGGCTCCAGCATGTTGTCACCATTCCAACCAGAAACTGGCACAAATGCTACTGCATCAGGTTTGTAGCCAATTTTCCTAATGTGGGTGCTGACTTTCTTAATAATTTATTCATATTTCTTCTGGCTGTAGGGTGGCTCAGTAGAATCCATTTGTTAAGACCAACAATTTACTGTTGTACACCCAGTGTGTAAGCATGCCTAAGGGTCTGCAGGTTCTTAGAGATACCTGCTTCAAATTCACCAACACTAGCAGCCACAATCAGGACAGCATAGGAAGCCTGAGATGTGCCCATAATCATGTTTTTGATAGTCTCTGTGTCCTGGGGCATCAATGATGGTCATATAATATTTGGTCTCAAATTTCCACAGGGAGATATCAATGGTGATACCACATTCGTGTTCAGCTTTCAGTTTATCCAAGACCCAGGAATACTTAAAGCAGCCCTTGCCCATCTCAGCAGCCTCTTTCTCGAATTTTTTGATAGTTCCTTAGTCGATTCCATCACATTTGTAGATCAGATGACTAGTAACGGTAGACTTGCCCAAATTGACATGTCCAACGAGGACAATGTTGATATGAGTCTTTTCCTTTCCAATTTTGGTTTAGGTTTAGTGGCGGTTTTCATGATAGCTGTGTTCTAGTGGCAAATCCATTGTGAAAAAGGTAGACCAAGACTTCAAAACAACTGTT
>CM053612.1:33247037-33294479 GCA_028646535.1 Procyon lotor
CAAATATATGAAGCAAATATTGACAGACTTAAAGACAGAATTAGATAGTTGTGCAATAATAGTTGGAGACTTCAATAACCAAGTTTCAAGAATGGACAAAACATCTAGACAGAAGATTAATAAGAAAATAGAGGTCTTGAACAATACCTTAAACCTAGACCTAGAAGACAAACATAGGACACTTGACTCTAGAGCAGAATACACATTCTTCCCAAGTGCACATGGAACATTCTTCAAGATAGAACCTATACAGGCCACAAAACCAGCCTCAATAAATATAAAAATACTGAAATCTTACAAAGTATATTCTCTAACCACAATGGAATGAAGCTAGATTTCAATAAAAGGAGAAAAACTTGACATGAAAATTAAATAATGCACTCTTAAACAACCAAAGGTCAAAGAAAAAAATCACAAAGGAAATTAGAAAACACTCAGGGAAGAATGAATATGAAAACACAACACACCACAACTTATGGAATGCAGTAAAGGGAGTGGTGACAGGGAAACTTACAGCAGTAAATGCCTATATTAAAAAGGAAGAAAGATAAATAAATAAATTAATTAATAAAAAGGAAGAAAGATCTTAATCAGTAACCTACCTCTGCACCTTAGAAAAACCAGAAGAGAAGAGCAAACTAAACACAAAGCTAGCAGAAGGAACTAAATTCTAAAAATTAGAGTGGAGATAAGTTATATAGAGAATAGAAAAACAATGGAGAAAATCAATGAAACCAAAACTGGTTCTTTGGAAAGATCAACAAAATCAACCAACCTTTACTTAGACTGAAAAATTAGAGATGTAAATAACTAAAATACATAATGAAAGATGTAACATTACCAACCTTACAGAAATAAAAAGGATTATAAGAGAATAGTATAAATATTTGTACACTCAAAAAGTAGAAAAACACAGACTATCAAAACTAATTCAAGAAGAAATAGAGATGGACTAGAGAGTACTATGCTAAGCAAAATAAGTCAGAGAAAGAAAATGCCATATGATTCACTCTTATGTCAAATTTAAGAAACGAAACAAGTGAACATAGGGGGAAAGAAAAGAGAGAGAGGCAAAGAGAAAGGCTCTTAACTGTAGAGAACAAACTGATGGTCACCAGAGGGGAGGTGGATGGAGATTAATGAGTACAGAGTACACTTGTTATGATGAGCACCAGGTACTGTATAGAAGTGTTGAATCACTATATTGTATACCTTAAACTAACATTACACTGTATGCTAACTAATTGGAATTCAAATACAAACTTTAAAAATAGTTGAATGGATAAAGATGTGGTATATAGAATGAAATAATATAAGCCATAAAAAAGAATGAGATCTTGCCATTTGTGCCGATGTGTATGGACCTAGAGGATATTATGCTAAGTGAAGTAAGTCAGAGAAAGACAAATACCATATGATTTCACTTATATGTGGAATCTAAAAAACAAAAAACAAAACAAGTGATCAAATAAAAGCACAAACAGACCCTTAAATACAGAGAACAAACTAGCAGTTGCCAAAGGGGAGGTGAGGGGGATGGGCAAAATAGATAAAGGGGATTTAGACATACAAGCTTACAGTTATACATAAATCTCAGAGATGAAAATAAGCATAAGAAATATAGTCAATAACACTTAAATAATGTATGGTGACAGACAGTGACTACACTTATAGTGGTGACCATTGAATAATGTATAGAATTGTCAAATCACCATGTTGTACACCTGAAACTAAGATAGCATCTTATGTGAATTATATTTCAATAATTAAATAAAAGAAAAAGAGAAGAAGAAATAAGTAATCTGAACAAGCTTATAACAAGTAAAGGCATTGAATCAGTAATAAAAAACCTCACAACAAAGTAAAGTCCACAATCACATAGCTTCACTAGTGAATTCTACCAAATATTTCAAGAAAACTTAATACCAATTCTTATCAAACTCTTCCAAAAGTAGAAGAGGAGGTAGCACAAGCTAACTCATTCTGTGAAGCCAATATTATCCTGATACCAAAGTCAGACAAGACACTAAAGAAAATTACAGACCAATACTCCCTATAAAAAACATATGCAAAAAAATTTCAACAAAATACTAGCAAACTAAATTCAGTAGTATACAAAAAGGATTATACGCTATGGCCTGGTGAAATTTATCCCAAGAATGCACGAGTAGTTCAACATAAGAAAATGAATTGATATAATAGGCCACATTAACAGAACAAGGAGAAAAAAACCAAGTGATTATCTTAATTGATACAGAAAATGCATATGATAAAGTCCAATACCCTTTCATGATAAATGCACTCAGAAATTAGGAATAGATGGAAACTTTAACATGATAGAAAGTATTTATGAAAAAATCACAGCTATTTCAATACTCAATGGTGAAAGACTAAAAGTTTTCCTCCAAGATCAGGTATAAGACAAGAATGTTTGCTTTCATCATTTCTTTTTTTTTTTTTAAGAGATTTTATTTATTTATTTGACAGACAGAGATCACAAGTAGCAGAGAGGCAGGCAGAGAGGAGGTTGGGGAATCAAACTCCCTGCTCAGCAGAGAGCCCAATGTGGGGCTTGATCTCAGGACCCTGAGATCATGACCTGAACCGAAGGCAGAGGCTTTAACCCACTGAGCCACCCAGGTGCCCACTATCATCATTTCTATTTAACATGGTACCAGAAGCCTTTGCCAGAGTAATTAGGTAAGGAAAAGAAATGATATATATATTCAAATTTGAATGGAAGAAGTAAAACTATGTCTATTTCAGATGACATGATGCTCTCTATATAGAAAGTCTTGAAGAATCTCCAAATAAAATATTAGGGCTAAAAAATGAGGTCAGCAAAGTCTTAGGGTACAAGATTAACACAAAAAGTCAATTTTGTTTCTATATAATCATAATGAACAATCTGAAAAAGAAATTAAGAAAACAATTCAATTTGTAATACCATCCAAAAGAATAAAATATCTAGGAATAAATTTAACCAAGTAAAGGAAAGACATGTACAGAGAAAACACTGATGAAGGAAATTTAAGAAGACCTAAATGGGGGTGCCTGGCTGGCAGAGTAGAGCCTGGCTCAGTTAGTAGTAGAGCACGCAACTCTTGATCTCAGGGTTGTGAGTTCAAGCCCCACATTGAGGGCAGAGTTTCCTTTAAAAATAAAAAGACCTAAATAAATGGAAAGACAACTGGTATTCCTGAATTGAAAGACTCAACAACACTAAGATAGCAATGCCACCCAAAGCAATTTACAGATTCAGCGAAATCCTTTTCCAAAATCCAAGGGCATTTTGAGCAAAAATAGAAAAGCAGATCCTCCAATACATATGGAATTGCAAGGGGCCCCAAATAGCCAAAATAATCTAGAAAAGGAAAAGAAAGTTGGAGGACTCACGCATCCCAATATCTAAAGTTACTATAAAGCTATAGTTGGTACTAGCATGGAGACAAACAAATAGCTAAAGGAGTAGAATTGAGAATCCAGAAATAAACCATACATCTGCGGCGAATTGATTTTTGACAAGGGTGCCTAGACAATCCAATGAGAAAAGAATAGTTTCTTCAATAAATAGTGCTGGGACAACTGTATATTCACATGCAAAAAAAAATAAAGTTGGATCTCTACCTCATGACATGTACAAAAACTAATTCAAAATGGATCAATGACCTAAATATAAAATTTAAAACTATAAAAATTTTGTAAGAAATCACAGGAGTAAATCTTCATGATGTTAGATTTGACAGTGAAATCTTAGATATGACACCAAAAGATGAGCAAAAAAGAAAAAGGATAGATAAATCTGGACTTCATGAAAATTTAAAACTTCTGTGAATAGGATATTATTACGAAATAAAAAGATGACCTCTTGAATGGAAGAACATATTTGCAAATCATGTATCTGCTAAGTATCCAAAATATATATAGAAGTCTTTTTTCAAAGACTTTATTTATTTATTTATTTGACAAAGAGAGAGAGAGAGAGATCACAAGTAGGCAGAGAGGGAGGCAGAGAGAGAGGGAAGCAGGCTCCCTGCTGAGCAGAGAGCCTGATGCGGGGCTCGAACTCAGGACCCTGAAATCATGACCTGAGCCAAAGGCAAAGGCTTAACCCACCGAGCCACCCAGGCGCCTCTATATAGAAGTCTTATAACTCAAATAGAAAAAGACAAACAGTCTAATTAAAAAATAGGCAAAAGTCTTGAATAGGCATTTTTTCCAAAGAAGATATATGAATAGGGAACAAGCACATGAAAAGATACTCAACATAATTAGTCATTAAAAAAATGCAAATCAAAACCATAATAAAGAAGTACTTCATTAACAAACTAAGATGGCCATAATAATAGTAATAACAATTAAGCAAAATAAAAACTGTTGGAAGTTGGTGGGGAAATTGGGATGCTCATGAATTGCTGGTAGGAATTTAAAATGGGGCAGCCCCTGAAGAAAACAGTGTGGTGGCCCCTCAAAAAGACAGAATTACCATATGGCCCAGTAATTCTACTCCTAGGTATATACCCCAAAGTATTGAAAACGGGTACTCAAATAAATAAATAAATAAATAAATAAATAAATAAATAAATATTTACACACACACACACACACACACACACACACATGTGTTCATAGTAGTGTTATTGTTATTCACAATTGCTTAAAGGTAAACAGCTTAAATGTTCATCAATAGATGTGTGGACAATCAAAATGTAGTATATTCATAAAATGCAATATTATTCAACCATAAAAAGGAATGAAGTACTGATAGATGATATGATGGAGATGAACTCCAAAAACATCATTCTAAGTGAAAGCAGCCAGCCACAAAAGGTCACATAATGTATTATTCCATTTATATGAAATATCCAGAATAGGTTAAATCCACAGAGACAGAATGTAGACTGGTGGTTTCTAGGGGCTGGGGGCAGAGGCTGGAACAGGGAGAAATTGCTTAAGTATGAGGTTCTATTTTGGAGCAATAAAACTGTTTGGATCTAGATAAAGGTGGTGGTTGCATAACACAGTGAATGTACTAAATGTCACCGAATTATTCATATTAAATGGTTAATTTTACATTATGTAAATTTCACAATAAATTTTTTAAAGAACTTTAAAGGATCCTTATGTACTGTACACAAAATAACTCTAAATGCTTCAAAAGCTAAAAGCATCAAATATATAGAAGAAAGAGACAAAATTGAAAACTTTCATGTAGTTAAAGGCTTCTTCTACATGACACAAAAAGCAATAATGATAAAAGAAAAAAACTGATAAATTAGACTTCATTGAAATTTTAAAAAATCTGGGGCACCTGGGTGTCTCAGTTGTTAAGTGTGTGCCTTCGGCTCAGGTCATGATCGCAGGGTCCAGGGATCAAGCCCCACATCAGCTCCCTGCTCAGCAGGAAGCCTGCTTCTCCCTCTCCCTCTGGCCCTACTTGCATTCCCTCTCTCGCTGTGTCTCTATCAAATAAATAAAATCTTTAAAAAATTTTTTTTAATCTAATTGAAACATACTGTTAAGGAAAAGAAAATACAACCCACAGAATGGGAAAAATACTGTGTGTGTGAGTGTACATATGACAAAGAGTTTGTATTCAGAAAATAAAAACTTTCAATTTAAGAAGATAAGCAATACAATTTTTTTAATAGGTGAAGATTACAGAAGACACTTTATAAAAGAAGATATCTGAATGGCCACTAACTACATGAACATATGCTCAGCATCACGAAAATTAAAATAAAACTAAGGTACCCCCTCAGATCCACTAGGATGGCTATAATTAAAAGGATCCCACACACTGCTGCTGGGAATATAAAATAGTATAATCACTTTGACAAATATTTCAGCAGTTTCTTGTAAAGTTAAATACATTTACACACTCCATTCCTTTGTATCCACCCAAAAGAAATGAAAAATATGTGTACAAAATGACTTGTACACAAACATTCAGAGTGAAAGACAGCAAATCAGTGGCCTCCAAGGTACAAAGACAGGGTAAGATTTTACTGGAAAGGGGCACAGGTGAACTTTTTGGGGTAATGAAACTATTCCATACCTTAATTATTGTAGGTGCATACATCTGTCAAAATGCCGTAAATGTACACTTAAAATGGATGCAGTTTATTGTATGTAAACTATACTTCAAAAAAAGTTGATTTAAAAAAAAAATAGAAGGGAGAGGAGCCTGAATCCTGAATTGGGACTTGGATCTCTTTAGTAAGATTTCCACAGGCAACTCCCATGAGGGATGCTTCATTGAGGTCCCTGTTTGCGCCAAGGAATGTGGAGGCAAAACATTGTTGGAATAGCTAAGTTATTCACTTGTTCCCTTAAATTTACTAAATGGCATGCTGTATTTCCTGAAATATTCAAAGTATTTATTTAAATTTCCTTTGGGTAGAAAAGAACCTCTCAAATTAGTTTAGGAATAAAGATATGTAAGTTTATTATTCTATACATACCTATACTTTAATTATCTAAATATTTAGTTTCAACCCAAGAAATAATTTAATAATTAAAAACCTTAAGAAGCTTCCTAGGAAATCAAAATTCTGAAAGTAGTTTTAACAGTTCTTCCCTATGGCTAAAGATAAATCTACTTTCTTGTTGACACTTAGTTTTAATTTTCTCTTTACAACTACTTCCACTCCCCCATTTTCCTGCCTCTCTTTTGGTCCATTTCATCTCTAGTCAGATAACAGTATTTAAAGAACTGCATCTGTTATTTGAATATATCAAATATTGGTATATGCATATTAACTGACATGTCTAGCCAATACCTTTAGAAATAAAGTAAAAACGTTCTTTTAAGTCATCCTTCCATTTTATGGTAAAACTAAAGCTAAAAAAAGATAATCATAAAGGAAAAATACAAATTACTATGCCTCAGGAAAGGCAATTAGATTACACTGAATTATATTAAAAGAGATTCTATGGAAAATCACAGTTATCACTTATTTAACACTTACTATGTGGTACACATTAAGAAACTTTAGGTTAGTATTAGCCTGATTAGTAGGTGGAAGAGTCATGACTTAAACTAAGCCTGATGCCAACAACCATGCTCTAAAACAAATCATTACACTATTCCAATATAGTAACTTTAGAATCAATTATTGCAGGGTCTCTGTACTGCCATAAAAATAGAGGAATTTGTTCTACCTACTGCAAACATCAAAACGCTAAAGCAGTCCATCATTCTAATTCCAGGTGTTCAGGATAAACTATCTCAGCATTCTCTCTCTACCCCAGTTCTCAAGTGTAACCCAACTTCCAAATGCTGCTCTTTTCATAATTTCCAGTGATAAAGTGCTACATTAAAGCAACAATGAGAAGGAATGAAATGTACCTCCCACATTTCACTTTGACTACCTGACAAAGGAATGACTAAGAAATGCGCAAAATCTTTAAAGAAGATGGATATAACATGCCTAATGGCATGCCACTCTCACTGTACACAGCTGTATTCACCTGTACCATCTTCTAGATGAAATCAGAAAATCTACATCCTCTCAGCAATACAGACCCTAAAAGTATATCTTCCTGCCACGACACCGTCTCTTCAGGCTAGGTTGTGGAATCAACTCTCAATCACTTGAGGTTGACACAATTTTCTTTTTTAGGGAAATTATAACTTGGGGGTGGATATCGGGACAGCAACAGGAAATACGATTCAATATTTTCAATCAATATTGGGAAAAAGCATTAACTAGTTAAAAATGATTTTATTAAGGCTTTAGAATAAATTATAGAGCTTAAAAGTAATTAAAAACTAAGATGCTTTTTCAAAGTGTTTGTTAAAGAGTTACTACATATTTTACAAATCCCGAATATTCCTAGGCGAACTACAAAACACTCAGTTAAAACATAAAGATCTGGAATTCTTTTTTTTTTTTAAAGTAGGTTTCATGTCTAGTGTGGAACCCAATGCGGGGCTTGATCTTACAACCCTGAGATCAATCTCTGAGCTGAGGTCAAGAGTTGGACGTTCAGCCAACTGAACTGCCCAGGTACCCCTGAAATTCTTTTTTTTAACCAGGAAGGAATTTGTATTTTATAGCAACTTCTCTGTCAGTTTATCTAAGGATTTTGGGTAAATCCACAAGAACCTAAAATAAAATCATAGATTTCATACATACATTACATATTTTGCTCCAAATATAATTCAAAAAGTTGGATCCAGTATTCAAAATATCACTTTTTTTTTTTTTTAGTATTGACAAAGTAAAAGTGGAAAGGTGTTTGTTACTCAGTGGAGGAAAAAGATAAGGAGAATACGTGTATACTTGATACGAAAGAGTAGAAATTAAAGACGACTCCTCTTCATTGTGTTCAATGACAGAATTATTACTGTTATTAGGTTATTGTGTCAGTCTCTGGAATTTTTTACTTTAAAAAAAGACCCATTGAAATTCTATTTTAGAAAAGCAGATAGGGGCGCCTGGGTGGCTCAGTCGTTAAGCGGCTGCCTTCGGCTCAGGTCATGCTCCCAGAGTCCTGGGATCGAGCCCCACATCAGGCTCTCTGCTCAGCAGGGAGCCTGCTTCTCCCGCTACCATTCCCTCTGCTTGTGTGTTCCCTCTCTCACTGTGTTTCTCTCTGTCAAATAAATAAAATCTTTAAAAAAAAAAGAAAGAAAAGCAGATAAAGGAAAACTCTAAAATTGACCTGAAATGTTTATTAAAATAATAAAATCCTGTTTTATTTTCTTTC
Organism: Procyon lotor; assembly: GCA_028646535.1. Taxonomy (NCBI): domain Eukaryota; kingdom Metazoa; phylum Chordata; class Mammalia; order Carnivora; family Procyonidae; genus Procyon; species Procyon lotor. The sequence goes on from CM053612.1 coordinate 33,255,753, forward strand.
ATTAATTCACCTATAATTTTTTACCTTTAATTATGATGGCATGAAAATAGTTATCTGCAAAATGTTTTTCAATTGTTTAAATCAAAAATGTTGACATTGGGGCGCCTGGGTGGCTCAGTGGGTTAAAGCCTCTGCCTTCGGCTGGGGTCATGATCTCGGGGTCCTGGGATCGAGCCCCGCTCGGTCGGGCTCTCTGCTGGGGTGGGGGGAGCCTGCTTCCCCTTCTCTCTCTGCCTGCCTCTCTGCTTGTGATCTCTCTCTGTCAAATAAATAAATAAAATTAAAAAAAAAAAAAGGTTATCATCTGAAATAATTTAGTCCCTTTTGCCTCTTGAATATTTTCAGTTTTGTTCAGATTAAATCAGGACCTGATTTTAAAATGAAGCCTGGGTATGCTAAGTGATATAAGTCAGACAAAGAGAAGTACTATATCATTTCACTTAAATCTGTTATCTATAAAACAAAACAAATGAATAAACAAACAAAAAGGGGAATCAGACCTATAAATACAAAGAACAAACTGATGGTTGCTAGAGAAGACGGTGGGTGATGGCCAAAATGGGTGAAGAGGAGTGTGAGATACAGGCTTCCAGTTATGGCATGAATAGGTCATGGGAATAAAAGGTACAGCATAGGAAATATAGTCAACGGTGTTGCAATAGCATTGCATGGTAACAGATGGTATCTAAGCTTATGAGCAAAGCATAACCATAACCATAACCAAGTAAAACAACCTGAAACAAATGTAACATTATGTGTCAACTATACTCAAATAAAAGCAAACAAAGCCTGGGTAAATAATATTTGCAATGCCTCTTGAAAATCAGAAAGACCTGATTTTGAACTCACCTTCGTTTTTTAGCATATTGACAAATTCAAATTATAATGATTTAACCATCTGGAGAAAAAAATTTTCCCTTTCCATATCTGTGTATCATGGAATAGAGGGAATGAAAATGAGAATATAGGTGTGAAAATCCATTAGGAAACAGATATGTTTATAAGCCCATGTGGTTTTTTTTGGTTTTTTTGTTTGTTTTTTTTTTTTAAGATTTTATTTATTTGACAGAGAGAAACACAGCGAGAGAGGGAACACAAGCAGAGGGAATGGTAGCGGGAGAAGCAGGCCTCCTGCTGAGCAGAGAGCCCGATGTGGGGCTCGATCCCAAGACCCTGGGATCATGACCTGAGCCGAAGGCAGACGCTTAACGACTGAGCCACCCAGGCGCCCCAATAAGCCCATGTTTTTAATATAAGGGTTGTCAATCTGCAAATTCAAATGTGTCAGTCAAATTAGTCAGGAAAACAAATCCAAGCCCCTGAAGAAGAACCTCTTTTCCAGCCTCTAAGAAAGGTGACCTTTTTCAGTTTAGTCTCATTTGTTATTTTACAACATTAGTCTGTGGTTTTTTTCCATTATACAGTATACACAAATGAAGGCATGAAGGCGGTGATAAGGTCTAATAAGCTTGTGACATAAAAAAAGAAGTCTTTATTGCAACTGTGGAGAAAAATGAAATGCCCAAATAGGCTATAAAAGATAAGCGAGCAAACAGAACTGAGAGAGGTGAAAGCAAAAAATGAATTTATCCACTATTAACCAAATTACTATAAATTGAGTATACTCACTCTGAAGTAAAAGCATCTTTAAAAATTTAAAACCCAGGAACTGACCATAAGAACAACAACAACAACAACAAAAAGCTGTTATTTTTCTTCTTCCAAAATGTATCCAGCATCTCCAGGGAGCAAGGGGAATGGGAGATGGGGAAATCCACAACCTATGGAGATAAATTTTGCCAGACAGGGGAAACTTTCAACATACCACATGCGAAGAAAATGTATATAGCTTATTTTACAAATCACAACATAATAAGAATTGACTCTTTCATTTTGAAAGAAAACAATGAAAATTAACATGACCTCAAAGCTAGGGCAAATTGGTTCATTAATAGCCAGCTAGGAAAACTACTCAGAAGGGATACTAAAGCTTAATAAATGCTTCACATTTCAAAAGGCTTCCTGAAACTAAATTAACTCAAAATGGGTAAGGCCATTTCCTACAGGGTCATTGTTCAAGCATTTCTCCTACAAAGTCAAAATGAAGGAAGGTAGAAAAAGAGCCTTCCTCATTTCAAAATAAATGTATTTTTATTTTTTTTAAAGATTTTATTTATTTGTCAGAGAGAGAGAGAGTGCAAGAGAGCGTGCAAACACAAGTGGGCAGAGTGGCAGGCAGAGGCAGAGAGAGAACCAGGCTCCCCACTGAGCAAGGAGCTCGATGCGGGACTCGATCCCAGGACCCTGGGACCTTGACCTGAGCCGAAGGCAACAGCTTAACCAACTGAGCCACCCAGGCGTCCCAAAATAAATATATTTTTAAAATATTTCTATCAATGACCAAATCTAAGACCTTATTATAGGTGAATTCTTTCTTTCCTACATTATCAAAGAGAAAGAAGACAGTTAAATGACTAGAAAATAAAAAACTATTATAATGATCTTAGCTTCTCTTCCCTTAGACTTCACAGGCAAGATCAGAAATACCTCTCTATCCTATGAGTAAAAGGATATTCTGCCTATGAGAAAATTAATTAATCCTAAAAACTTTACTTTCCTTTAATTATATGAAAGCCTTTCAGCAGATGATGTGAAGTATAGAAGAAGTAGAAAATGATCATTACTCTTGAGGTAATTCTTATAGTTTTAGACAGATACATGGATGGATAGATATGTAGGCAGAGACATAAGTATATAGATGACAATATCTAATTTTAGAAGTCTTTGCAAAGGAAATAATCTGAAATACAAATAATTTTGTTTAAAAATGTTGACAGCAATGTTAACTAAAAAATAAAAACAGGCTATGTTGGATCTGTTGTTATTGGACTTCCCCTCTTGCCATAAACTACCGGAAAACTATAAAATATGTGAAATAAACATTTTCAGACATTGGGAAAAGTTAGCAAAGACTGTGGTCTCAATGCTTATTTTTTTTTTTTCTAAGATTTTATTTATTTGACAGAAACACAGCGAGAGAGGGAACACAAGCAGAGGGAATGGTAGCGGGAGAAGCAGGCTTCCTGCTGAGCAAGAAGCCCGATGCAGGGCTCAATCCCAGGACTCTGGGATCATGACCTGGGCCGAAGGCAGACGCTTAATGACTGAGCCACCCAGGCGCCCCCTCAACGCTTATTTTAAACATTCTCCTAAAGGCCCAAACAATATCATAAAGGATAAAAAAGAGTGCAGAATAGAATAAAAGAAGTAAATCCATCTTAATTCACAAAAGACATAATGACATTTGCAGATAATTCTAAGCAATCCATAAAAGAGCTACCATACATAGTAAAATAATGTAGCAAGATCACAGCATACAAGCCAATAAAAGATCAATTGTATTTCTACATACTAACGACAAACAACTGAAAACAGCAAACAAAATGCAATACCATTAATAATACTATTCAAACACATGAATGCTTAGGGATGGATTTAACAAAGTATGTATAAGACCTACACACTGAAAAGTACAAAACATACTGAGAGAAATTAAAGACCTTAATAAACAAATATATATCATGTTCATTCATCAGAACACTGAATACTATTAAGACATTAATTTCCCCCCTAAATGATTTGTAGATTAAACACAATCTCATTCAAAATTCCAGGAATTTTATTTGTATGAGGTGAAAAGCTATTTATAAAAGTCATATAGAAATGCAGGTGTTCCTGGGTGACTCAGTGGGTTAAAGCCTCTGCCTTCAGCTCAGGTCATGATCTCAGGGTCCTGGGATGGAGCCCCGCATAGGGCTCTCGGCTCAGCAGGGAGCCTGCTTCCTTCTCTCTCTGCCTTCCTCTCTGCCTACTTGTGATCTCTGTCAAATAAATAAATAAACAAACAAACAAACAAATAAAATCTTAAAAAAAAGTTACATAGAAATGCCAAAGAGGATTAGGAGGAGAAGGAAGAGAAAAGGAGGAAGAGGAGGAGGAGGAGGAGTGAACCAAAAATTTGAAAAAGAACAAATTTGGAAGAATTTGCACCACCTGATTTATTTTTATTATGTTTTTAGCGTTCTAAGATTCACTGTTCATGTACCACACCCAGTGCTCCATGCAATACATGCCCTCCTCAATACGCATCAGCAGGCTTACCCATCCCCCACTCTCCTCCCCTCCAAAACCCTCAGTTCGTTTCTCAGAGTCCACAGTCTCTCATGCTGGCTCCCCTTCAAATTTACCCCAACTCACTTTTCCTTTTCTTCTCCTAATGTCCTCCATGTTATTCCTTATGCTCCACAAGTAAGTGAAACCACATAAAAATTGACTTTTTCTGCTTGACTTATTTCACTCTGTACCACCTGATTTAAATCTTTATTATAAAACCACAGTAATGTAGAGAGTGTGATGTTAGCTTAAGAAGATACATATAGGTTGAAAGAACCGATTAGAGTCCAAAAATAGACCCACACATACATGGTTAGTAGATTTTCAACAAAGGTACCATGGTAATTCAATTGGGGAAGGGATCATCTTTTCAATAAATGGTGCTAGAACTAGTTAAACAAATGGGAAAAAACACTGAACCAGTATTCTTACCAAATACTATATACCAAATAACTAAATGAGTCAAATGCTAAAACTATCAAAGCAACTTTTATAAGCAAATGTGAAAGAAAATCCTGATGGCTTTGGGGGTACTGAAAGATTTCTTATAAAGGACACAGCCATAACCATAAAAAGGTGATAAACTGGACTGTGCTAAAATTAAGTGTTTACTTCCTGAAAATACCAGTTACAAAATTGAAAAGGCAAGCTACCAAATAGGAGAACATAGCCACAAAACATGTACGTATTAGATTAGACAAGATGTTGTATCCAGAATATATAAAGAGCTCTTACTACTCACCTATAAGAAAACAAAAAAGAAATGCCCTACTGAAGCACATACATAGGTGAATCACAAACGTATAATGTTAATGAGAAAAAAGCTAGACTCAAAAGGTTACATACTGGATAACTTAATCTATATGACATTATGAAAAAAGGTAAAATTAAATGAGTGAAATTAAAATTAAATGACAAGAAAATAAATGAGTGATTGCCAGAAACTGTGGGTAGGTTGGCGGAGGGGGCTCATTATAAAGGGGCAGCATAAAAAAAAATAAAAAAATAATAAAGGGGCAGCATGAGGACATATTTTGAGGCGATGAAACTGTTCTGAATCTTGATTATGACAGTGGTTACATGATCATATGCTTTTATCAAAACTCATAAAATAGTACACCAAAGATAGTAAATTTATTTAGAAATAAAAAGAGAACTGTAAGAAAACTACCAGGTGATTGCAATACTCAGATATCAAAATGGTTAAAAATAAAGAGTAACTACAATAACAGAAATGCAGGCAAGGATGAGGAACAACTAGACCTTTCATACATTGGTGGAATGTGCAATGGTAGAACCACTTTGGAAAACAATTTTTAATTTTCTTGTAAAGGTAAAAATAGACTTATGATACAACCCAGAATTCCACTCTTTGATTATTTATCCAAGAAAATGAAAGCACATGTCCACACAAAGACCTGTTGCAATGTTCATAGCAGAGGAAGTAGGGGAAATTTTGAAGACATTTTTCTCCAGTCTGACTCAGTACTCAGTACTTTTCCACTCCAATTCTTTCTCTTCTTATGCCCCTGGGCCCCTAGGTCCATAAAACTGTGGGAGCTTTTTCTTTGAGGCTTCTTCATCAGTGAGATGACTAGACCCTCAAGTCTGTGCTTATCTACAGGACCTGAAGCCACTTTGTTGAGAAAAATGTAAATGGGAGGCAAGGGGAGTAGGCGTTTGCCCTGGTTTAGTCTCTTGCTTATACAATCATAGTAAGCAATTAAAGACTTGACTGCTTTCATTTTGGCTTGTTTTTGTTGGCTACTCAGACTTAAGAGCTCAACTGAGCTTCTGACAATATGATCATTTAAATTGATGCAAATTACTTCTTGATGAAATTTAACATTATTTTTTTTAATCTCAGGAAATAGGAATGGAAAAGGACTTCCTCAATCTGTAATGATGAAAAACTTAAAGATAAAATAAGAGTGAAATACTATCTTCCCCAAAAGACAGAATGCAAAAATGGATGTCTTCTCTTACCACCTCTATTAAACTTGTACTGGAGGTGCTAGTCAGTCCAAAGAGGTGCTAGCCAGTCCAAAAAGGCAGCCAGCCCAAAAAGGCATGGGAATTGAAAAGGAAAAAGTATAACTCTCTTTACTTGCTGACGATATAATTATGTACGTGGAAAATACAAAGTAACTAATGAAACTAATGAATAAATTTAACAATGCTGTTCTATAACTTGATTATAGATTACACTTACACTATTGTATGGATCTATCAAAATTTATAGAACTGTGCATAAAATCAAACCCTAGAAAAGAAAAAAGAAAAAAATGGGTAATATCTTAGGATAAAAAGTTCAATATAGAAGTGAATCATATGTCTGTATCTTAGCAACAAGCAACTGAAAATACAATTTTTAAGTAACAGCATTTACTATAAAACAATCATATGCATAGGAAGACAGTGAGCAAATGCTGTGCATGATTCTATGATGACTCAGTTAAAGAATATCTAGATTAATCAAGAGATGTACTGTGTTTATGGATTAAAAAAATCAATAATTTTAAGACTTCAATCTTCCTATATCTTAATTGGATTAATATCTTAATCCACAGAATTGTCGCTATTCCTATCAAAAATTCAAAAGGTTTTTTTTTTTAGTAGGAATTGACAAGATGAATCTGAAATTTACATGGAATTAAGAAACAAAACAGATGAATGGGGGAAAAAGAGAGAGAGGCAAACCATAAAACAGACTCAACTATAGAGAACAAACTAAGGTTGCTGGATAGGAGGTAAGTGGGGGGATGGGTTAAATGGGTGATGAGTATTAAGAAGGGCACTTGTGATGAGCACTGGGTGTTGATCCCCAAACCAGACAAAGACCCCACCAAAAAGGAGAATTAGAGACTAATATCCCTAATGAATATGGATTCAAAAATTCTCACCAAGATACTAGCCAATAAGATCCAAAAGTACATTAAAAAGATTTTTCACCATGACCAAGTGGGATTTATTCCTGGGCTGCAAGTGTAGTTCAACATTCGCAAATCAATCAATGTGATACACTATGTTAATAAAAGAAAGGACCAGAACCATATGATCCTCTCAATTGATGCAGTAAAATAATTGACAAAATACAGCATCCTTTCTTGATTAAAACTCTCCATAGCGTAAGGATAGACGGAACATATCTCAATACCATAAAAGCCATCTATGAAAAACCCACAGCAAATATCATACTGGGGGGGGAGGGGCGGAACTCAGAGTTTTTCCCCTAAGGTCAGGAACAGAATAGGGATGCCCATTCTCACCATTGTTGTTCAACATAGTACTAGAAGTCCTAGCCCCAGCAATCAGAAAACAAAAAGAAATAAAAGGCATTCAAACTGGCAAAGAGTTCAAACTCCCACTGTTCACAGATGACATGGTATTTTATGCGGATAACCCAAAAGACTCTACCCCCAAATTGCCAGAACTCATATAGGAGTTCAGCAACATGGCAAGATATAAAATCAATGCACAGAAACCAGCTGCACTTCTATACACTAACAATGAGACAGAAGAAAGAGAAATTAAGGAATCAATCCCATTTACAATTGTACCAAAAACCACAGGATACTTAGGAATAAACCTAACCAAAGAGGTAAAGGATCTGTACTCTAAAAACTACAGAACACTTACGAAAGTAAATGAGGAAGACATGACAAAATGGAAAATATTCCATGCTCATGGATTAGAAGAATAAATATGGTTAAAATGCCTATGCTACCCAGAGCAATCTATACATTCAATGCAATCCTTATCAAAATACCATCAACATTTTCCACAGAGGTGAAATGAATAATCTTAAAATTTGTATGGAACTGGAAAAGACACCAAATAGCCAGAGGAATGTTGAAAAAGAAAACCAAAGCTGGAGGCATTACAATTCCAGACTTCAAGCTATATTACAAAGGTGTAATCATCAAGACAGTATGCTACTGGCACAAAAAACAGACACACAGATCAATGGAACAGAAAAGAGAACCCAGAAATGGACCCTCAACTCTATGGTCAACTAATCTTTGAAAAAGTAGGAAAGCGTATCCAATGGAAAAAGGACAGTCTCTTCAATAAACGGTACTGGGAAAATTGGACAGCCACATGTAGAAGAATGAAACTAGACCATTATCTTACATCATACACAAAGACAAACTTAAAATGGATGAAAGACCTAAATGTGAGACAGAAATCCATCCAAATGCTAGAGGAGAACACAGGCAGCAACCTCTTCGATCTCAGCTGTGGCAACTTCTTGCTAGATACATCTCCAAAGGCAAAGGAAACAAAAGCAAAAATGAACTATTGGGACTTCATCAAAATAAAAAGCTTCTGCATAGAAAAAGAAACAGTCAACAAAACTAAAAGGCATCCTACAGAATGGGAGAAGATATTCGCAAATGACCTACCAGATAAAGGGCTAGTATCCAAGATCTATAAGGAACTTACCAACATGCAAAATACAAATAATCCAGTTTAGAAGTGTACAGAAGATATGAACAGATATTTTTCCAAAAAAGACATACAAATGGCCAATAGACACATGAAAAAATGATCCACATCACTCAGCATCAGGGAATTACAAATTAAAACCACAATGAGATACCACCTCACACCAGTCAGAATGGCTAAAACTAATGAGACAGGACATGACAAATGTTAGTGCAGATGTGGAGAAAGGGGAACCCTCTTACACTGTTGGTGGGAATGCAAGCTGGTACAGCCACTCTGGAAAATAGTATGGAGGTTCCTCAAAAAATTGAAAATAGAGCTACCCTACGACCCAGCAATTACACTACCAGGTATTTACCCCAAAGATGAATGTAGTGATCCAAAGGGGCACCTGCACCCCAATGATTATAGCAGCAATGTCCACAATAGCCAAACTGTGGAAGGAGCCAAAATGTCCATCAACAGATGAATGGATAAAGATGTGCGATATACATACAATGGAATACTACTCAGCCATCAGAAAGGATGAATACTTACCATTTATATCGACATGGATAGAACTGGAGGGTATTATGCCGAGTGAAATAAGCAATCAGAGGAAGACAATTATCCTATGGTTTCAGTCATATGTGGAACTTAAGAAACAGGGCAGAGGATCATAGGGAAAGGGAGAGAAAACTGAATGAGAGGTCATCAGGGAGGGAGACAAACCATGAGAGACTCTTAACTATAGGAAAGAAACTGAGGGTTGCAGAAGGGGAGGTGGGTGGCAGGGTAGGGTAACTGGGCTCTGGGCAATAAGGAGGGCATGGGACGTGATGAGCACTGGATGTTCTGCACAACTGAGGAAATATTGAACGGTACATCTAAAACTAACGAAGTACTATACACTGGCTAATTGAATCTAAATAAATTTTTTAAAAAAATGAGCACTGGGTGGTGTATGGAAGCGAGGAGTCTCTAAATTCTACTCCTGAAACTAATATTACATTATTTGCTGTCTAACTGGAATTTAACTAAAAACTTGATATATAAAAAAGGAAACTAAAAAATACTAACAAAAATTCAATATTAAAGATCAAAAAGTAAAAATAAATAAAATTTATATGGAATCAATAGCCAAGACAATAGTCAAGACAATCATGAAAGAACAAATTCAAAGGAGTCATACTACAAAACTTAGAGTTATTATAACACCAAAATAATTAAGATAGTAGGATATTGGCATAAGGATATACAAAAAGATCAACAGAACAGACTAGTGAGTTCCATCCAAGACCTGTACATACACATTCAACTCACTTTCAATAAAGCCATCAAAGTAAATCAATTTAAAAAGGAATTTTTTTCAATATGTGGTACTGAAATAACTGGTTATCTACATAGAAAAAAATGGGCCTAAGGACAAAATCTGAAACTATAAAGATTCTAGAAGAAAACATATGATAATATTATTGCAACGTTGGAGTTTAAGATTTCCTAGAGAAGACACAAAAGACAATGAAAGGGAAGGGGCATGAGGGAGCTTAGGGTAATAGAGAAAGTTCTGTATCTTCACCTGCTTAGTGGTTACTGTATATATAATTGTTAAACAATTGAGCTGTTCACCTAAGATCAGCATATATTGCTTTTTGTAAATCATACTTCAATAAAATAACTGTTAAAATGCAAACATTAAAATGTTCACTGCAGCTTTACCTGTACAAGCCACAAACTGGAAACAACTCAAATGTCCATAAACAGGTAAAGAGAAAAACAAAGTGGCATATCCATAAGATGGAATACTACATAGCAAGAAAATAATGACCAATGGATACACACCACAACATGAATGACTCTCAAATGCTGAAAGACAGAACAAAGAAAGTGTACATACTATGTGATTCCATTTATATAAATTTTAGAAAATGAAACAAATATGAGAAAGCAGATCAGTAGTTACCTGGGGGTGATGGATGAAAGTGGGAAGGGAGGGAGGGACTATAAAGAGGTATGGAAATCTTTTCCGGTGATATATATGTTCATTATTTTTAATGTATCAGTGGTTTCACAGGCATTTACATAGGTCTCAACTCCTCAAATTGTATACTTTAAATATATGCATTTTACTGAATGTCAATTATACCTCAAAGTAGCTTAAAAACTATAGAGCAGATTTGACCTCAATAAGAAAAGAATTTTCCTTCTAACAACCAGAACAATAGAATTTTAGAATTAATAGGCACTTCCTGGGTATTGCTGACAAGGTAGCATCCATTCCCTATTGGAGCACTTTCGGGAATGGGGCATTTCCATTATTAAATGACTTAATTGTTAGAAAATTATTGATACCAAGTGTTCCTGTAACTCATTCCATTGATTCTAGGTTTTGCCTTTGGTGCATCTAAATCTACCTTCCCCCAAATTCAAAATTCATTCAGCAATTAGCTACTGAGAACCAACTACATGCAAGGAACCAGTCTATACTGTGGCGAATACAAAAATATGTAAGACGAGGATCCTGATGTCATGGGTTTTCCAAATTAGTATCTAAAAATAACTAACTCTAGCTCATTGTCCTTCTTCATCATTGTCTCCTCTGCTGTGGTTTATACAGTGAGAATGTTTCTGACTTGGCAATTGGACTGAAGGTGGTAGGAAAGATACACGAGTACAATCTAGTATCACCACTTTTATTTAGTAGTTTAATTGCATCTACTAGGATGAATAAAATTACAACATCATATTAATAGCTCACCAATCACTAAACCAAAGTGGTATACTGGAAAGACAACTAGAATAAGATTCCTGTTCTGCTTCTGCAACTAAAAGCTGAGTCCTTCATTAATCATTTCATATGATTATATGATCACTATAAAATGATGGAGTTGGTCTCTGTAGAATAGTGGTTTTCAAACTTTTTGGTCTCAAGACCCTTTTACTCCCTTAAAAATCACTGAGGATTCCAAGAGCTTTTGTTTAGTTGGGTTATATCTATCAATACGTACCATATAAAACTGGGTAATATTTAAAATAATTATTCATTCATTTAAAAGTGACAATACTATACCCTGCATGCTAACTAAATAAAATTCAAATAAAAAAATTTTTAAGTGACAATAATGAACCCATTACATGTTAACATATGTTATACATTTTTATGAAAACTAATTACATTTTCCAAAAGTACAAAAAAAGTGTGAAGAGGGACTGTCTGGATTGTTTTATTTTATTTTATTTTTTGGCAAATCTCTTTAATGTCTGTCTTGATAGAAGACAGCTTCCTCATATCCGCTTCTGCATTCACTCTGTTGCAATATGTTGTTTTGGTTGAAATAGTTGGATCTTCATATCTGCTTCTGCATTCATTCTGTTGCAATATGTTGTTTTGGTTGAAGTATATGAAGACAATCTGGCTTTATAAAGTTATATATTTGGGAAATTGAGTATTTTAATAGCCTTTTATGATAATTGTGGATATTTTTTGATACTATGCCAAAGCTCTATAAGTGATAGACTCTAAGGTTAGTTGCAACACAGAATCTGAAACCTCATCAAGTAACTATTTGTAGTCAATTACATTAAAACTCATCGATCTATCTTGCCTCTGAATGGGTCTTTTATCCATGCATGATATTGTAATATTGTAATATCATGCATTAATCATTTGGAAAATATTAGTTTACTGAGATTTGTACAACTTTCACATGTTAACACATTTAATTATACAATATCAAAAAATCATATACATTAATACAATTACCAATCTCATTAGAAAAGACTAAGATCTGGGAAGCTGTTAAGATCATAGTGGCAGATTCAAATTCTAGTTCTAATTCTTACTTGAAAAGTTCAAATTTGTTTATTGGCAACAAACATTGCCAGTAGTTTTCCTTTAAGTGATAGAGTCACTTTGCTCATTTTCCAGAAAATGCTTGCCAAATACCCAAGTCTGAATAACTATAGTTTGTCTCAGTTGTTCTTTCAATAAAAATGTGTTCCATGAAAAGATCAGCTAGTTCAACCCACAACTCAATCAACTGCACACATGCTTTTCCTGAAAACAAGGACCTTACTTCAATATACAGAAGTGTTTTGTGTATACGTCTCATTTTGTCATACAGAATATTAAAAAGATGTGCACTCAAGGGTCAACAATTAATAAAATTAAGGCTACACTGAGACCATTCTTAGGTAAAATTGGCTTTTTATTAAAATAGTCCTCATGTTCTTCCTGATAGAATCAGGAATCTCAGAATTAGGAATCTCAGCGGTCCAGAGACCACACTTTGAAAACCACTGACTTAAAAGATCTTTAATGTCTCTCTAGATCTAAAATGTCCATAATTATGTAAATACTTAATATATTTCATTTATATAACTCTACAAAACATTAGTTTCCTTATTAAGTAATACATCTTACATTTAACAAATACATCAATTTCTTAAAAATCTGTAATTCAACTAATTCTGAGGACAAGCTCATGAGGTCATGAAACAGGAACTATTTCTTCCTTCCTAAAAGAACATTGCTTTTATCCAGATTTTCTTACCTTCCAACCTTTCCAGGCACCAATGTGCTTTGGAAACAGGGGTTTTGAGTCACTGGTCTAACTACTTTTATGGTCCTATTTCACTTGCCAATGTACTTGTATAAATACATACATACAACACAATTCTAATAAGTGAGATGTAAGGGGTGTTTTCAGGGTGGAGGTACGGGAAACCTGAAAAAGTTTTCATTGCTAATAAAAGAGGACACAAATGAACAAACAGTTCATACTCTTCTTTTACTGATCATTGTGGTGTCTGCATGTGATCTCTGGAACTGCACCAGCCATCCTGCTAGTAAGAAGGGCACTAATATGAGAGTAGGCTGTTAGGCAGAGTATGACAGAACAGAAAGTAGAAGGAACCTAGGTCATTATTTGGCTGAACTGATTAAACTTGGAGATACTCTACTTCAAAACTTCTTGTTAAGTGAGCTAAATTTTTCCTTTAGTGTTAAGACAGCTGAATAGTGTTTTCTACCACCTGCAACAGAAAAAAAAAAAAAAGAAAACTTATCTTACATAAACAGGCACTATTATGCCTATCTTTCATATAGGAAATGTTTTACTATATCAGATTGGGAGATTATGGACAGAGAAGGACCTTTCCTCCATTAGCAAAGTCGTAGAGAGCCCAAAATGCAGAACACACTAAACAATTTTTCCCTAGTGTCCCACTCTTAGTATCATTTTCCTCAAGTTCCAAGATCTCCTTCAGTATTCCATTAGTGTCATATACACTGTAAGAAAATTTGGAAGCAATTCAGCCAGTTCTCATAACACATAGGAAGAGTGTTATTTGACTGAATTATAAGATGATGCAAATGCCAACAGAATTTCTTACAGTCTTATTTTAGTACTCACTGTCATAAAACCAATCCCATTAACCTGACTAGCACTTGCTCATAAGCGATGCTTATGAGTCTCCAAGTTAATAAGTAAATGTAATGTTTACATCAGATTCAGTAAAATTTAAAAAAATAAATTAAAAATTGAATTTAGCAAAAGCCTGTTCCATTGTAACATTTGCCTTTGGTTGTCTTTGGTTAGCAAATAGCAAGGGATTTAAGGTTCCCATTTCATCGGGAGAGCAAGTACCATCACAGACTATACTTTTGGTTAAAGGCCAGCAGAAGCTGCTAAAGGAACAAAGGGCAGTTGGACCTGGATAGATTATGAAGGTAAATAAACTCAAGCATTGATGCATAAAATGAGAATCTGGTTTGTTAAAATTAAAGGAGCCTATGTATCAGAGATCACACTAAAGATGCCTCTTCAAAAAACCTCAAGAATTACTGCTATTAAAAATAAATCTTTGTAATGAAGATTTAGTTAAGTGGCTGGGTGGTTCATTTATAATGTTAATTAGAGAGAATATATTTTCAAAAATTACTTCTGTTCCATGGTTGCTATTGTCAGAAGGGAATGAGATAATGGAATCATTACATTTTAAAAAGAGAATCATTAGAGGATAGGACCAAATCAACCAACCAACTGGCAATCAATTGGGCATCAATTCCATAGTCACTGTACTAGATAGAAAAAAAAATTGTTAAGGTTGTCTCATAGGCACTCTTACACACTACTGATAGGAATATAATTGGTAAAACCATTCTGCAAAGTAATTTGGCAAGAGCAGATCTCTATCATTCAGAAGCTTAAAGTTCAGCTATTCAAGTGCCACCTGGAAAAGCCATAATGCGTAACAGTTTGTGATTTTACAGAGGAATACATTTGAACTGCACAAGCTACAAGGCTGGCATAAAGGCAATAAAGTCTCTTAGCCAGTGAGGAAACACAAGAAGAAGGTAAAGTGGGAGTGGTACAAAATGGATGGGGGACCTCTGATTCCACGTATACTTACTAGTTTGTTTCTTAAAAGAGGAGACGGGGGCTGGAATAGCATCACCCCAAAGTGAGAAAAACAGATTAGCAATTAATGGAGGAAAGGTCCTGGAGTAACACTAAGGGAAAGATGAAAGCAAGGGACAGCACTAGACAAAGACAGAGCCATTCAAGTGTAAGCATCATAGGCAGCTGTGGGGTAGGGAATGGCAAAGAGGGTGAGAAGGGTGAGCAGAAGGGGCTCCCATTTCAGATGCATTCCACAACTCTCCTAGGGAAGGGGGAATGCCAATGGTTTTGGGGTATGTTATATCCTTGCTATTGCTAGGAGGAGGTGGGTGGCGGCGAAGGGGGTAGTATTCCTGGAGAGCAGGCTCCATCTTCTGTCCAGGGGAGAAATGCAGAGGTATGCATGGTGTACAAAATTACAATTTAGGCCCTTGAGGATGGATGGCCTAGGCAATTAGAGTAAAGAGTTATTAAAGGATGGGCCAGTTGTGAGTGTATGTTTAAAATCAAGTCAAAGGGTGCCTGGGTGGCTCGGTCCTTGGGCATCTGCTTTAGGCTCAGGTCATGATCCCAGGTCCTGGGATCAAGCCCCACATCAGGCTCCCTGCTAGGTGGGAAGCCTGCTTCTCCCTCTCCCACTCCCCCTGCTTGTATTTCCTCTCTCACTGTGTCTCTCTCTGTCAAATAAATAAAGTCTTGCTTAAAAAAAAGGAAAAAATAAAATAAAATAAAGTCAAGTGACCAGTCACAGGAAGGGGTTATGGACAGGGCAGTGGGAATTATTCAACTTTTCAATATGACTTTCTTTTTCTGTATTATCTATCATGTATGAAAATACAGAGTGAGGAAAATCTCATGAGCAGGTTTTAGAGCCAGACGGTTCTGATTCAAATCTTGGCCCAATTATTTACTAACTGCATGACTTTGGTCAAGTTATTTAACTACCTTGTAGGCCTCAGATTCCTTATACATAAAAATGGGAATAATATTATCTACCTAACAGATATAACATAGTAACTACTAAAAAAAAGTTAGCTATTAAAACTTATCTGTTGATATCACCTTCCTAAATGTCAGGGTCTACTGCATGTACTAAAGACTTTGAAAATACTAACGGCTTTTAACCCACTAATTCCCCATAAAGGAGGAAGTACTAATAAAAGAATACAATAAGAATTATTCATGGCAGTTTCTCTTACAATGGCTTTCAGAACTTGAAAATTAAAAATATATTCTATAGGGGCACCTGGCTGGCTCAGTTAGTAGAGCATGTGATTCTTGATCTTGGGTTGTGAGTTCAAGCCCCATACTGGGTATAGAAAAATATCTTTAAAAAATATTCTATAAAAGTGAATAAGAGAAGGAAAAGTAAAATAAAAAAGAAAGAGGGGGAGGTAAACCATGAGACTCTAAAATATAGGGAACAAACTGAGGGTTGCTGGAGGGAATGCAGTGGAGGGATGGGGTAATTGGGTGATGGGTTTAAGGAGGGCATTTGATGTAATGAGTAATGGGTGTTATATGTAACTGATGAATCATTAAATTCTACCCCGGAAACTAATACTACACTACATATGAACTAGTTTGAATATAAACAAAAATTTTTTTAAAAAGTGAATAGGTAATTTAGTTGTGTATATAAATTATATACAGTCATTTAAAATAGTCTGTTTATTTTTTTAAGATTTATTTATTTATTTGAGAGAGAGCATGAGCAGGAGGGGCAGAGGGAGAAGGAGAGAGAGAATCTCAAGCAGACTTCACACTGAGCGTGGAGCCCTAAGTGGGGCCTGATCCCAGGACTCTGAGATCAATACCTGAGCTGAAACCAAGAGTCAAACACTTAACTGGCTGCACCAACCAGATGCCCCTAAAACTAGTATCTTTTTTAAAATATTTTGTTTATTTATTTGAGAGGGAGAGACAGCGAGAGAGGGAATACAAGCAGGGGGAGTGGGAGAGGGAGAAGCAGGCTTCCCACTGAGCAGGGAACCCAATGCAAGGCTCGATCCCAGGACCCTGGGATTATGACCTGAGCTGAAGGCTGATGCTTAATGACTGAGCCACCCAGCCGCCCCTAAAACTAGTATTTTAAACAAAGAATTTTAATAACATGGGAAAATGCTTAATAAGTGAAAAAAAGCATTAAGATATACAAGTGTACATGAAGTAATCCCAACTTTTTAAAAATTTTAACCAATTTACTTTTTTTTTTTTAAAGATTTTTATTTATTTGACAGAGAGAAACACAGTGAGAGAGGGAACACAAGCAGAGGGGATGGGAGCGGGAGAAGCAGGCTTCCTGCGGAGCAGGGAGCCCGATGTGGGGCTCGATCCCAGACCCTGGGATCACGACCTGAGCCGAAGGCAGACACTTAAGGACTGAGCCACTCAGGCGCCCCCCAATTTACTTTTTTTTAAAAAAAGATTAGATACATAAAGAGGAAAATAATTAATAATAATTGGGGCTATTTCTATGCTGTTGATAGAACTATGGTAATATTTTTATTTTCTTCTTCATAATTTTCTGCATTTTTCAAGTTTCCAATACTAAGCATGTATTACTTTTGCTATTAGAGAAAACCAACATGTAAATTGGTTGAACAAATGAACAAATATACAGTTCTTGCCTATAATCTAATAGGAAGAACAGATAAAATCCCATGAAACAAAATGCTTCTAAGACCAAATACATTTTGATACTAGACAGGAAGAGGCTAAATATTACAAATGTTCAAAGAAAAGTAAAATCAACCATTGATATGTAATGATAAGGGTTATTTCACAGAAAGACTATTCTCACTAGCATGTAAACTCCTCAGAGTTGTCCTCAGAGACAAGAAACTTGACTATCTTATTTAGTTTTATCCAGTGTCTAGGACAAAACCATTTTGTGAACAGTACACTCCAAGAGGGTAGAAATAAAACAACGTACACAATTCTTAAGTACTTACAAGTAGCTGAATAAATATCAGCTGGATGAATATAAACATCACACTGTAACTGAGCAAAGATTTGGATCCATAGGATTCCAATCAAAATGGAGAGGCAAGGGGCACTTGGGTGGTTCAGTCAGTTAAGTATCTGCCTTTGGCTCAGGTCATGATCTCAGGGTCCTAGGACTGAGCCCATGTCAGGCGCTCTGCTCAGCAGGGGGCCTGTTTCTCCCTCTTCCTACTGCCTACTTGTGCTCTATCAAATAAATAAATAAAACCTTTAAAAAAATGCAGAGGCAAAATACATATGTAGTATGTAGTGCTCAAGGGATTATATGAAAGCTCACCTAGACTAGAATGGAGACTGTATATTGTAAAATGTAAAGAAAAACAAGGTTGGATGGAGGGAAAGATCACAATAGACCTTCCTTGAAAATCAGGCAGAGAATTTGAGAGTTAATGCATTAAAAAATGACAAGTCAATAATTTGTAATGACAGTAATGAAATCTTAAATTTATTCACGATTTGCCAAGTATTCTAAATGCTTTACATAACTCCTCTCATTTTATCCTCAAAACAACCTGTGACATAGGTTCCAACCACCCCCTTTTGCCAATAAGGTAGTTAAAGCTTAGAGGTTACCACTTGGTTGAAGGTGACACATCTACCAGTCAGATTCCCAGTCTGACTCCAGAGGCCACGCTTTTAAAGATTCTGCATAAGACTTCTCCAAAGCCCACAAATCACGTCCGAGGAGGGACACCAGAAAGCAGTGAGATTCCACAACATCAAAGATGTATTTTTATTCTGTGGTCTTGGATTGGAAATCAGTGATATCAGTAGAAATTCATGGTTTTTAATACAAATATACACAAAGAGAGATTGCAAAAAGCTAGATAAATACGTGGGTATACATCTGTGTATAAATACATCTATTTCTTAGTTTTGTCTGCTGAAAAGGCATAGAAGCAATGAGACCTCAATAGCCATGAGCACACCAGGCACCCAGACCTTGACTTCTAAATATCATTATCCAATAAAAAGAATCAGAGCTCCCTGGAAAAATGGCTGATTCCAGGGTTGGGGCAGCAAAAGTAGAAAAAATAAGGCTGCAACATCTTGTAGTACCAGAATGTTAGGGAATGCTCAAAAAATGACAGGCACACACTGAAAGGTGACAGGAGCCAACTGGAAGAAGCTCCTATTGGCCAAATCTGGGGTAATTTCAGCAAAAATACAAGTAAAAAATAGCAAAATTCATTATAACTCATAGAATAAAATAAATATCCATAACTCCATACTGCTAGAAGTAACTGAATGGATAATAAGTAAGTAACAGAGAAGGTAAAGTTCTTTACTATATTAGAATTCAATTATTAAAAGCATAAAATGTTAAAAACTGAAAACCACTATCTGGCAAATATCACAGTAATAGTTATTCAGGTCAGAATCTTCAATAGATGCTAATTTTAAGCAGGCAAAAGTATGATGAGAAACAGGATATTTACATTGTCTCACAATATCACCTCACACAGCCTTACAAGATCAGCTTTCTTCGTAATTACAAAAGGAAAAAACAGTGACTTTATGGCATATAAACCTGGTAAACACAACAAGAATCCATTATCAAATCATATCATATCAAATCAACATCAAATCATATCAAGGTTAATTCAAGGTCAAGAGTCTCATGTGTTGAATATATAGACATCAAAAGTCAAATAAAAACACAGAAAAAATGTACACACTCTTACACAAAGGACAGACTCATTTACATATATATGTATACATATACATATATACACACAAAACTAAAATTATATAGGTAGTTGAGTAAATAGAATTTGATATGATGGTTAGGTAAATTGGTAAAAACAGAAGTGAACTGGGCAACTTAAGCAGAGTGCCACCATATACACATACACTGTTTTATCATAATAGACATGCTACTGAAAAGTTCAGCATATTTAAAATTATTATGGAAACTGACAAATTAAAAGAATAAAGCCAAACTTTTTTCAAAATAATCATCCACCAATTATAGTTGTTTTATAAATCTAACTTTTTATATGTGATAGTACGAAAGTCACATCTTAAAAAAAAAATCACATCTTCAACAAGCAATTGCTTCTAGATTGCTTTTAAATTATCTCTCTGTATGTAGACATATGTACAAAGATCAAACTGATCTCTATTATGATCTTATTGTAAATCCAAAGTTGTTTCCATTATATGATGCTACTTCTTCTAACATCAGCAGGAAAAGAGATAATCCCCATTATCATTTCCATTTCACCTCCTGTGTCTCCCCCACAAAAAAAAAAAAAAAAAAGTAGCAGAGATCCAAACACTCTGAACAGCAAATAAGTCTCTATAAACCACATACAAAGGAGGTACTATAGTGCGGTCATTGAGGGTGAAGAATTTGGAGTCGAACTGTTGCAATTTCCAGCCCCACAACTTAGTACCTATGTGATTTTTTGGAAGTTACTTAACCTCTATGATCCACAGCTTCTTGATCTGTAAAGCAGGGATAACAATGACATATATCTTATAGGTCTGTTGTGAATACTAAATATGATAATGTACATTGCCATATTAGCACCATGCTTGGCACGTAGTAAACACTCGAAAATTTAAGTTATGATCACAGTGTCAACAAATTCTTCCTATGGAGCAGTTACTTCATAGTATATACTTCAGAGGAAAAACTGTTCTAGGTCACAAATGATACCACTACCCTCAGTATGTTGTTGCCACTAGTCACAAGAGAGATAGCACGTTTAAATTAGAAAAGCCTATCTACTCCACTGTACAAAAAAAAAAAAAACTCGCTAATTTGTATAGTAGGTGGTAGTACAATTTTACATACCATATCCATAAATCTAAGTGCATATCCTAGTGATAGTAAGTATGGATTTGATCACCTTTACATAAAAATATGTTATTTCCACCACTAGAAATGACCTTTGCAACCTAAACTTGCCTTTTTCTCATACTGTTAACCTTTTCAGCATATAGGTTACTCTCTCCCACCTAATCAACACTCTGCCTAAAAAAATCTTCCATGTATTTATGATATCCCAATTTGGCATGACTTCAGAGATATATCATTTAACTATGAAAAACTAAAGCAGTTCTTATAAGTATCAGTGTTCTTCCTGATATAAAAGTCCCAATACCAGACTACTTCAGTCAACAGTCAACCCCACTACCACCCATTTTACTCTGGAGAAGGTCACCAATATCCCCAGCACTAATATGGATAGAAGATACCATTCTTATCTTTGAGATGATTAAAACATTTCACCTAAGTAGGATACTGATGCGTGAAGCAGAAAAAACAAACCCCTGGCTTTATTAGAGGCACAATGTCCTAATGATAAATAGGATATAAAATGTTCTTTTAAAATTATATAGAAATAGGAGGGGGGGTGTGGGTGGGTAGGGATAGGGTGGCTGGGTTGTGGACATTGGGGAGGGTATGTGCTGTTAAGTGCTGTGAAATGTGTAAGCCTGACGACTCACAGACATGTACCCTGGGGCAAATAATACATTATATGTTAATAAAAATTAAAAAAAAATTATATAGAAATAAAAATGAAAAAAATTGCATGGTATCTTCTGTAACTACTTCATGAATACACAATCATTACAGTCCAAGAAAACAAGCTTGCTCCCAAGTTTTGTCAATCATAAAAAGAAATCTCACTTTTAATATAATTTGTTTTAATACAAATTGATATATAGTATTGTTATACATACCTGTATGACTGATATTGGGTGCACATTTACTAATAGCAACATCAAAGGAAAAAAAGAGAAATATTTAATCAAATACCCACAAAACCTATGCCCCTGGGCCAAAATGCCATAAGCGGTAAGCACCAAGAAGATGTTTTTAAAAATAACTATTTTCAACAACACAACTGTAGTTTTATCCGAGGGTCTATAAGTCCTGTTAAGTGGCAAAACCTTATCCCAATTAGATGCTCTGCATCAAAAAAGCAATTTTAAGTCATCTCTAATTTTTCGGAGGAAAAATTACAATGTGGCCTATAGTCATGGTTTTTCAGAAGACTCGCTATCATAATTACGTTCTGCTTAGAGTAATATGAAAGTTAGTGTTCATACCTTGAGTACACATTTTCTGGAGGCTAAAAGGACAATGTAATCTGAGGTGTGCAGAGTGTATAGAGAAACCAGACAGCTAACTTAAACGTGGACCCAGATAAGCCATAACTTAGCAGCTGCATATATAAAGAATTGATAAGTCACTCAACCACAGAAGGCCTAAGCCATGATCTTATATGAAAGTGTTTTTAAAACCACCCATTAGGACCACTCAAATGTAATTTTTAAATAATTTGTCGCATACTTAATTCTTTCAAGGTTAAACGAAATGAAGGATGATGGGCTTCAGGCTGGAGAACATTTTAACAAAGCTATTCATTCCTTTACATCAGCCTCGTCCCCAGAAAGACAGTGGGTGGGACTACCCAGAGATCCTTCTAGGAGATATATTGGGGTTTTAATTCTACATTCCTAAAACTGAGTGGAACTTTTTGCTCTGTCATTGCACAGGTGCATCCCCCTCCACTGTCCTTTAAATCAGGACACTGATTCTCCTTTGAAAAAAGAGAATTCTTTTCCTTTAAACAGGTGATGGGCATATTTGCGATTTGTTTGGCTGCCTTAGTAAGATTTTTTTTTTTAAGTAAACAACAAAAAATCAGAACTAAAAAAAAACCCACAAAACGAAACCCTACAACTCCGAGAAGACCTGAAGCCTGAGGCCATCCGTCTTTACCTCCCTCCTCTTCGGTGTGTTACCTGAGCGTTTGCCATAAGGACGTCAAAAGGGGGACAAGGTCTCTACAAGGGCTTTAGTGGCCAGAGGGTGAGGGCAGGTTCGTGTGGCCTAAGGAAGGGCAAAAGGGAAGCACTTCCTGGGCGCGCTCAGCACTTTGATGGAAGCTGGATACAGAAAAGGCAAAATATTCAACTACAGACCAGGTTTAAAAGACTGCGTGGGCTGGGTACAGCTAGTGTAAAGGTTAGCGGGCAGGCAAGGGAAACAACCCGAGGGCGGAGGGTGGGGAGGCAAAGTTTCAAATACCCTCCAGAGCCTAGTGAGCTATTAACGTGCGTCCCCCACCCCGGCTCCGCTCTGCACCCCCGCCCCCCCAGAGCAGCAAGCTGCAGGGAAGCCAGCAACCCTATTTTTAAAAGTAAAGCTCTCCCCTGGGCTGGAGAACGCTTGAGTTACCAGCGTTGTAAATAATGTTTCTTCCTAAGCAAGTGAGGGCAGACTGGAATTCCCTTAGCCAAGGCCGAGGTGAAAGGGAGGTAAAGGGACAAAAAAGTAATTTCTGCCTGAGAGTGAGATGACTGGTTGGGGGGGGAGTGGGGGGGTAGAAGGAAGGACTTACCGCAGCCTCTGCAGGCTGCCCCCAAAGACTCAGGGCCAGTAAGAACAAGCCGGCAGCCAGGCTGACTCCACGCAGTTTCATTCTTCTCCGGCTCCGGCAGCTCCTTCAGCACCCGCACGAAATCCCTAGCTAGCTCTGAGCAACTGACATAATCTTGAGTTTATGGGGAGAGAGCTAGAGGCGGAGAGGGACAGCGAGGGTGTCCCAATTGTGCCCGTCAGCTTAGGTGAGGAGGAAGCTTTTTAAGAGTGGAGGGGGTGGGAGAAAAAAGAAAAAAAAGGACAAGCTCTTCTTCCCTCCCCCCCCTCCCCTCCCCAAAGCCCGTCTCTCGGGAGCACTTTTCCCTTCTGTCTGGACTTGCAAACTTTTTCCGCACGCAAGTCCCACAGCTCAACTTTCCTCCCTGTCTCCTCCCGCACCGCCCCCTCCCCACCAGCACTGGGGAATTTGAGGATCACTCCGCCACCGCTTCAGACTGCACCAGCAACCTGCGAGGGAGTGACGCTCAGTTATTTGGGGGAGGGAAACTTCCAGATCAGTTGACTGAGCACTATGAGTCCAACCGGGAAGCTTTTCTATTCGTTCACTTGCACCTTCCGTTGGTATTACTCTTCCCTGCCCCGTTCCACTCTCATTGGTGAGAGCACCAAAGCCAATTACAAATAGACCTGAGCTGGGACTATTTTTTTAGCGGATGGATCTTAGAGGAAACATTTTTATTGTTAATGGTTAGAAACAAATTTTGGTCGCTGCTCTCTGGGCTGGTGGAGTTGCCTTCCACCTGCTAGCAGGACAATTTCTACGTACAATAAAATATGTGAAAAATATTAGAACTGTATAAATATGTTTATATGATTAAATATATTCTTACAACCAAAGAATTGGGAAAATGAACCTACTTAGGTGTATGAGAACCCTTTACGCGTGTTTTAAACATCTAAGATTGAGGAGCATTCAGTAGGTATTAGTAATTATTGTATGGTTGGGTGTTACTGTAATACAATCATATCTTTTTATTTAGCCACACTGCTAAATGCTATAATTTTTACCCTTTATATTGAATAATATAAAAGGTATTGACACTCATTGCGGTTGTGTTTCTGAAGGATTCTATACAGGGAATTAAATAACTTTCGTGCAGTTTTCTTTAAAACTAACAAAAACACCTAACTGGAAACATTTATGTAGAGTTAATGGCAGTCGAATTGATGTTTCCAAGATAAAGTAGACTTGAGCATTACTTTGGTAATCCTGATCTACAGATTTGTTAAATCTGTAGATTTACAGATTTGTTAAAGTACCAACAGGCCCAGAAAATATTTTGTGTGGACTCCTTTGGAGGGTCTTTTGGGGATTTGCTCAAGATTTCTTCAGAGCATTTCTGTTATCTCAGACCCTAGAATTTGCCACTTGAGAGTCTTGCGAGGGTTTGGACCTATTCATGGGGGCCACTCATCCTTAGGTTCCACTCAGCTTTGGGTAGATTTACAACTCCAGAAACAACCACCCCCCCCCCAAGAGTTTAGTAGACTATCAGAATGAGTGTTGTATGCAATTGGGCGAGTGTGCAAGGGCACTTTGGGGTCCATCTGTAGGAGTCCTGTGCCCTAAATCTATTTACGTATAAGAGTTAACAGTGGTTTATGGAAGTGTATGCTGCATAGTTGCTTAGATCTTAGTGTATAGGTCTCTATGAGCCTGCGCGTGAAGCTGTGGAGATGCGTGGGAATGCTATGTGCAGAGGTGCCTGAAAGTGAGAAAGACGCCAGGCTGCCCAAGGTAGGGGGGATGATTGACGGCAGACAGCCCCGCCCCTTTCCCCTCCATTCCTTCCTCTCCTGGTGTATGGAACTATCTTTTGAGTGCGGCAAGTTGTAGCGGGCACCGCTGACTGTTTCCCTTTGGGCACTTCTTATCTAGAAGCTGAGTTTAGTTTCTTCCGAAGTGAGCCACTTCGCCCCCCACTAGCCCGTCCTCCTGAATAAGGAAGCAGCCGCCAAGCATCAGCGGAGCCCTGATGAGCCCCGGCTGTGGAGCCGCTTAGCTGTCTCCCGGGACCCAGCTCCGGAGGAGCCGCAAGCATGCACCCTGGGTGAGCTGTTGCTGCCCTGAGCTCCCCTCCCTCTTTCCTACTTTGAGCTACTTTGCCAGACCGGGACTATACTTGTACTTATGTCATTGCAGAGAAAGTGGGGGGCAGGCAGCCAAAAGGGGTCGGGGACTATGGACAGACATAGGACCCCGGAGCCTCGAGAGCCCATGTTACTCACCCTTCCTCCTGTTTCAGGTTGTGGCTGCTCCTGGTTACGTTGTGCCTGACCGAGGAACTGGCCGGAGCTGTGAGTCTCTTTTCCACCCCCCAGACCCTTTTTCTCTCCTCCTCCTTTGACCCCTTCCCATTCCACCTCTTGTGTTTGTGTTAGGGGGTTACAGAAGGTTGCACTGGGAAACAGTCCACGTCACTCTCCTTCCTAGGGGGAGTTAATGGGGTTCTTAGGAATAGCACAGCGTCACGCTTATGCCTTTGGGACTCAGGCATCTTTCTGTCCCAAAACTTCCTAACGGGTTGGGAAAATAAAAGTAGAAGACACAAGAGATGAACATTTCTGAGCCTCTTCCCAGAGGATTTTAAGATGACTGACATCTGATGCTTTTCTCTGCATCTCCCTCCAAGGCAGAAGAAATATAATTTTCCCTGGTCTACCAGAACATGAATTGGCACACAAGTTTGAGAGTGGGAGGAGAGCCCAAGGAGTAGGACTTGAAAGTGCCGCGAAAGTTATGGAAGTTAAACTTATTTGCTTGTGATCCTTTGACAGTAGCAGATGACAACATCTGTACTCTTTAACTACATGAACTGAACTAATATCACTAGATTACGTTCAGTTTCTGTCTGATGTTTCCTTTCACTGGTTTTCTGTGTCATCAGAAAGTTTAGAATAGAAAAAAAAAAATCTGAAAATTAACATTTCATAGGCTGTTAAGATATCATCCATCAAATTAGCTAGGGACTGCAGGCAAAGGAATTTCTGTAGACATCTGATCAAGAAAAGTCTAATGGATCCCAGAAAGTAGAGAGAACCCCCAGTGTAATTAAGAGGATAATTTACCAAAGGTGGAGTGACCCAAATAATCAGAGATATTGCAGATTTGCAGTCTCGCTAGCTACTTATGCTGGAAGAAGTAAAGTTAGCTGCTGAGTTCAAATATGAAGTTGTTTTACTATTGAGTACGATTTCACTGCTCTATTTAATAAACTGTTAATTGCCAAAATCACACACCATATAGATGATAGATATTTACCTTGTGGGTCTGACAATTTAAAATGATGGGCCGTATTTGTAATACTTGAAATATTTGTAAATACTATTTGTAGAGCCATACTTAATTCAATGCAATAAAATCAGCTAATCCATTTATGAGGGGAGAGAGGATTACTTTATCCTGGTACATATCTTAAAGAAAATATCAGGATGAAGTGAAATGATTTCTCTTAAGAAAAGAGATTGATGTCAAAATACTCGACTTTTAACATCTTGTGACACCCCTCCCAACTCAGAACCTCAACTCTTATGTAAGTAAATTCTAGACTTTGTAAACAGGAGTATTGATCTACAGTTCTGTGTACTTCTCCATCTGATTCCCCCAGTACACAAGTTTCGTTATATGTTACCTTGAGGCTCAATACTACATTTATTGAAAATGCCAGGTTTTGATTAGTGAACAATTTGTCCAGGAATCTTGCCACTTGTAAAAATGTTATGCTGGGGCAGCATACCCTCCAGCTAAACCTTTATTTTCAGACTCCAGCTGATTGTATTCAGTGTTCTTTCGGGGAAAAGCATTAACAAATCATTCTAGATAGCTGGGGACTTCCCAAACATTGCATCTTATCACTTGATACCCTTAAAAGTCACTGGAGGATTATGCTTTAATTCTAAGAAGTATTGAAGTGTGACTCCAAAATCAAGCACTGCTTTGGTGTATGGCTTTCAGATTCTGTCTCATTGTTTTACAATGTCACCCGCTATGTCAGTGTGAGTGGCCCCAGTAAGACTAAAATAAACCTTGAGATACACTGACAATATTTTTTTTTACCTTTATTTACATCCAGAGCTGCTTCCTTCACTGCTGTTCACTTTTGCATCATATCGTTGGGAGTGTAAAGCTAATTTTTTTTTTTTTCATTTGGGGGAAAATAGCAAAGAAAAAGAGAAGAGTTGCTGGATGAGTTCTCAAAAGGTGACTTTTCCGAGGGAAAGTTTTTTGTTTCTCCTCTTCTTGGTAGATTCTCCTGCGCATTGGGTGGTTCTCATCTCTCAATTCCAGTTTATCCTCTGGGTTTATAATGTTTTTCACCTTTCAAATGGCTTTAGCTCTTTGAATTCTCTGTACCTTGACTAATATCAATGGAAAATAACTTTTAAATAGATTGACGAGGAACTAGGTTGTGCTCCTCTATTAGAAAGTGTGTTCACTGTGAGCGTGAAGTTGCCAATAACAAAC
Source organism: Procyon lotor (assembly GCA_028646535.1). Classification (NCBI taxonomy): domain Eukaryota; kingdom Metazoa; phylum Chordata; class Mammalia; order Carnivora; family Procyonidae; genus Procyon; species Procyon lotor. Next base: position 33,283,633 of record CM053612.1, read on the forward strand.
AGAATCTTGGTGAGCATTTGAGATAGGGTCTTTTAGGCACTTTTGATTTCTCTTTGTCAGAGTTTATAAAGCAGTGCTCTTTAAAGGATGGAAAGCTAAACGTTAAAACCTGGGATTAAAGAATGAGTTTCCATTAAATTTCTTTTAAAAGAGTGATGATCTTCAGTGAGGTGAAATACTTGCACAATTTATCTGAATGAGATAGAGCCTAGGATTTCAGAATATCCATAATCATTTTTGGTTATTAAGTGCCTGAGGCATAGCGCACAAAGAGTTATTTAAACATAGTCTCTAACTCTCTAGGATTTTACTTTCTCAGACAATGGTGGTCATTATGTTTCTTAAAAGATAAGATACCTAATGATAAATTATTATCTGCCTGTACCTGCACTGTGTTAAAGAAAAGACTAGAAAGATTCATATCTCACCATAGGCCAACATGTCTAGCAGTTAAAATATGAAACCAAAGTAGTCAGGGTCCTTATATTTTCTTCCCAGTTTGTCTCAAATCTGCTTTTGTAAAAGCTCTAATACAACCAAGTATATTTAAAGTCAAAGCCTAGGGAGTGTTATCTGGGTAGAGAAGAGACAAAGGGGAGAAAACATATGTCTGGTTGTCCCCTCCTGCAAAGAGCCCAGGTAAATCAAGGTCTGATTGAAATACAAACTTATTTCCTTAAAGTTGTGACTTCCCCAAGTTGGTCCTTTCCACTGTGATGTTCAGCCCTAATCGCAGCCATCGAAATGTGAATAGAGTGTTAGGGATTTTCAGAGATGGAAGAAGTTTCTTCCTACTCTAAGGATCAAGAGGAGTATTTACCTTATTTGGGGTTGCGTCTTTAAGAATTCTTTCTTTAAAAAAAAAACAACTTTACTGAGATACAATTTAAATACGATAAATTCACCCATTTTATGTATACAGTTCAATGCTTTTTAGTAAATTTACCAAGTCGTGCAACTATCGCTATATCCAGTTTTAGAAGATTTTCATCACCTCAGTATGATCCTTCATATCCAGTCACAGTTAATCCTCATTCCTACCCCTAACTCCAAGAGAACATGAATCTACTTTTCTACCTCTACAGATTTGTCTTTTCTGGGCATTTCATATAAAGAGGACAGAATCGTATAATATGTAATCTTTTGTGTTTGGCATCTTTCACTTAGCATAACGTTTTTGAAGTTCATTCATGTTGTAGCATGTATCAGTATTTTACTCTATTGGTATTGGCATTTGATATTGGTATTCCATTATGGATATACCCCATTTTGTTTATGCATTCACCAGTTAATGGACATTGGGCTCTTGCTACTTTTTGGCTATTATGAATAATGCTGTTATGAACATTATCATGCAAATCTTTGGACATTCAGTTTGCATTTCTTGAGTAGTTCTGTAGGAACGGAATTGCTAGGTCATATGAAACACTTATATTTATATTTATTTAAATCTTTTGCCCCTTTTTAAGATTCAGTTGTGTTATTATTGAGTTGTAAAAGTTCTTTTTATATTCTGGATACAAGTCCTTACATTATAACTTGCAAATATTTTCTCCCTATCTGTGACTGATGGCTGGTCTTTTCATTTTCTTTTTTTTTCCCAAAGATTTCATTTATTTACTTGACAGAGAGATCACAAGCAGGCAGAGAGGCAGGCAGAGAGAGAGGGGGAAACAGGCTCCCCTCTGAGCAGAGAGCCTGATGCGGGGCTTGATCCCAGGACCCCGAGACCACGACCCAAGCTGAAGGCAGCGGCCCCAACCAACTGAGCCACCCAGGCGTCCAGGTCTTTTCATTTTCTTAATATGAAATTTTAAAATAGTCCTCTACTTTGCCTTCTAACAAATGTCCTATATCAGCTAGCTGTGAATAATCATGGTATATAACATATATATGTATGTATATATGTACATACAATATGTACATCCCGAGATACATATTCTTGGGATGACTAAAGATACTGAAACATACATATGAGTACATCATCAAAGGAATCTTCAAATGACTACATAAATGGATAACACATAGATGATATTGTAGCTACACTATTGATAGGTCAAATACAAACATATTTTAAGACAAGAGAGGAGGGGAAATAGATACTATTTAATGTGCTACTAAAGAAGCAGATATATAATTCTATATCACCAATTGGTTTTATTATATGTTTTGATTATTATATTTCAATATGATTGGTTTCCACTGTAATCCCATGTATTTTACTGAATACATTTAAAAAATTATTCTGAAAAAGAGTCCATAGCCTTCACAAGACTGCCAAAGTAATCTGTGACATTAAAAAAAACCCTAGTTATACAACTGGTTTTTAGAGTAAACAAATTGTCACTTTCTAAGGCTTGTTCAGGAATGAGGGCATTTGCATTTTCTACAAATACCAATAACCTATTTGATTTTAGGCCTATTACAAAGTCCCCAGTAAATACACCCCTAGGTACTATAATCTTACAATCAAAGGAGACCACAGGAGCAAAGTATACTGTTTCCCTAATGACTTCATTAATATATGAATGAAACAATTCAACGTCGTATTGTAAGTCCTAGCTAGAGCAATTAGGCAAAGAAAGAAATAAAGGCATCCAAATTGGACAGGAAGAAGTAAAACTGTCACTATTTATAGATGACATATTATATATAGAAAACCTTAGACTCCATCAAAAAACCATTAGAACTAATAAATTCAGTAAAGTTGCAGGATAAAAAATTAATGCACAAAAGTGTGTTGCATTTCATTACACTATGAATGAACTATCAGAAAGAGAAACCAAGAAAACAATCCCATTCACGAGTGCATCAAAAAGAGGAAAATACCATCGAGTAAGTTTAACCAAGAAGGCGAAAGACCTGTACATTGAAAACGACATTAATGAAAGAAATTGAAGAAGACACAAATGGAAACATATTCAATATTCATGGGTTGAAAATATTTAATATTGTTAGAATTTCCATACTATCCAAGCAATATACAGATTTAGTGCAATCCCTATCGAAATCCCTATCAAAAATATTACAAACAATTCTAAAATTTGTATAGAACCACAAAAGACCTCGCATAGTCAAAGCAGTCTTAAGAAAGAAGAACAAAACTGGAGGCTTCACACGCCCTGATTTCAAACTATATTACCGAACTATAGTAATTAAAACAATGTGGTATTCTTATAAAAAAAACATGCAGGTCAATGGAACAGAACACAGAGTCCAGAAATACACTCATGCATATATGCACAATTAATCTCTAACAAAGGAGCTAAGAATACACAATGGGGAAAGGACAGTCTCTTCAATAAATGGTGTTGAAAAAATTGGACAGCCACATTCAAAAGAATGAAACTGGATCAGTATCTTAGATCATACACAAAAATTAGTTCAAAATGGATCAAACACTTAAGTATAAGACCTGAAACCATTAAACTCCTAGGAGAAAATATAGGCTGTAAACTCCTTAACATAGGTCTTAGAGATGATTGTTTAAATCTGACATTAAAATAAACAAGTGGGACTCCATGAAACAAAAAAGCTTCTGCACAGCAAAAGAAGCCATCAATGAAATGAAGAAGCAACCTACTGAATGGGAGAAAATCATTGCAAGTCATGTATCTGATAAGATGCTAATATTCAAAAAATACAAAGAACTCATACAACTTAATAGCAAAAACACAAGCAGTCCTATTAAAAAAATGGACAGTGGATCTGAATAGACATTTTCCCAAAGAAGACATACAGATGGCCAACAAGTACGTAAAAAGGTGCTCAATATCAGGAATCATCAGAGAAATGCAAATCAAAACTACAAAGAAATATCACTGCCCACCTGTTAGAATGGCTAGTACCAAAGACAAGAGATAGGGTGCCTAGGTGGCTCAGTCAGGTAGACGTCTCTGCCTTGGCTCAGGTGGTGATCCCAGGGTCCTGAAATTAAGGACCTCCTCATCCTCCCTGATGAGCCTCGCCAGGCTCCTTGCTCATCAGGGAGACTCTGCCTGCCACTCCCCCTGCTTGTGCTCTCTCTCTCTCTCTCTCTCTCGTTCTCTCTCTCTGTCTGTCAAATAAATAAATAAATAAAATCTTAAAAAAAAAAAAGACAAGAGATAACAAGTGTTGGCAAAGGTGTGGAGAAAAGAAAACCCTTGTACATTGTTAATAGGAATGTAAATTGGTGTGACCACTATGGAAAACAGTATGGAAGCTCCTCAAAAAATTAAAAATAGAACCACCATGTGATCCACGAATTCTATTTCTGGGTATGTATCCAAAGAAAATGAAGACACAAATTTGAAAAGATACATACACCCTCATGTTCATTGCAGCATTATTTACAATAGCCAAGAAGTGCAAACAACTTAATTATCCATTGATAGATGAATGGATAAAGAATTTGGGAGCACCTGGGTGGCTCAGTCATTAAACATCTGCCTTCTGCCCAGGTCAGGATCCCAGGGTCCTGGGATCAAGCTCCAAATCCGGCCTCCCTGCTCAGCGGGAAGCCTGCTTCCCCCTCTCGCACTCCCCCGGCTTGTATTCCCTCTCTCACTCTTTCACTCTCTCTGTCAAGTAAATAAATAAAATCCTTTAAAAAAAAAGGGGGGGGCACCTGGGTGGCTCAGGGGGTTAAAGCCTCTGCCTTCGGCTCAGGTCATGATCTCAGGGTCCTGGGATCGAGCCCCGCATCGGGCTCTCTGCTCAGCAGGGAGCCTGCTTCCTCCCCTCTCTCTGCCTGCCTCTCTGCCTTCTTGTGATCTCTCTCTGTGTATCAAATAAATAAATAAATAAATCTTTTTAAAAAAAAGGAATTTTTAGTGTGCATGTATCTACAATGGAATATTATTTGGCCAAAAAGAATGAAAATCTGTCATTTGCAAGTTTGCATCCAAATGGATGCCTCCAAAATGCATCCAAAATGGATGGACCTCAAGGACATTATGTTAAATGAAATAAGTCAGAGACAGAGAGACAAATACCATGTGATAAATCTTATATGTGAAATCTAAAAAAAGAAAAACCAAGCTCATAGATACTGAGAACAGATTGGTGATTGCAAGAGGCAGGGAGTAGGGGGTGGGAGAAATGGGTGAACTGGGGTTTTTTATTTAAAAGAATGAAACAAATAGATTGACATCAATTACCAACATGTATTGGTTTTTCCTTGCCTCAATTATGTGAATAGTTCCATAATTTCACCACCATTTTTTGAGTATAGACTTGTCCTATCCTCTATAGATGACAGGACATGCACATACAGAAAGAACACATTAGGAAAGTGCCATCCTATATTAAACTATCAAGTCCTTTTAAGCTGCCTAAATGTCCCATTGAGGTAGATCATAGGGCTCTAACTTGTTTTATAATCTAATTAAATGTATATAAAAGACCCAATAAGCATGCTCAAAGGAAACTGGTGATGAGAAAATTAGCTAAGAGCAATTATCCACTCTCGTACCATCTTTAATTGATCCCTCTCCTAGGATTTCTTCTCTGTTCTACAAACAATAGTAAAGTCTCCTCCATTATAAAAACAAATAATAATTAAAAAATAGCTTTATTTTTCTCTGTAACTCTAACCCACTCAACCCTATTACCACCAAATTCCTGCTCATTGTCTACTCTTCTTCAACAACCACTTATCCCTAAGCCTATTACAGTCTAGACTGAAGCTACTCTCCAAAATTGCCCTCTTTCGAGTTACTAATGGTGGCTAGCTACCAAGCCCAATGGATTCTTTTCATTCTATCTGACTTACCTATCGGGTTTTTTCCCCAGGTTTATTGAAAAATAACTGACATACATCACTGTATAACTTTAAGTCATATAGCATGATGATTTGATTTATGTATGTTGTGAAATAATTACCACAATAGGTTTGGCAAACATACATATCATATAGATACAATAAGAAGAAAAGAAAGAAAAATGTTAAAAAAAAAATTTACCATTTTGATGAGAACTCTTAGGACTTATTCTTTTAACACCTTTCCTATATGGGATGCAGCAGTGTTAGCTAGAATCATCATGTTGTACATTACACCCCTAGTACTGATTTACCTTGTAACTGAAAGTTTGTGCCTTTGGAACACCTTCCTCCAATTCTCCCTCCCCGCATCCTCTATCTCTGGTAACCACAAGTCTGATCTCTCTACTGTAGTGTTTTGCATTTTCCAGTCATTCTTAAACCGCCTTTCCTACTTTGACTTTCAAGACACTGTGTCTCATTGTCGCTCCTTGTACTTCTCTGATATTTTTATTTTATTCATTCAACATTTATTTATTGAGAAAGCACTGTATTCTAAATAGTATGCCAGGCTCTGATGACACAGTGGTGAACAAGTCAAGTGTGATCTTTGCTCTCATGGAGCCTACAATCTTCGTTACTCTTCGGTTCTAAAATGGGGCTTTTTTTTTCTCAGCATGGTATCCTTTCCTTCTTCTTGCCTCAACTCTGACTCCTATACATTGATCACTATCAATTTATATTTCCAGCCCAGACAAGTCTTTTGAGCTCCAAAACTATATTTGCAATTACCCAGTCCGCTTGGAAATCAAGTATTTGATACATGCAAAGCACTTAAAACACTGCCTGGGGATACCTGGGTGGTTCCTTTGGTTAAGTGTGGACTCTTGAGCTCAGGTCATGATCTCAGGGTCCTGAGATGGAGTGCCGCATCGGGCATGGCACTATGCATGGAGCCTGCTTGGGATTGTCTCTCTTCCTCTCCCTCTGCCCTACCCCGAACACTCACGCATGCGCGCACACTCTCTCTCTCTCTTTCTCTCTCTCTAATTAATTAATTAAAAATTTATGTAAAACAATGCCTGGAACACTCAACCAAAACCAGCTATTATTATTTTCTGTTGCCCCAAATACAATGTGTCCCCAAATGAAACTGTTTCCCAATCCTTTCCATGACCCTCCGACCTCCAGCTCTCATTTTTTTTTTATCTTTGTAAATATCACCATCTCCTCAATTTCAAGCAAGAAACTATAGAATCAGCCACTAACGCCCACTATCTCCATCCTTCTCGCCAGCCTCCGTTAGTTTTACCAAAAAATCTGCAGAATCTAGATCAGTTCCAAACCTCATCATCATATATCAATAGCCTTTTAACTAGTTTTTTCTAACTCTTGACTCCATTCTAATCTCTATATGGCCACCAGAGCTATTTTACTAACGGTAAATCTAATTATGTTATCTCCAGATTTCAAACCTTTGTTGGTTTCTTGTTTCTTTCAGTATTAAAATACATACTCCTCAGCTTGGCATAATATTTAAGGGCTTTCGTGATCTGGCCTCAACTAGCTTTCCAGCCTCGTATCTGTGTGTTTTTTCCTGCCAAGCCTCCTTCTTAAGCTCATAGTGTAACTTACACTTCATTCAGATCGAATGTCTCTCCATCTTCAAACTACCTTATGTTCTTTCCTACCTCTTCGTGTTTGCACATGCTGTCCTCCTTATCTAGAATGTCTCTCTCCATTGTTTACACTTTCTCCTCTACTTAGTGAACTCCTACTCCATCTATGAAACCATCCTGTACCTCTGGAATCAGACTACTGTTTGAATGCTGCCTCTGTCTACTGACACTTCCTACCTGTGTGACTTAGGGCAACTCATTTTACCTTTCGGAGACTCAATTTTCTCATCAGTAAAAATAGGATAATAACACCTTCCTCCTGAGAGTGGTGTGCGATTTAGAAGAAAAAACACATGTGAGATTACCATTCACAAGGTAAGTGCTAAATCCCGACCCTGCCCTCCCTGCAGGTATTCCTTATTTCTTTTATTGCTGAGAGAAAATTTTAAAAAGATCCCCCAATTTTGGCAACTGATATATTACAAAGGTGAGAAAAAAGGAGATGTCAGAGAAGACTCCCTCATCCATAGAATATGTCTGGAAGGATGGCTATGTTCTCAGTTGTCCCCCTTATCTCTTTTTCTCTCTTCCACCTCTTTAAATATATTTTTTAAAGATTGTATTTATTTATTTGACAGACAGAGAGAGAGAGAGATCACAAGTTGGCAGAGAGGCAGGCAGAGAGAGGGGGAAGCAGGCTCCCCACGGAGCAGAGAGCCCGATGCGGGGCTCAATCCCAGGACCCCGAGACCATGATCTGAGCCAAAGGCAGAGGCCTTAACCCACTGAGCCACCCAAGCACCCCTCTCTTCCCACCTCTTTAATAATAACATATAATTTCTAATGCTTTAAGTTTGCAAAGTATTCTTCTCAGTTATATTCTTAGCTGCTCAGAGCGACCCTGTGAAATACATAGGGCAAATATTCTCAACCCAGAGAGATGAACTGATTTACCCAAGATCACAGATCCAACCAATGGCAGAATTGGGGTTAAAACCCACTATACTGTGCTGTCTCTTGACTCCAGGCATTTTATCACCTCTCATCTGGACTCCTACAACAGACCTGACTATTCTGGTTTCAGTCTTCTGCTGCCTCCTACCTTTGTTCCCGATAGCCGTCCTCTCTGCAAGCGAAAGACCTGTTCTAAAACATAAATATGATCGTGGCGCTCCAATATTTGTGAAAGCTGCCTGTACCCGTCATCATCCGGCCCTGCCTACCCGTCCCACTCCATCTGTTGTCACTGTTCTCGTACTGATGTTTAGATCACAGTTATACTTTTGGTGTTGGCTCAACATGCCATGCATCGCCAGTCCTCCTGCTTTTCCTTCTGTTTCAGACACCCTTCTCTTCTCCTCCCCTGTTTTCCTCCTGTGTCTGCAGATGGACAAAGGATTCTTCCCTTTAGGCCCACTCTAGTAAATAATTTTCTGAAGTGTCTCCTTTCTATCTTCTGTCCCTCCTTCTGTTTCTCTCCCTTTCCTTCCTTCCAAAAATAGGTATTTCGTGCCTACTGTGTGCCAAACACTGTGGTCGCCCCTGTGGTTTAAAGGACCGCGGCCAGCACTAAGCCAGGGTGGCTAGAGCCTGGGGAGTGGAAAGCTCAGGGAGGTTGGCAAAGCGTGGTCTAAGATGAAGCTGGAGGAATAGGGAAGACCGAGACCTGCCCTGCATTCTTTTTGCTCCCTGACTCCTCAGAGCATTTACCTAATGTCTGTAGGAAGGTCTGTTTCTCTAGATGGAGGGTGATGGGCATGAAGGTTATTGCTGATCACCTACTCTGTGTCCGGCACTGACAAACTCTTTATGCATGGAGGGCTCACTTCTGTGGCACACAGCCGCCCATTCCATTTATAAAATTTAGGAAAGCCCCAAGGCATGTCTCTCTTCTCGAGCTCTCTTTGGGTTCCATGTTTAAATCTGGAGGTCTATTTCCCAGTTTTTTGTTTTTTGTTTTCCTTTCTGGATTATAGCGTGGTTAAAAAATTTCAAGAATCTGGAGCCAAATGTTCTTGGGTTCAAATCTAGACTCCACCACTAACTGGATGGCCTTAGGACACATCACTACATTATTAGCTGTATTATCCTTTTCTGATCACTCACTGTGACTGCCTGTGTACCAGAAATGAGTGGTGAGCCCATTTGGGGGACATGCGAGAGCAAACTGCTGAATTATTTGTTGACTTTGTTTTTCAAGCTTCCTAGGAGAGAAGAAGGGTTAGAATTGTTACACTGGTTCCAGTAACCTCCCCCCCACAGGTCACCCCTACCTCTTCTGCCCTACCTTTGTGACCCCCTGAGGACACCAGGATCCCAATTGAAGATTATGTCTGAAGGGAGCTCCCCTGGCATCTTTGAAGTCCCCGTTCCCCTTTGTCTAGCAACAATAGGGCTAGTTCACCAGTATCTTTCAATCTGGTTCACTTGTACTGAAGGGGAGTTGGTACTCTCCAGTGGAAATTTCCCTGGCCAAAAAGCGCTAGAAGATTTACCTCCTAGAGACCAGACTTTTCCAGAAATGTCTGAGACTGCTGGTCAAGAGGCTGAATTGGTCCTTTGGGAGACAGATTTTCTGCTGAGGAGGGCATGAAAGTTAAATGGTATTTCTCCTCGTTCTCTAAATCTTTGACCATTTTTCTTTACCCAGAGGGAAGAGGGTCGGCAGAGAAAAATCTAAAATGCCTAGAATCTCTAAACTCTGTGAATGTAGCAGATCTCTTAAAGATGGGGATTAACTTTAGACTTAGAAAATTTATGTGACCTTGCCTTGGAGATAAGATTAAGTTGCATAAATAATTACCAGCACCTAGCATGCAACTAGATAATCCACAGCATGCCCAGAGATAATAATGTTCATGTTGATGTTGATAATGATGTAGAAAAAGAATTATTAGAACATTTTTCAAAATTTACAGCAGTAGACCCTTTTCTCCCCAAACAGAATTTCATATGATCTCCCATATAGAATCCAAACCAAAATAGCTGTTTTGGCAATAAGTCAAAGTTTCTTTCTTTCTTTCTTTCTTTCTTTCTTTCTTTCTTTCTTTCTTTCTTTCTTTCAACATTTATATATTGGTAAAATCAGTAAGAAGGAAGAGACTGAGAAAAAACAAAAAAAAAATCTGAAATTGGGAGCTATGAGCAGTCTTTGTCTCCAGTTTCTGTTTTATTTTGGTTGTATAGTGTGGAGAAAATACTGACGTACCCAAATAAATAGTGGACATCACAGGGTGAGGGCTTTTTTGTTTAACACTTGGTCTTGCTATGTCAAGTGTTATGTTTAACACTTTAGTTAAACAGATGTAGCAAGAAAAATCTATGTTTTCAGGTCTACAGACACTACTTTCTTCTTTCTCGTCTCTCTCTCACACAGGCACATAAATACACAGTATTAACTTGGAAACACACATTAACACAATTGGTGGTTTCTGATGAGTTAGTGTTTTGTATGCAACCCATTTGAATGCTGCATGCTGTGTTTT
>CM053612.1:33294979-33338464 GCA_028646535.1 Procyon lotor
GGAATTAAAGGAACAATAAAAATGCACAAAATAAAAAAGAGACAAAAAGGGGCACCTGGGTGGCTCAGTCGTTAAGCGTCTGTCTTCAGCTCAGGTCATGATCCCAGGGTTCTGGGATCGAGCCCCACATCGGGCCCCTTGCTCGGCAGGAAGCCTGCTTCTCCCGCTACCATTCCCTCTGCTTGTGTTCCCTCTCTCGCTGTGTTTCTCTCTGTCAAATAAATAAAAAAAATCTTAAAATAAAGAGAGAGACAAACAAAAGAAAAAGTCTTAAATACAGAGAAAAGCTCATGGTCGCCAGAGGGTGAGTTGGGAGATGGGTAAAATGTATAAAGCGGATTAAGAGTACACTTACCTTGAGCACTGAGGCATGGATAGGATTGCTGAATCATTATGGTGTATACCTGGAACTAATAATAACACTGTAGGTTAATTATACTGGAATTATAAAAAAAAGAAAGAAATTCTTAGACCCAGCATCATTCTATTAGGATCTATCCATTATATCAAATTGCTTGAAAGCTGGAAAAGTACTGTTGCTTCTCATATTGTGTTCTATCAACCTTTGGGTGTCAGCAAAAGTATTCTTGGGATCTACAAGTTCTTAAGATTGAGAAACATTCTTCTAATGTCAAAATGCTCATAAACCTTCTGAGTGTTCACTCTTCTACTCATGTTGCATTCATTTACCAGTACTTATCTTTTATATTATCTTTTTAAAGATTTATTTATCTATTTGAGAGAGAGAAAGGGAAAGAGAGAGAGAGAGAGCTCATGAGTGGGGGGCAGGGGCCGAGGGAAAGAATCTCAAGCAGACTTCCCACAGACGAGGGGCTCTCTCTCACAACCCTGAGATCATGGCCTGAGCAGAAATGAGAGTTGGACGTTTAACCAACAGAGCCACGCAAGCACCCCACCACTTGTCTTTTAAAGTGGGAATGCATTTTCAGAAGGCTTTTTTAATAAATAAGATTAACTTTCTTATGTCAGTATTTCCTGAATAGTTCCATGAATCCGTTCTAGAGTTTCTTGCCATTTTGAAGGATGAGAAATACCACTCTAAGGGAAGAACATAGCGTTTTATTAAACATGTTGCCATGGAAACAAATACATAGGCCCTGAGGTTTATACTAGTTGTGCCCTCAGTAAACAGAATGTGGACATTCTGGTGAAGCTAAAAGCTTTCCGAAGAATATGGGATTGAAAGTGGTGGAAAATGAGATTAGAAAGGTATATTGGGACTGGATTGTTTAAATCAAAACATGACATTTTACTGTAAGGTTGAGGAGTCTGCACTTTTATATTTTCCGTCAGTATGATATTGTTTTATATGAGATTAGGGATGTTGTAAATGTGGGTTCTACAAATGTGGTAGGTTTGGTAGGCAATTCTTTTGGAAGTCATGTGCTGCCCTGCATGTGCAGGGTAGAGGCCTGCTTCAAAATCCTAGGTAGGATTCCGTACTGGGTTTTAATAATTGTATAAGTAAAATGACATTCACTTGACTTTTGTCTCCATTAATAAAGCATTGAAATTGACAACAAGGAAGGCTTTAGTCCTTTTTTGTCATCCAGAACTGACCATTATTTCAATTTTCTACCTATGTTACATGGAACAGTAATGGGCCCGGGGGGGGGGTCTCCCCTCTGCTGACACACAGGTTACTTAATAGCAGTCAGAGGATTCCAAGCAGGCTTTGGAATGGAAATTTACTAGTGCTTTCATTTCTCACTACAGAGCTCTTAAAAACAAGACCATAGCTTAAACTGTTGTGTGCAAATGCCCACTACTACTACTAATATGATAACAATAGCAAAACGAAGGTGATGCATGTGCCATTGTACTAAGAACATTATTTACAATTTTATTTTATAATAAACCCAAGGGCAGTAGGGTGGTGGGGTTTTCCTTCTTTGTTTGCTTGAGGTGCTGTTGATATCAGGTAATGTACATTAGTGGAGGCCCCTAGAGCTCATTTGTTTGTATTTCATTCTGGCAGTTTCTCCTTTCTCATCTACCTGTGTGGATTGCTACTTCCATAATACTCCTGTATCACAGTATGAGCTTTTCACCAGCATCTAATATTCATATGCAGGTAACCAAATCTCTTTTATGGGTGCTATCTCATTTGATCCTGGCAAGAACACTATGAAATAGGAAAGAAAAATTTGTATGGAGTATTTCACTCATTTTGGATGAAAAACGGAAGCTCAGGTGCTTTTTATTTTTATTTGCTCAAGGTACAAGTCTTCATCACATTACCTTCTCCTACTGTTATACTCAATCTTGACCCTTGACTCCTTTTGACCTGTTGAAAGTATATTCATCTCTCTCTCTCTCTTTTTTGCTTAAGAAGGAGAAAGAAACTAATCTTCATTATCTTTTTTTTTAAAGGGTTTTATTTATTTATTTGACAGAGAAAGAGAGATCACAAGTAGGCAGGCAGAGAGAGAGGGGGAAGCAGACTCCCCGCTGAGCAGAGAGCCTGGTGCAGGGCTCAATCCCAGGACTCTGAGATCATGACCTGAGCCGAAGGCAGACGCTTAACGACTGAGCCACCCAGGCGCCCTTAACCTTCATTATCTATATCCTTCACCCAGCATGATGTCAGGCATACAACAGGCACTTACTAAATGCCTGTTGACTTGGCCTGTTACATTTTATATTTAAGTGGAGGAAGGGCCAGGAAAATAAACTTTAGGTAAGGCTTGCTGTTAGTATGTGGCTGTTTATTAAGCTGAATAATCTCTAAATATTCCTAGGAACTCTCTACTATGCAAGAGTCCCAAATATTTTACCTGCCATTTATTATACACTGTCTAAAATTAGACTATTATAGATCCATTCCTTTGGCCACCGATACTCTTAAACATTATCTTAATATATTTATCTAGAAAGTATAAGTCACATTTACACATGAGTACAAATTGGCTTCTTAAATTTTTGCTGAGGATCTTGCTAGAGTTGTTTTGAAAGAGGTAAAGGACCATTTTGGAGCATGAATCACTACTGGGGAGAGTTGTGAGAAGTATAATAAGAAATTGTTTATTATCTACTCTAACAACTAATGTTTACTTATAATTACAAGCAATTATAATAAACAAATGTATATTATCTACTATAACAACAATTATCTACTGTAATAACTAATACTTGCTGAGAATAAACAGTGTGCCAGACTCTGCCTTTATTACTATTATTACCACATTTTACAAATGAGATACAATGATTCAGAAAAGCTGAACAAGTTGCTGAGGGTCATAAAGCTAGTAAGCGGCAGAACTGGGATTTCAACCGAGGTCTGGCTAACCCACATCGGCGTTCTTAATCATTACTCTGCACTACCTAATCAATGGGAGTAAAGAGAGGCAGGGAAGAAGAATGGAAAGGATATATAAGTGGTTGCTAGGAAGATACCCAAGCCAAACATTAACTGAAATCACAATGGAGACTGCAAATCTGTGGACTTCCATCGTGTGGTGGGTGTCTTGGCCTGGATGCCTGTAGGTAATCACCTCCCTTTCCTTCAGCGTTACTAGCTATGTTGCCTTTATTTGTGCTTTACCCTCTTTGGTCTTCACTGTTGTTGTTTTTCAAGTGGAGCTGAACAACATAGTCAGATCTCCTTTGTATAAGTCTTATCTTCAACCTGCAGCTCAAAATGTGTTACTTACAAATTCTCATCATGCCAGGCTACCAGGAGCAATGCATAACACATAATGAGGGTTCTTTTTGCAACTAGTAAATTGAAAGATTGATTATTCTTTCAGAGGGAACTTTAAACAACCCATTCTCACAGACCAGAATGGTGAATAATAATAATAATGATGGCATTGCCTTTATACCTCTGCTAAGGGCTTTCATATGTTATCTGATTTTGAAAGGACCGAGGTTTATCCATTTTAAGTGGTCATCTGGCTGTTAGGTAAAAAAGCTATTTACAGAGCCACAGTCTGAATCCACTGACCATCCAACAATTCCACATTTGCTTTTCTACCCATCCTGTGACTTTGATACATCCCATTTCACAAAGAGATCTGCTATTTTATTGCAAGCCTCTCTGTGAACTAAATAAATGGTACAGGCAACTGAGTCCTAGAGTAGTCAGTTGGGGTAGTTGAGGGGAGAGGTCATTTGGGAAGAAGATAATCAGGAAAGTTTCCTTGGAGGAAGTGAAATGTGAGTTGTAGGATGGTTTATCAAGTTCCCTCCTTCTTTGATAAATCCTGTAGGTGGGAAAAGGATAGGTTTCCCTGATTCTAAATCAATGAAATATAGGAATGTGTTGATAGGGAAGGTTGTGTGTGCGTGTGTTGGGGGTAATGTTTGTAGACCTTTCAAAAGTAGGTTTATGTGAAATACGGTAGTTGGAGAGAAGAAAAATCTTACTCATATGCCAAGATTCATTCGAACTGCATTACCTTGGCAAAGCATGCTATCACCGTTCTTACATCTGAAATTCTCTAATAACTGCAGTCTAGACCAGAGGTTACAGACTAGTGACCCGTGGTTCAAATCTAGTTCAAAGACAGATTTTGTTTTCACCAGCGCTGCTGTATGCTAGTTATAGGATTTTATTGGAGAGGAGGGCAGAGCTTTGAGCCCACGGGTTTGCCATAATACCCCTACCCCCTTCAACAAGGCCCTCCAAACGCTCTGGTGTGATAAAATGCAACCATACCAGAATATTCAGATTTCAGCTGTTTGTAGCTAAGGACTCGTGTGGTTCACTGAGCAAAATGACCCTCTTCTTCCCCAGCATCAATGTAGAATATACTTGGGAATGGGCTCAGCATCAGTGTCTTCCCAGTTGGAGAGAAAATAGAAAATGGCGCCCAGCTTTCTGAGATTAGATCACTGTCCTATTATATTTCTTTCTGCCTCAGAGCATTTTCCACTGAAATTGATTAAAGTCTTGTAGTTAACAGGCAGATTGAATATAATCTCTTCCTCCTCAACCTATTAGTCACTGACTACTGAGCATAACTCTGAGAGGTTTGATTAGAGAGTTTTATGATTAAAAATCATCATACACTGCATTTTCCATGTCTCTATGAATTTCCCTTTGCTCAGTGCGGTGGCCATAGGCTTAACCCTCAACCCATGTACTTTGTAGCAAATGAGATGGGGAGAGAATGAAACCTTTAATTAGTGTCTCTTGATAATGTGATGGTTCTGAACAGCTTTGCACAGATGAGAACCACCAGATACTATCCACAGCGTTCCTGAAAACCAGTAGTCACAGATGTTTAACTCCTACATTGCCTTCCGTTTTTGTGAATCTCCAGAGGGCCCTGGACCTCTGGAAAACCTGGAAAACCAGTTCTGACTGGACTATACAGAAACCAGGCAAAGTCAGTGCATCCTAATTCTAGCAAAGCAGTGGAAACTGCCTAAATGCCGCTGGAAGCAAGGCAGGTCAGATTATCCGGTTCCTTTGGGATTCTGCAGAACATGCTGATTCAGTTCAGATGGCCTAGTCCCAGTGTTATGATTAACTCTGTAAGCCAGGCAATCCAGTGACTCATTTCCCTCAAAGAGATCATTTTCCTTCTTTTAAAATGTGTTAATATTAACTCGATCATTTTCTTACACCTGAATTTGGACATTAATCCTTTCATTTGGAGATGCGCATTTTTATTTTGTGTGGGATTGTGGCGCTGACTCTCAAAGTGATGACCCCCCGCCCAATAAAACCCTTTCACCTTGGGTTACTCTAACGGATGTAGCAATCCTCCTGTGTGCCTGCCATCGAGGCTACTGAGCATTCCATATATATAATCTACTCTCCTAAATTCCTTAATAAGGTATTACCAACCTTCAGCTTTCCCCAAATAAGAGCTCATGGGGTCAAATAAGAGACCACCCAGCAATGACTAACGAGACCTTTCAAAAGAAAGTCACTTTCTTCGCCTTGCTTATTTGACATGTGCACCCCGAATCAATTCCACAGCACCCCAGGCTGTGCTGACGTTTTGATCGTGCCAGAATTTTGTCGAATTAGCTGTAACATGAAATTCAGCGTGTTCTTTTCCTGGATCTGGGAACTGCCGCTGTCGTACGTGGTTGTTTGGCTAACAGGTGTGTACCCACGCGAATCACCATATGCTGCCTGTGAGAATCCCAGAAACTTTCCTATGTCAGCTGGGCTCCCTTCTCATTCAGTGGCGTAGGCCCCCAAGGTGGTGGGGCGCTGGAGGGTCATGGGAAAGGCAAAGGTGGTCAGTGCTTCTGTTAACTTAGTGAGGGCAAGAGTGGGGTGGAGCACTCCCCTCGCCACAGATCTACAAACCAAAATGGCCCCTCAAATGGCATGTGATGACAGTGATGTTCCCTGACCTCTCACCCGTCCTTCCTCATTCCTTATGAATTTCTGGCAGTCCTGGATTCAGTAGAGTGCTCCTTCATAAGCGAGGCTTAGGATATGTTAAGCAGGGAGAAACTCTCTGTTTTCGAATTTCCAGCGAGAGAGACAGAGACCCTCGGGCCAGTGTGTCGCACTGCATCTGATATTTCTGAGAGAATATAAATCTTTGTTCGTCCTATGTTGTGCCAGATCCTCTAACTAATATAATTGAAGTCAGTAGTAATAAACCGGTATTTACATACAATAGTTGTTTGGGGAAAGCTAAATAAGCCTACAAATCTACTGACACCATCTCTTGCTCCTTTTACCGGGCAGGCGTTTTTGGATGGGCCCCAAAACACATTTCCTGCTTTTCTATTAAAACAAACACTACTGTTATTCCGCGTGAGGCTTTTCTTTTTCCCTGGTAAGGCTTATCTCTTGCTCCTCTTCATTAAGATCTAGGTTTGCTTTTGTGAAAATGCCTATTTTAGCATGTGAAACACACCACCCCACAGCACAGCAGGCCCACCTTAAGGCCTCTCTTGCAGGGGCTCCTTAAGTCTCTCTTCCTTCCCTCTGATCCCGCCCCAGTCATCAACAGGGAGCATTCCTTCCCTCCAAATAACAGGAGAGGGGGGAAAATGAAATTAAGGAGATGCACTTGAAATGCCAACAGCTTTTAAAATAAAAATGCTCTCAGCAACCAGCTGTGGCATGCCCAGGTGCCCTGGGTATACAGATCTCAAATACTTAGAGTTTGAAGGCAGTCCAAATACACCTCACTCTGTTTCTCTTGCTGTTAAATTAGAACATCCTGGATAAATTAAATCCGTAAGCCACCTGGTACCATCACCTAACCCTTTGTTTTGAGGGTATAGGCCATTCACTTCAACTCTTCCTGAGCTGCTTCAATTGCAAAATGGTGATAACATTATCTGTGTGCGCACCTCACAAAGTTGTTGGCAAGTTCTCAGATAATAACAGATAAAGACCCAAGGCTCCACAGAACTTGAAAGTTATATTATTTCAGACACCTCCCTTCCCTATCAGCGAGGAGACAAAATTGCATACCATTTCCTATCAACTGGTAGCTGGAACAAATTAAAGAGTAAACTTATTATAATCATCAATCTTTCCTGTAGTTTTATTATATTTTTAAGGCCCTGTCCATTTGCCAAGTGAAAGGAACCTCCTCAAAAAAACTTTATGATCCTGGTATGTAATTATGATTTACTGGAAAGATTTTTAAGAGCAGATATTTACTGGTGCCTGCCTTGGCCCACCCTTGGGCTTATCTTTCTTGCGCATTAATCACCGTATTGAAGTGCAATTTATTTTTCATCCACCTTTGCTGTGCCCAAATTCTTCATCTTTGCAGATGTTGATCGTTTTACCCTCTGACAGCTTTTTTTTTTTCCCTTTTTCAGTATGAGTTGATGTCTAGACAGATAACAGTTATTAAAAATTTGGGAAGTGATTGTTGTCCTAGGTGGGCTGGCATGTGGTTTGTTTAAGAGAAAACACTCTCTGTTTAAGCTTTAAAAAAACACCTCTGGGTTGTTATTCATATAAGATGGAAATTGAGTTCTTGGTGCAAATGTCACTTGAGAAATGGAAATGCAGGGCTGTAAAGTGACATGAATGGCTAGAGTCTCGCTGGGGAAGGTTCAAAGCAAGCTTTTGTTCACTCCAAAATGGTGATAACCAGTTGTTGAAGAGATATTTATTGATCAGTTATGTATTCAGAACCTTCAGAGAACATATTGATCACTTCGGAAACATCCTCAGGCATGCTGCCTGACTTGAGAAACTCTTATTTTCTATGCCTCACCTTCCCCAAGGAGCTCTCTCCCGGATAATAAAAGGAGAATCCCGGAGAAGACTTCAAGGGCCCAGCCTAGAATGAGCTGCCTGAGATACACAGAAAGGTTGATCATCAGCCCTTCAGTGAAGAAACGAAGGCCATTCTCCACCCTTGATCATATAGTGCCACTACTATTCTTGAGAAGGGCGTAGCTTTCCGCAAGAAATTTGGTATTCAACCTATTTTCTGCCTGATGCCATCTTTTCCTACTACTTTTAAAGGGTTTAAGTTAAAAACAGCTGCCCAGTGGAGTTTTTCTATAGCTAACCGGGGGCTGCGGGCTGCTCTCCGTAGTGGTTAAAAGCAGAGGGGGTAGTGCTGGACAGATCTGAGATCCATTCCAGCTCTTCTCTTCCTGGCAATGCCCCCATGCAAGGGTTTTAGCCCCTTCAAGCTTCCCCAAGCCTGCATCTTTGCACTAGAAAAATAGAGATAATAATAGTACCCATGTACCAGGATTGTTTTCAAGAATAAATGAGATAATACATTTAGATTGCTTAGCATAGTAATCACTTGATTACTGCTGGCTGTTGTTCCCAATGTCATAGTTTCATTATAATTATTACTATAATATAGAATAACTTCCTATCTTTGTGGCCATTGTGGAGGGTCTCTAGGAAGCTCTGTTAGCCACAGCTTAAGAAGAACAGCTTGCTAGATTCCTCCCCTCACATACTCAGGCCAGATTGCTTCGACCCAAGGTAATTATGTCTTCCAAGAGTACAGGTTGCTTAAAAGTTAGGCATTGCAACCACAAAGTTTCCAGCTATGGAGAACAAACATCCTGAACTTTTCAGTTAGGCTGCCATCCCTTCTTAGTCCCCAAAGTCCAGTCCTTAAGTGGTCCAGACCAGTGGTTTCCAAAGTTTTTGAGCAAAAACTTCCTCTCTCTTTCTCCAAGTGAAATCATACAAAAAAACCATAATATATAAAGCATAGAGTAGCATTATATTCCTATGACATTTTTCATAGGTTCATATATATGGTATTTGTACAGTTAACTCTTTTTTTTAAAGAGTTTATTTATTTATTTGACAGAGAGAGATCACAAGTAGACAGGGGGAGGGGGAAGCAGGCTCCCTGCTGAACAGAGAGCCCAGTGCAGGGCTCAGTCCCAGGACCCTGAGATTATAATCTGAGCCGAAGGCAGAAGCTTTAAACCCACTGAGCCACCCAGGTACCCCATGTACAGTTAACCCTTGAATGACATGGAGGTTAGGGGTGCTGATCCCCTGCACAGTGAAAAATCCACGTGTAGCTTTTAACTGCCCCAAAACTTAACCTCTAGTAGCCTACTGTTGACTGGAAGCCTTACTGATAACATGACAGTCGGTTAACCCATATTTTGTATGTCGTATGTACTATGTACTATATTCTTACAATACAGGAAACTAGAAAATAAAGAAATGTTATTGAGAAAATCACAAGGAAGAAAAGGAAATCATAAGGAAGAGATAATCCATTTATGGTAGTGTCCTTTATTTATTGGGAAAACGAAAAATCTGTCTATAAGTAGACCCACGCAGTTCAAAACTGTGTTGTTTAAAGATCAACTGTTTGACTTTCAGTGCACAGAATGAAACCAGTGCTATGGATGGCAGTCATAGTCTTTTATCAGTGTCTATAACACAATTTGTTTTTGCATTGTGTTTTCTATACAGTAGTACTTAAAATGTACAATTCACACAGGTGTGGTAATTGCAAATGGCTGCTGGGTTGGTTGGTTGGTTGGTTGGTTGGTTGGTTGGTTGGTTTTAGTAACTGATCCAGAAGCTTAAAAGAATATTAATGGAAAATATTTGTGTGGCCTTGTATAACCTACTTAATTTCCCTGAGCCTTGGTTTCCTTATTTGCATAATAGTACCTATCTCAGATAGTGATGTAGGTTAAGTAAGATATTATATGTAAAGTCTTTGCAGGATTTTGCAGGCTGTTCAGAATGCCTGGCACATAATTTGTAATCAGTAAATACTAACTAACACTCTCGTGATCACTACCATCACCACCACCAGTAGCGGCATCAGCTTGAATTCCAGAAACCACACAGTGATAGAATTTAATCAATAGATTCCTTGGCTCTTCGCTGTTGGGTGGGAAACACTTTTTTTTTTTTTAAAGATTTTATTTATTTATTTGACAGAGAGAGATCATCACAAGTAGGCAGAGAGGCAGGCAGAGAGAGAAGAGGAAGCAGTCTCCCTGCTGAACAGAGAGCCCGATTTGGGGTTCGATCCCAGGACCCTGAGATCATGACCTGAGCCGAAGGTAGAGGCTTTATTTAACCCACTGAGCCACCCAGGCATCCCAACACTTTTTCAGATGAATTTTACAACATTGTAAAATGCATAACCTTAAATGCTCATCTCTGTCAGATACTAACTTTAGGTTCTGTCGTACAATTTGGAAACCACTGGTATAGATATCTACCTCAGTTTCTACAAAGTCTTTGCCTGGCAGATTATGAGCTCTTTGAGAGCAGGATCTATATTTTATTTATTTCTATATTCTTTGCAATGCCTGGGACAGCAGATGTTCAAAAACTACTTCATGGATTATATTTTAAGTTCTCTGGATTTTAAAGAAACTTGCCAACATCCATAATCACCTTCCCATGTAAAAGTAAATTTGCTTCTCGGCCCCCCTCACTATTTTTTTCCAACATCACTGTAAATTTTTGTTGTTGTTTCCCAAATTGAGGGTCTCAGCCTTTTAGCAGATAAAGAGTTCCTCAGTTTCTCAGCTCAAGCCTCCAGATTTTAAAGGCCTTAATATCCTCTAAATAAGAAAAAAAAAATATCTTCTAAATAAGGAAAATAAGGAGCCCCTGGGTGGCTCAGTGGGTTAAACCCTCTGCCTTCGGCTTGAGTCATGATCTCAGGGTCCTGGGATCGAGCCCCACATCGGGCTCTCTCAGCAGGGAGTCTGCTTCCTTCTTTCTCTGCCTACTTGTGATCTCTCTCTGTCAAATAAATAAATAAAATCTTTTAATAAATAAGGACAATAAGGTACTATTGCTCAACAGTGACTGAAGGATCACTGGCCCACCTTCTCAGATCACAGTTTGAGGCCCATTGGAGAGTTTGTCATTTAGCATTAACCTCTCACAAGTGAGGCAAAAACATTTTATTTTCCACTTGACAGTTTCTAGTTATAAAAGACTCTTTCAGCAGTCATAGCAAAGCCATTCGATTACATGTCATTTGCTTCCAGAATTGAGATTTCTAGTAGTGAAATCACAGATGCCATAAAATCTCGAAGGTTGTGTATTAATAAATACAACCTATCCTTATAATCCAGCAGGCAAATTTAGATTGACATTGCTTAGAGTTAGAGAAATCCTGCCTTTCTGCCTCCCTTTCTGCCTTCCTTCCACGAACATTGTATAAAGACCATCAGTCCTTGCTCCAGGAGTAAAGAATCTGGTGAGAGATGCAGATACACAGATTTCTTTTACTTTTATTGCATGGCATTCTAATTGCGATATGCAAGGGGTGTTGTAAAAGCACACAGGAGGGAAGTATCTATTTTATCTATCTATCTATCTATCTATCTATCTATCTATCTATCTATCTATCTATCTAAGAGAGAGAGCACTAGAACAGGGAGGGTCAAAAGGAGATACAGACTCTCCACCAAGCAGGCAGGACTCAATCCTGGGACTCCAGGATCATGACCTGAGCCAAAGGCATTTGCTCATCCAACTGAGCCACCCAGGAGCCCAGGAGGGAAGTATCTAAAGCATCCTTAATAGGACAGCCTGAAAGATAGGAGTTTCCCAGAGAAAGGGGTGAGGATGAAAAGAAAGGCTATTTAAGGCAGAGGTTGCTGCACTGAGTATAAAACCAGCACAAGAACCAGCATGGTGTGTTTGGAAAACTCCAAGATGTTAAGGAAGCATGATGTGCCAGGTAGGAATCAGTGCAAAACAAAGCTGGAATAAGCAGGCACAAGATCAAGGAGGACCTTAGATAACGTAAGCCTGGAATGCATCATGTAAATGATAGTGATCTACTAGAAGATTCTAGTATAAGGGTGGATACTGGAAGCCTCATAGAATGGTTTGGTGACAATTTTTCCAAATCACCCAGTGAGTCAGAGGTGATAAGGGCAGGAATTAGGGCATTGTAGAATTGGATTAGGATTGTAGAAGTGGCGGGGGGGAAAAAACAGATTCCAGAAATACTTAGGAGATATAATTGGCAGGATTCTGTGATTTAGCACACATGGGGTCAGAAAAGAAGGAATTATTGAGGAAAACTCCTGTCCTAGGTATCAAGGTTGGTGATGATTATGACTGATATGAACAACGTGGTAAAAAGTAGAAATTTAGGAGGAATTCCACCTGACAGCAGTTCGAAGTTTGAGTTGCCCAACCTCCGTCCCTTGGTCCATGCAAGCGGAAATAACCATAAGGCAGTTGGAAATACTAGCTCCTGGTAGAGGTTTGGGCTGGATAGAGATATTATGGATATAGGAAGGATGGATATTTTGATGGCAATTAAAACTAGGGTGATAGACAAGCTTACCCAAGGAGGACGTGTGGAAGAAAAAGAACAGAAATCTAAGAATAGGGGGCACCTGGATGGCTCAGTTGTTAAGCGTCTGCCTTCAGCTGAGGTTATGATCCCAGGGTCCTGGGCTTCCCGGTCAGCAGGGAGACTGTTTCTCCCTCTCTTCCTGCCTGCTGCTCCCCCTGCTATGCTCTCTCTCTCTCTCTCTCTCTCTCTCTCTCTCTCTCTCTCTCTATTTCTATCTCTTTCTCAAATGAATGCAGTCTTTAAAAAAAAAAAACAAACAACTAAGACTAGACTCCTGCTGCCACACCAACATTTAACAACTATTTCCTGAGTGTCTATGCTAACTATAGGAGGAATGTCTGTGCTTAATAGAAAGTGCCCTGACTTCAAGCACTTTACAACCTAGTTAAAGATGATACTGAAGTTCAGACAGCTCTTCAAAGTGCCAAGGTCCTGCGGAGCTACCATTCAGGCGACCACGCGGGACAAGAAAAAGGCAGGGCAGCCCTCTCACTCATACTAGAATGTGCTTCCTTGGAAGAATGCTCAACTTCTACGTGCATGTGTGTGTGCACACATGTGTGTGTATTTTTTTTCATTGTAAGGTTGGCTTGGGTGGGGGGGCAGTGAGGAGAACCCTACTGTTAAAAAGGAGAAATTTGGGGCGCCTGGGTGGCTCAGTCGTTAAGCATCTGCCTTCGGCTCAGGTCATGATCCCAGGGTCCTGGGATCGAGCCCCGCATCGGGCTCCCCGCTCGGCGGGGAGCCTGCTTCTCCCGCTACCATTCCCTCTGCTTGTGTTCCCTCTCTCGCTGTGTTTCTCTCTGTCAAATAAATAAAAAATCTTAAAAAAAAAAAAAGGAGAAATTTGTCAACCAGCTCTCTAGAAGCCTGGTTTAAACGCAATGGAAACCCAAAATATTGTGAAGTTCAAACTCTGCTTTTGGTGAAAAGGAAGGGATGATATCAATGTTGAAAAATTACTAATGATGTGTGGCTATTGTGCTGTTCTATTTTATTCATTTCAGCATCATTAAATCATCACATATTGATAGTTGTGAGATAATGTATGGGATCAAGTAATGTAAATTCTTAAAGATTACACTATTGAATGTGGATATGATCAGATGAACAATTAGAAGCTTTTGTTCTCCAGTGGGATTCGGCCTTAGGTGTGTTTGGGAATGATCAGTTTAATCAGTTTAAGTTTTTCACTCACCACATATGACACATGAGGTAAATCGACAATTACCATTCCTAAATGATGACACTTCCAGAAACTAAAACTTCTGCTGGAATGTTAGTCAATGTTTCTATTGAAAACCAAAGATGAACTATATATGCAGGGGATAGTTTCTGTCTCCTCTTCATCCCACTGCAGTAATTAAGCAACAAGATGTGTATCAGGTTTATGATTTATCAGCAGAGGAAATAAATCTCTGGAAATCAAACGTTTAATCGGTGTTTTTTATTTTAGCCATTCTGACAGGTGCGAGGTGGTATCTCATTGTGGTTTTGATTTGCATTTCCCTGATGATGAGTGATGTGGAGCATTTTTTCATGAGTCTGTTAGCCATCTGTATGTCTTTTTTGGAGGAATGTGTGTTCATGTCTTCTGCCCATTTTTATTTTTTTTTAAGATTTTATTTATTTATTTGAGAGAGAGAGAGAGACAGCGGGAGAGCATAAGCCTGGAGGAGAGGGAGAAGCAGGCTCTCCACTGAGCAAGGAGCCTGATGTGGGACTCGATCCCAGAACCCTGGGATCATGACCTGAGCTGAAGGCAGATGCTTAGCCGTTTGAGCTACCCAGACATCCCCCCCCTTTTTTTATTGGACTATTTGTTTTTGGGAGGTCGAGTTTTTTAAGTTCTTTATATATTTTGGATACTAGCCCTTTACTGGATATTTCATTCACAAATATATTCTCCCATTCCGTAGGTTGTCTTTTAGTTTTATTGTTCTTTCATAGGAATGGACTAATAAAGTTTGCATATGTAAAAAGTGAAAAATGAAGTAGTTATTGCCAGGCCTTTACTTTTGTTTGTTAAAATGAGGTATATTTGATCCATTGAAAAATAAGTGTGCTTATTTATTACATTATTATCATGAAAGCTTCTAGGTTTCTCTCCGCTTGTGGAAAACCTGTATTCTAGTCAGTTTGATTGTGAAATGAAATTTCATAGATCAAACATTGCAGCGGAGGTGGAGGGAGAACTTGAAGCGGGCCATGAGGAGGAAGGTGGGGAAAAGATCCGCTTTCAGCAACTGAAAAGGGAGACAACTTTTACTTGATTGGATTTGATAAGCTTAGAACAAATAACTTTTATGACTCTCTGCCAAGCCAAACATTCAGGTAAGGCAGATGATATTTGTTGCTGAATTATCAGTTCTTTATTTATTTATTCACAAGTTTAATTATTCACACTAGGTTAAGGGAAAACAGGTTATGAATTTTAGAAGATTGTTAGTGGACCAGAATATAGTAGTTTGTAGTAATTTATCTGAGCCAAAGAATCAAGGCTTTTGATAACAGTGATTGGGCATAAAAATTTACATTGCCTACACATTTCTTCTCTCAGCCATATGATGTAAGAGGCATTCTGGGAATATTCTCTAACCAAAAAACAATAAGATCCTGGATAAAATATAATTTGATGCATTTCCGGGGTCAGAGAAAATAAATGGGGCATTCCAAGAACCACCTCAGTTCCCCAGATTGAAAAGAATAAACCATGAACTAAAAAAACAAGAGCTGGGAGTAACAGCAATTAAAAAGCCAGACATAAGGAAATTGCCCGAAGTGAAAATACCTATAGTAGTTCTGCTTTTGGTTCACCAAGACTTGGAAGAGCCGCAGTGTTGGGGGCACAGAGAAGGGGGCTCTGAAGCTGAGACTCCCTCATTAAAGCAGGACACTTGAAAGGACCAACATGATTTCAGGTTCTTAGTGTCCTTCCTCCCCAGGAGAAGCAGACAAGAATATCCTTTGAAAAAATCCCCAGTTTAGGCCTCCAGTTCTACAACATGTCATAGACAAGCATATATGAGTTCACAATAATCCAAGATCACTAGGCACCTACAAAACCAGACACAACAAGCAAGACTCAGCAGAAACAATAATAAGCAGATTTATATTCCTAGGGACTGCGGATATTCAGAATCCCTATATATGAAATGTTTTTAAAAATTAAGGATATATCACAAAGATGAACAAGCAATATGAAACTATTAGTAGTTACTAGGAAATTTTGAAAAATAATTAAATGGGACTTTAAAAAATGAACAATGTATTTATTGAAATAAGGAAGACAGGGGCGCCTGGGTGACTCAGTGGGTTAAAGCCTCTGCCTTTGACTCAGGTCATGATCTCAGGGTCCTGAGATCGAGCCCCACATCGGGTTCTCTGCTCAGCAGGGAGCCTGCTTCCCCCTCTGTCTCTGCCCACCTCTCTGCCTACTTGTGATCTCTCTCCTCTCTGTCAAATAAATAAATAAATAAATAAAATCTTTTAAAAAAAGGACAGTGAATTCTTAAAACAACATCTCAGACCATAGATGAAGAGACGATTGCTGAACTAGAAAAACAATCTAGAAGAATTATCTACAATGGAGACTAAAATGCAAGGAGTTAGAATATGAAAAAAAAAAGAAAAAAAAAAGAAAACACCAGATATGGAGTACAGAATGAGAACACTTCTATCTGATTAGAGCACCAGAAGAAGAGAATAGAGGGAATTGAAGAAAAGGTGCTATTTGTAGACATAGTCACTGAGAATTTTCCAGAATTGATGAAATAAGTGAATCCTCAAATTCAGGAAGCACAACATATACCAAACAGGATGAGAGAGGTAGAGAGATAGAGAAATAGACTGAGAGAGAGAGATAATCCTAGCCTAAACATATGTAGTGAAACTTTAGGACTACCAACAGCAAGACTGATAGCAGACCCCTTACTAATCAAATGAAATGAAAAATTTAATGGTAATGTGGGAAGAAATTCACAAATTTAACATTTTAGAGGGAGATTTCAAAAATGCTTCCCTAAATTATTGATACTTAAAGCAGGTAAAAACTTAGCAACGCTATACAACGTTTGAATAACCTAGTTAACAGGCTTGATATGACGAATATTTCTAGAACACTGTACCCAACAATTAGAGAATACACATTCTTCTTGGGCACACATGGAACATATGTAAAAATTGACCACATATTGTGCCCTAAAGCAAATTATAACAGAATTCAAAAACATTCTCATCCACAGCACACGTTCTCTAGTTGCACTGAAATTTAGTTAGAAGTCAATAACAAAAAAATTTTGTAATCTTCATACATTCAAACATTAAAAATACACATTAAATGAGGCGCCTGGGTGGCTCAGTCGTTAAGCGTCTGCCTTCGGCTCAGGTCATGATCCCGGGGTCCTGGGATCGAGCCCTACATCGGGCTCGCTGCTCAGTGGGGAGCCTGCTTCTCCCGCTACCATTCCCTCTGCTTGTGTTCCCTCTCCAGCTGTGTTTCTCTCTGTCAAGTAAAAAAAATCTTAAAAAAAAATACACATTAAAAAAGGAAGTCATAATGTAAACATGAGAATTGAATGATAGTGAGAATTCTACACATCAAAACTGTGAGATGTAGTGAGAGGTATACATAGAAGGAAATCTATAGTATTCAATGCTTATAATAAAAAAAAAATGAGAGCCTGAACATTAATCATGTAGGTATTCAGCTTAAGAAGTTAGAAAAAGAAATATAGAGTACAACTTAAAGGTTGAAGTAAATAAAAGTAGGAAGAGAAATTAATGAAATAGAAAATAAACAGGCAGTGGAGAACATCATTAAAATCAAAAGTTGGTTCTTTGAAAGGAACAATAAAACTGAAAAGCCTCTGGCAAGGAGAAAAGGTCACAAATAATCAATATGAGTAAAAAGCTGATGTAACTACAGATGCACTAGATATTAAAAATATAATAATAGGATGTTATAAACAACTTTAGGCTAATAAATTTTGATCCAAATGAAATGGACAAATTCCTGGAAGACTAATTATTTTAAAAATGAGTTCCATAGTTAAAGTTTTACCAAATCGTCATGAAACAGATTATTCTAATCTTTATACAAATCCTTCCAGAGAATAGAAAAAAAGTGGAGTATCCCCCCCCATACCCAACTCACTCTATGAGATTAGGTTAAACTTTAGGGGGGAAAAGATATAATGGCAACGAGAGAGGACAATTACTGGATAGTTTCTTTCATGAACATAGATGTAAAGATCCTAAACAAAGTATCAGGAAATTAAATCCATCAGGATATAAAAAAGAAAAGTCTCACATGTTTGAATGATTCCAGGAATGCAATAGTATTCTTAACATTAGGACATATGTAAAGTAACTTACCATAATAATAGATTAAAGGAGAAGAAAAAATTATCTGCTCCTTGCGGTAGAGAGATTTTCATACAATTCATTTGACCTTCATAGAAGTTGAAACATTTTTAAAGCAAAAGCAATAAACTTCATGTCTCAAATTTCAATTTGGTTACTCTGTCAACATGTAAATACTGCAAATTTTATTTTATTTGAAAATGAAAATTATGATTTCCTGCTACAAAATAATTTATCTTTGCTATAGAAAATAGGAAAATACTGAAAAGCACAAACAAGAAGAATGAGATCACCCAAAATTCCATAATCCGCACCATTTAATACATATCCTTCCAATAGTTTTTGTGTATGTGTGTGCATTTGTAATTTACATGAATGTGATCTTAACTATACATACTACTTTCTTATAACCTCTTATTTTCATTTACCAAAATTATGACTTTTTCATATGATATCCCTAATGGCTTTATACATAGTCTTGTAATGACTATATTGTATCGTATCAAATGGCTATACCATAATGTGTTCAGCTACTCTCCTATTTTTAGACATTTTAAGATATTTTCAATATAAGTTCTCATGGATAATGCTCTGATTAACATTCTCTGTAGCTGAGGCTTTATACTTATCTAGGATTTTCCTTAGGATACATAACTGCAAGTAAAATTGCTAAGTCAAAGGATGTGCACATTTCTAAAGACTCAAGAAATTAACAGTTTCAGATACATATCCAGGTACGGATAGGAAGGTAATATCTCAAATCAGTTTTTTGGAGATAGTTGACTAATAATCTTGAAAAAGTTAAATCTCTATTGTATATCGTGCACTAAGATATATGCCAGGTATAGTAAGGTTTTAAATGAAAGAGCCAGGGCGCCTGGGTGGCTCAGTCGGTTAAGCATCTGCCTTTGACACAGGTCATGATCCCAGCGTCCTAGGATCGAGTTCCACGTCAGGCTCCCTGCTCAGCAGAGAGTCTGTTTCTCCCTCTCCCTCTGCCTCTCCCCTTGCTTGTGCTCTCTCCCTCTCTCTCTGTCAAATGAATAAATTAAATCTTTAAAAAGACATAAATGTAAGAGATAAAAACTGCAAAAATCCTGGAAGAGAATGTAGAGAAATGTTCTTATAAGTGTAAAGTAGGGAATAATTACTGCCGTAAAGATCTGAATGCATAAGGGAAAATATTGATATTTTGACCACCTCCTACACTTTTTGTTTCACAAATATATCATGAAAGATTAGTAGACAAATGCCACATACCAGAATACATTTACATGTATTTCTCTTTTGGCCTTTTTCAGGAGGGAGCTGGAAAAGAGATTTTTCTGAGACCAAAATGGTAATTACAAAAAGTTTTTTACTCTGACATTCTCGTGAGGTGAGGCATAGCAGTTTCACCCGCTATACTTGAAGCACAGATAGAAGGCATATTCTTTTCATCATTGCGACGAGATACAACTCCAGTCGTGAGCTAAGGGCAAAAATAAGTGGGCTATGAAAATCTGGGAGTGACTATTTAAATGCTGATAATTAAATTAATCTACTCCAAGCTAAAATGAGCAATGAGACAGTACTACGCCTTTGTGATTTGTATGGCCAAAGTCATAATACACTGTAAAAGAGAAGTCTTATATTTTAAGGCACTCCGAAGGAGAAAGGAGAAAGGAGAAGAGGAGAGGAGGAGAGGAAAGGAGAGCTGAATCAGACTATAAACCTAGAGACTTTTTCCTAGGGGTAGTAACAGCAAAATATCAGCCAGGCAGTAAATGTGGCGGAAAAACCATCTCTTATAAAATCGTCTTAAACACATTTTCCTGGCAAATACCAATCTTTACTAACCTTCTACTTATAACAAAGGAGGCTTAGTGTTGGTCTTCAGAAAAGAAATGTTTTATTGGCAGCCATGTAGTCTGGATAGAATGTCTTATAGAAATCATAAAGCATGCCTTGACTGGTAGTCATGATGACAAAGATAGAATAGATTTCAAGCACTGAAAGGAGCACAGTGAACTCCCTGAAATTAGCCATCTCCACTAACTTCCTTAGGCTGAAACTGAGTACCCCTAACTTCCCACTCAGCGTGACCTCTGTGTTACAGAAGTAGGAAAACAGAATGGGCTGGGAAGTTTGGAAGCTTCTCAATTACCCGGGTTTGTATAAGTGAAGGGACTTTTCCACAACTCTTTTTCATTATCAAACTTTCAAAATGGTTAATAATGAACGATGCTAGGGTGAATCATTGAGCTATTCAATGGTTATTAAAATCTGCTCCCTTCCCTGGGTGTCTCATCTATCTGGCCCTAGCATTTTGTGTGTTGAAAAGAACATTGCCTGAAGGGGAAACACTTGGACAAACAGTATGCTTGGAAACAATCCAACTAAAAACTTTGAGGCATGTTCCTGACCCAAATAGGAACATATCCTGTTGTCTTTTTGCCCCAGTTTTGCTTGATTTGTAATATCTAAAGAGTTGGAGTTTTGAATAAATTGCAGTCTAACTCATAGCAACCCAGAATGTAAATGTAATGTAGCAATTTACAAATTAGACAGCTCTAGTATGTATGAAAGGCACAAAGCAGAGAATCTTAGAGACTGTTTAAAACCAACCAGGATAGAATCTAGCACAGTACATTGAACTTATTAGGCATTTAGTAAACATTTGCTATATTTAACTGAATGGATTCATAAAACCGCCTTCTCTCTTTATATCTTGCTAAAAAATCTTTAATGGTTTCCTATTAATAAGAAATCCAAGTCCAGGGGTGCCTGGGTGGCTCAGTCGGTTAAGCAGCTGCCTTCAGCTCAGGTCATGATCTCAGGGTCCTGAGGTGGAGCCCCACATTAGGGCGGGGTGGTCCCTGCTCAACAGTGAGTCTGTTTCTTCCTCTCCTTCTGCCTGTCTCCCTCGCTTGTTTACTCTCTCTCTCTCTCTCTCTCTCTCTGAAATAAAGAAATAAAATCTTAAAGAAAGAAAGAAAGAAAAAGAAGGAAGGAAGGAAGGAAGGAAGGAAGGAAGGAAGGAAGGAAGGAAGGAAGGAAGGAAGGAAGGAAGGAAGAAAGAAAGAAAGGAAAGAAATCCAAGTTCAAAATCTTCTTCCCATTCCATACCTAGCAGTAGTCACTGGCTTTTTTCATACTGCCGACTAGCATGCCTCCTTCACCATGGCCAAACAGATACGAAGTCTTTCAGGCCCTTGAATAGTCATACTACAAGAGGAACACTCCCCCTTCAACTTATCCAAACACTTCACAACCTTCCATTTACAGCATGGATTCCACACCCTCTACTTATTCTGCCCCAATACTCTAGCTCCAAAATACTTACCCCCGCTCTTCTCTTTTGGCTTTCCCTCTCGTTTGACTCTTATCATGTATACTTACTGGTTTCTTCAATTTTCAGGTTTTCCAGGGTTTGTTTTTTTTTTTTTCTCCCTCCGCCGGATTATTAACTCTTAAAATTGAGGAGCTCCTATCTCATATCTTTTTATATACCCCACCTCTTTTTCCTGGGTTCTTAACCTAGAGGCTCCCTTAATGGTCTGTGGATAGAACTGTATTTCAGTGTAATAGATTTCTTTGTAATGCTACGTATTATTTATTTCCAAACTTTTTCGTGGGAGTAGAACATGCATTCATAAAAAATGCACAAGCCATAAACGTACAGCTCAGTAATTTTTTTTACAAGGTGAGTATAACTGTATAAATAGCTCCAGAACAAGAAACAAAAGTCTTGCCTGCACTCCAGAAGGGCTCCTCATGCCTTCTTCCAATAAGAACCCCCAAGGGTAAAACTCATCCTGACTTTTGACACCATAAGTTAGTTTTGCCTGTTCTTGAACTTTAAATGATAGGAATCACTTTTATGTGTTTTACTTTATGCACTGAAAAACACTATCCTGAGATAGTGTCCAAGGCCTTTGCCAGACTGCCAAAAGAGACCATGGTGCATGGATGCACATGCATGCACGCACACACATGCACACATGCACACATACACAATTGCAGAACCCCTGGACAAACTTTGGCCTTCATAGCTCTAAAATTTCTGAGAGTCTAATCTTTACATAAAATGAGGGAAAATTTGCAGAACTAATTGCAAAAGTAAAGTGACTCAGAATCTGATAATGCCTAAAATAGATGGGCAGTGCCTAAGGTCTGCAAAGATTGATTCATCGTTAAGTCAGTTCTTGCTGCGAGGGCAGGGTGGGGAGAGTACTTTTTGACTGAGCAAAATGAGCTTTATTTAACTATTTTATCATATATTGCTCATGGCTTTGTGTGTTTTTCTCTTTCAAAATAATTTTAAGAAGAGTCACCTGTTTTGTGGTTATTCCCTCTTAACCCAGGGTCTTCCATGTAAAAGGAGCTCAATAAATATCTGATTATTCATTTTGTGTTTCAGTTGGCCATCTTGAAACAAAATTTCAGCCAATTAAACTTTTCAAAAAGGTACAACTTGTCTAATTGGCAGGGTTTTTTAAAATTTCTTAAAAATTTCATTTATTTGACACGGAGAGCACAAGCAGGGGGAACAGCAGAGAGAGGGGGGGAGAAGCAAGCTCTCTGCTGAGCCTGATGCAGGGCTCGATCCCAGGACCCTGGCATCATGAGCTGAGCCAAAGGCAGACACTTAACCGACTGAGCCACCCAGGCTTCCTGATAAATAAAATCTTTTATTTTTTATTATTATTTTTAAAAGATTTTTATTTATTTGTGGGAGAGAGCACAAGCAGGGAAGAGGGCAGAGAGGAAGAAGCAGACTCCCCACGGAGCAGAGAGCCTGATGCAGGGCTTGATCTCAGGACCCTGGGATCATGATCTTAGCCAAAGGCAGACTTAACTGACTGAGCCACCCAGGTGCCCCTGCATTTTTTTTGTTTTGTTTTTGTTTTTTTCAACAAACTTCAATGAAATTTGTTTGCTTGGTGTCAGTTGTAGGGAAATATGTTTGCACTGAGGATGGACCTCCAAGTATAAGAAGAGACTACTTTAACCTGATCGGGAAAAGCTGGAAAGGAGCATTGGGTGCCTGTCATGTCTTTGCAACATAATAAGTCGTTGTACCTATCCATGTGTTTTTGCTTAGGGAGTTAGATGATTCCTATCTGCATGTTTTTTTTTGCCGAGCATTTTCATTGTCTTGAACATCTTCCACATATTCAATGCCATTTTTTAGAGAGTGCTATGCACACAGCACTGCATTTGTAGGCTGTGGCAGATGAAACAAATAGAATAAGCTGACCCCAATCATCCAGTAATCTAATAACTAGTTTGAGAAACAAGCTATAATAATAATAAAAAAAAAAAGAGCTAAAGAAACGTGCAAGGCTGAATACATTTAAGCACCAACAATAAATGACAAGATAATGGGTGAACGTTAAGTAATAACCTCTTTTGCAGAGGTTGGAGAAGACTTCAAAGAAGGGATCATCACTGCTGTGGCTATTTCAGACCTTCTATATAGGAGAGGCTCAGAGGGTAGCAGTCTGGTTAGAAAGGAGAGCTAAAGGACTTGGCTTGAAACTCCATTTACACTAGCAAACACATTATTCTTATGTGGACCGTATGTTTAATTGTGGTAGATCTTGAAGAATAGATGAGGTCTGGCTTAATGAAGGAGAGAGGCTCTTCTTGGTTGAGGATTCCGAATCAGCCGGGTGTACAACTGCCCCTGTGGAAAATATAATGTGGGAAAACAAGGTTACTATTCTCAAGATAGTTGCAACACATGTGAAGAGGCATGACATACGTACACAGGAAGTCGTCGAGAATAGAAGGAATTTTAAAATAAATGTCAAGCTCAGGTAAAAAGTGATCAAAAAGGAAAGCACCCAGCATTTGCCTTGGTGGTCAGGGAAGGCTTCATGGATTGGGTGGAACTTCAGCTAAGCCTTGAAATAGACATGGAAATTGGATAGGCAAAAGAGGGAGCCCAGGCCGAATTACTAGACTGTCTTTTCTGACTTCTCAGTCAGCACTGAACTCTCCTCCTCGTGACTCACCTTCTGAATGACATCATTTTCTAAATCTTAAGTGAATAGTGCCTTGAATTGTTTTTGAAGCCTGAGCCTTATTGCCCCCAACCAGCCTGTTGAATGATGATTTAGCATTGGGAGGTAGTGTTGGATCATACTTTTTTGTCCTGAAAGAGTTAACAGGGCTCCTATAGGTATCTCCCTGCC
The DNA here is from genome assembly GCA_028646535.1 of Procyon lotor. Classification (NCBI taxonomy): domain Eukaryota; kingdom Metazoa; phylum Chordata; class Mammalia; order Carnivora; family Procyonidae; genus Procyon; species Procyon lotor. The sequence continues at coordinate 33,319,278 of CM053612.1, forward strand.
AGGAGTTCAGGCACCGGGCCACAGACTTTAGATAAGAGAAATGCCTTTGTTCTGGAGTGCACTTTACTAAAAGAGAGCACCTCTGTCCCGACACATTTGATGAATTCACTCCATTTGAGAAAGCCCAAGCCAGGGCACAGACGTTAAGATGAGCGCAGAAAAAGCTCTGTTCACCTTCTTCATTCCAACCCTGTGAACTCATTCTTGGGAGGCCTTGAGAAGGGAAGGTGGAAATAGGAGGAGGAGGAGGAGGAGGAAGAGAGGTGGGGGATGCAGAGTTTCTGACCTGAATTCCACAACAAAGGAATGTGTGAACAGTGAGAGCACAGGTACAGGCTAGTGCTCTCACATACCTGGGGAAAGCAGTTTTTACCCAACTCCCATTACTCCACAGAGAGTTGACAGTTTGCTCTCAAACATTAATGCTATTTTCTGCTTTTCCCCCAGAGTTTGGGGAATGAGAGAGGGGTGCTATGAAAAGGGAGGAGAGACAAATAACATTTTTTAAAGATTTTATTCATTTAAATGAGAGAGAGAACATGAGTGGGGGGTAGGGGGAGAAGGAGAATGAGTAGATACTCCACTGAGCAAGGAGCCTGCTGTGGGACTTGATCCCAGGCTTCTGGGATCATGACCTGAGCCAAAGGCAGATGCTTAACCAACTGAGCCACCCAGGCGCCCCAGAAATAACATTTTAAAACAGTTATAAGTATCTCTAGAATGACAATGTGAATGGTTTAAGGCTAGTTTTGTATGGCTTATTTAAACATGGCGGATCAGGGACAGCTTTAACTAGCCTTAAACCATTCACATTGTCATTCTAGAGATACTTATAACTGTTTTAAAATGTTATTTCTGGGGCGCCTGGGTGGCTCAGTTGGTTAAGCCTGGGATCAAGTCCCACAGCAGGCTCCTTGCTCAGGGGGAGTGTCTACTCATTCTCCTTCTGCTCCTACCCCCCACTCATGTTCTCTCTCTCATTTAAATGAATAAAATCTTTAAAAAATGTTATTTGTCTCTCCTCCCTTTTCATAGCACCCCTCTCTCATTCCCCAAACTCTGGGGGAAAATGGTTAACTGGGAGAGAAAATGAGGTCAACCCCTCTTCTTATGAAATCCTTTGGAAAAGCCAGAGTAATGTATTTTGAACTGTCCCTGTGAGGGACTCTTGGGTCAGGAGTTAGGTTTAGAAAACGCCAAGTGTCTGCTGGCTCAAGCATAGTCCATTTGTTCATGTTGCCATGCAAACTGTAAGGGTAAATGCAAAATATAATTCAGGGCACAGGAAAAAGGTAAAGGAAATGCACAAAGTGCTTAATCAGACCAACGGGATAAACCGAAGTCAAGTCACTTCTATTTTATCAGATCGAATGCTTTCTAGATACCGGGTTAAGGAAAAATGGGAGATACCTATAGTTATATATCTGCTGAGTGTGATTTTTTTTCCTTCCAGAGTATTTTCCTTTGTGGATGAATACTGTCAGGGGGGCTTTTGCTCCTCACATAAAGATTGATCCTTTTAGCTGAGGGGCCACATTCCATAGTGCACGCAGGATCTGCTGCCACAGAGAACAGTCTCCCTCAACCCCTAAACAGATGTTCTTCCCACTTTAAACCGTGAGTCAGAATCTGATGTTCCAGAGTTAGCATGTGGAAGGCCAGGCAGTAACACGTGGTTAGCCTTTGATGAAAGAGTTGTTTGTAAGCTTTGCTAGTAAAGGGTACACTTGTCCTTTATTTTTTCCATAACACACTAAGAGACAAAGACAAACAATGGTAAACTGGATGATGTTGAAGTGGGATGGTGATAATATTAATATAAAAACAAGCTTCAGGGGTGCCGGGCTGGTGCAGTCAGTTATGTGTCTGACTGGTTTCAGCTCAGGTCATGATCTCGGGGTCATGAGATCGAGCCCTGCATTCGACTCCATGATTAGTGTGGAGTCTGCTTGAGATTTTCTTTCCCTCTCCCTCTGCCTCTCCCACTCACGTGCTCTCTTGATGTCTCTCTAATAAATAAATCTTCTTAAAAAACAAGTTTCACTCAATAATCTACATAAATATACCTTTTGAAAGAAAGTAGTGTTTAGCAACATGGAACCCCAGAACCTGTATTCATATATGGATCATTTTTAGTGTCAATTTTTTGAGGAATAATACACATTCAATAAAGTAGAAAACCTTTAATCGTTCAATTCAATATATAAAACAACCACCTAAATGAAAATATAGAACGTTTCTAGAATTGCATGAGACTCGTTTCTATTTAACTATTCTTGAACTTCATCAAAATGGAATCTACAGTGTGTACTCTTTTATGTCCTGCTTTTGGTCTCATCAGGTCTGTGAGATCATTCCTATTATTGTAAGTAGCATTTACTACTAATTTTAATGCACTCCAATCAGTGAATAATTTAGTGATTTTACAAGTAGATAATGAATACCTTTTATATTCCAGGCATAATACTAGATATATGTGGCCTCTGCCTTCAAGGAACTCACAGTTTTAGTGGGTAAGATGGACAGGTTAAAAATGATAATATAGCCACAACGGCTTTCTTATGATTAGTATTTGCAAGGAAGACCTTTCCCATCCATTTACTTTCAACTGACCTATGTCTTTATAGTTACTTGGTAACAGTTTTACTGAGGTATAATTCACATAAGAGCATGCTACTTACTTATTTAAAGTGTCCGATTCAGTGGTATTTAGTATATTCACAGATACATGCAACCACCACCACAGTCAAGTTTGAAACACTTTCGCCATCTCAAAAAGTAATCCTGTACCCTTTAGGAAGCACCTCCCTATAACCTCATCTGCCCAAATCCTAAGCAACTACTAATCTATATTCTGTCTCTTGAAATTGGCCTATTCTGGACATTTCGTGTAAATGGAATCATACAGAATGTGGTATTTTTAACTAGGTTGTTTCACTTAGCATAAATATTTTCAGGGTTCATTAATTTGTAGCATGAATTAGTACTTCATTCTTTTTTATGGTTGAGTAATATAACATCATGTGGATATACCACATTTTGGTGGTCCATTCATCAGTTTAAAGACATTTGAGTTTTTTCTATTTTTGACTATTATGAACAATGTTGCTATGGGCATTCACATATAAGTTTTTGGGAGGACATATGTTTGCCTATGTCTTGAGCATCTACGTAGGGATAGAACCCATGGGTCAACTGATAACTCTATGTAACTTTTTAAGGAACTATTAAGACTGTTTCCAAAGTGGCCACACCATTATACATTCCCGCCAGCAGTGTATGAAGGTTTCAACTCTCACATCCTTGTCAGCCCTTGTTATTACTTGACTTTTTGATTACAGCCATTGCAGTGAATATGAGACGGTATCTCACTGTGGTTTTGATTTACATTTCCCTAATAGCAAATGATGTTGAGCATCTTTAAACGTGCATATTGTGCTTATTGGCCATTTATATATTTCCTCTGGAGAAATGTCTATTCAGGTTATTTGTCCATTTGTAATTGGGTTATTTGTTTTCTTATTATTGAGTTATAAGAGTTCTTTACATATTCTAAATTCAGGAACCTTATTAGGTATATGATTTGCAAATATTTTCTCCCATTATCTGGGTTGTCTTTTCAATTTCTTGATATTGTCCTTTGAGGCACAAAGTTTTTAATTTTGACAAAGTCCATTCTATTTTTTTTCCTTTGTTGCTCATTCTTTTGGAGTCATATATAAGGATCCATTGCCAAATCTGAAGATTTATCTGTTTTCTTCTAAGAGTGTTATAGTGTTAGCTCTAACAGTTAAGACTTTGATCCATTTACAGGTAAATTTTGTATTTGGTGTGAGGTAAGGATCAAACTTCATTCTTTTGCATGTGGATACCCATTTGTCACAGCATCATTTGTTGAAAAGACTTCCTTCCGCATTGAATGATCCTGACACCCTGTCAAAAATAGACTCAGATGAATAGGTTTATTTCTGTAGTTTCAATTCTATTCCATTGATCTGTATGTCTATCCTTATACCATTACTACACTGTCTTGATTACTGTTTCTTTGTGGTAAGGTTTGAAATCAGGAAGTATGAAACCTTCACCTTTGATCTTATTTTTCAAAAGTGTTCCAGCTATATTCTAAGATCGTTGAAATTCCATGTAGATTTTAGAATCAGCTTGATAGTTTCTACAAAGAAGCCAGCTGGGATTCTGGTGGGAATTGAATTCACTCTGTATATCAGTTTTGGGGGGTATTACTATCTTAAAATATTGTCTTCTGATCATTGAACATAAATGTTTTCCCACATATTTAGATTAAAAGCTTTTTTCAAATGTTTTATTGATTTCAGAGTATAAATTTTACACTTTTTATAAAATTACTTCCTATGTATTTTATTCTTTTTGATACTATTAGAAATGGAATTGCTTTCTTAATTTCACTTTCCATTTATTCATTGCCAGTATATAGAAATATAATTGGTTTTTGTGTATTGATCTTGTATCCTGTAGCTTTGTTGGACTCTTTATTAGTTCTAGTAGTTTCTCTTTTACCAGTTTCTTTTTTTTAAATAGCTTCCACACCCAGTGTGGAGCCCAACATGAGGCTTGAACTCACAACCCTGAGATCAAGACCTGAGCTGAGATCAAGACCTGAGCCGAGATCAAGAGTCAGACACAACCAACTGAGCCACCCAGGTGCTTGGATTACTTGGGATTTTCTACATAAAAGATTATGTCATTTGTGAAAGAGATAACCTTGCTTATTCTTTTCTAATGTGTATGACTTCGAGTTCTTTTTCTTACGTAATTGCTCTGGTTAGAATTTTCAGTACAGTGTTGTATAAAAGTGGTGAGAACAGACATCCATGTCTTGCTCCTGATCTTAAGAGGAAAACCTTGAGTCTTTTCCCATTAAGTTTCAGGTTAACTGTGGATTTTTTCCTAGATATCCTTTACTAGATTTAGGAAATTTTCCTTTATTCTCAGTTTGTTTAGTGTTTTTATCATAAAAAGGTGTTGCATTTTATCAAATTCTTCTTCTGGGCCTATTGAGATGATTATGCGATATAGTATATTACATTAATTTGTTTTCAATTTTGTTTGCTCTTCCTTTTCTCATTCCTTAAAATGTAAATTGAGGTTATAGATTTGAGATCATTCTTCTATCTTAATAGAAGCATTTTTAACTATAAATTTCTCTTTAAATCCTGTTTGAGCTGCATCCCATAAGTTTTGGTAAGTTTTCTCTTTATTTTCATTTATCTCAGAGTATTTTATGATCTCCCTTCTTATGTCTTCTTTGATCCATCGGTCATTTAGGAGCATGTGATTCAATTTTCAAATATTTCTGATTTTCCCAATTATTTTCCAGCTATTGTTTTCTAATTTCATTACATTGTAGTTGGGGAACAAACACTGTATTATTTCTATTTAAAATTTACTGAGGTTTCTTTCATTGACTAGCATATGGTACGTCCTGGGAAATGTTCCATGTGTACTAATGAAGAATGTACATTTTGCTGTCGTTCAAAGGCGTATTCTGTAGATGTCTGTTAGGTCTGTTTGGTTTACAGTGTTGTTCAAGTTCTCTGTTTTCTTACTGATCTGCCTACTTGTATCCATTATTTTTATTATTTTTTAAATATTTATTTATTTATTTGAGAGAAAGAGAGAGATTACAAGTGGGAGGAGCAGAGAGAGAGGGAGAGAGAATCCCAAACAGACTCCACGCTGAGCGCAGAGTCTGACAGAGGGCTCAATATCACGACCCTGAGATCATGGCCTGAGCCAAAACCAAGAGTCAGATGTTTAACTGACTGTGCCACCCAGGCACTGTACAACTATTATTGTCAAACTATTTAATTCTCCATTTCTGTCAGGTTTTGCTTCATGTATTTTGGTGCTCTGTTAAAAGCATGTATGTTTATAATTATTCTAGATTCTTGAATGGTTGACCCTTTTATCATTACAAAATCCTCCCTCTTTACCTCTAGTAACACTGTTTTAGAGCCAATTTTATCTCATTTTCTCTTTATTTGAAGTATGGCTTTTTATACTAAAATTGTGACTCTGTAGATGAGTCAGATGGGTTTTGCTTTTTATCCATTCTGACAATCTTTACCTTTAAATTGCAGTGTTTAGTACATTTACTTTGAATGTAATAATTGGTATGGTTGTGTTTAAGTCTACTTACTTGCTATTTGTTTTCTATTTGCAACCTGACCCCCGTTCTTTGTTCCTTTGTTTTTCTATTCCTGTCTTCTTTTGAATTAATTAAGGATGTTTTTAAATTTTGTTTTGATTTCATTTTTTCTCCTCACAATAGTCGCTTCTTAGTTACGGCTCTTGGTTATTATGGTTTTTATTTTTTATTTTTTTTTAAGATTTTATTTGTTTATTTGACAGAGAGAGAGAGAGGGAGAGAGGGAACACAAGCAGTGGGAGTGTAAGAGGGAGAAGCAGGCTTCCTGCTGAGCAGGGACCCCCCCCCCCACCCAACACAGGGCTTGATCCCAGGACCCCAGTGCCCGATCCCAGGACCCCAGGATCATGACCCGAGCTGAAGGCAAACGCTTAAGGACTAAGCTGCCCAGGCATCCCTGGTTATTATGGTTTTTAAGGGGAACGTTGTCTTTAGTGCTTGCTTTAGGGATTACAGTTCCCCACAATATACATTTTCATGAACAGAGAGGTGTGGAATAATCTGGCATGTTTGGAAACTAAGTTCTTTGTAGCTGGATCTCAGAGCTTAACATAGAGGTTAACACAACCATTTATCAAACTGGACTTATGAAAATATTTCCATTTGTCAAGTACTTATGTGCCAGGCACTGTGCTAACTGTTTTATACATATTAAATCAAATCATTTAATCCTGACAACCATCTAATGGAGTATATATGAGAAAACTGAGGCTTGGTAACCTTCCAATATTCACATCATAAGTAAGAGCAGGTTCTAGGATTAAAACCCTGGTGGACTAGTGGGGATAAAAGAGTAGTTATATACGATTGTTGGGGTGCATTTGAAGATTTCTGAGCAGAGGCAAGATGTGAGCAGAATTGTGTTTTTTAAAAAGATTTTATTTATTTATTTGAGAGAAAAAGAGTGAGAGCACCGGCAGGGGTGAGCCCCTTGTGGGGCTCAATCGCACAACCCTGAGATCATGACCAGAGCCAAAATCAGGAGTCAGATGCTTAACCAACTGAGACACCCAGGCATCCCCAAAGTTGTATTTTAACAGTCACTCTGGCTGCTGATAGGAAATGGATTGGAGGATACCACACCTAGGGCTGAGAAACCAGGGAAGACACCACTATTACAACCTTGGTGGAAAATTATGAGGGCCTAAAATTAGACAAGAGGAATGGAAGTGGAAAGGAAAATTCACATTCAAAAGAAATGTGTGCACTAGAATCAACATGACCTAGTACTGCATTAGTCATCAGGAGAGAGAGAAAAGAGTAAAATCGAGAATGAGAAGGCCTTACTTTGTGCCTAGTACTGTGCTAAACTGAGGAATAAGAAGTAGTAATATCAATTATTAATTGCAATATGATCAATTGCATATGCTGACATATATATGTTAGACTATGTACCAGTGCTGTTGACATTAATAACATTATCGTTGCTGTTGTTAATGATACCCTTGTTACCAATAACTTTTTAAATGAATATGATGATGATTAACATTTCCTAAGTGCTACCAGTGTGCTAGGTACTATTCTAATGGTTTTCTTTACATCCATTACCTCATTCATCCCCGCAACAGCCTAAAAGTTAGGTACGTTGTTCTCATTTCATAGTTGTGGAAGCTGGGGTACAAGGAGGTTAAGTAACTACCTAAAGTCACACAAGCTAGTGAATAGCACAGCTGAACCTGGCCTGAAAGTGTAGCTATCTTTTATTTGCTCTGTACAAGGTTTTAAATTAATTTGTTTTTAACATGTAAACGGAAAGACAATTGACATTTTTTTAGAGGTACGGATTGTTCAACCTCTTTTTAAAAATATGCTAGAATCTAGCTACACTTGGCTTGCTTTCCCACACAGCAATGTTCAGCCGGGCTTAATGAGCTTCCCCTTTAGACAAGACATAAGCTCTCGTAGGCCTCAGTGCCCACCCAGCCTGCTCAACTCATTTATGTTACTTGACTGCTCCTCTGGGGAAATGAGTCATGAACCTTAAGGGTTAAGACCTCACCTACAGTTCTCAGGGAATTTTGGAGGTAGACAAACATGGATGAAACCAAAATTTAAAATACACTTTAAAATTTAATAATCCACTTATGATTGAAGGTACATTTTAAAGGGATAATGATGAAGTGGGCATTTTAATAGCAGATGGCTTACATTGAAGAGTGGATGAAAATAGAATCGCAGAAGGGGTTGATCTACTTTATGGAAAGTAATACTCTAGTAATGATAGTGCTCACCATGTCCCAGACGTTGCAAGTAAGTGCTTTATGCGCATATATCTCCTTGAATCCTTTCAACAACCCTATGAAATAGATGATTATTATCCTCTTTATATAGAAGAGTAGACTGGGGCCATACCAGTTTGGCGATTTGTTCAAGGACACACAGCTACTTTGTGACTCAAGAACCCTGAACTCCTGACTCCTGGTTCAGTGTCCTGCACAGCATAGTTTCAGAAAACGTTGAGCATCTAGACAGTTTCCCCATTCTCTAAGGACAATTTGTAAACTGAAGAGGTCACAGTGTTGCAGATAATTTGCAAGTAGGATTTGCCTCAGGTGTTCCAGATTGTCTCTAAATTTCTTTCTGGGAACTGTTGAATAAAAGATGAGACAGATCTGCAGTGGTTAAAGAGATCCCAAGAGTTAATCAATACCACAGATTGTTCTGGATTGAAATTGATGTTATTGCCTTGTGGAAAAGCTCCTAGGCCCAATGTATATCCAATCCTCTGTCCATTATACAGTGCAGTAAATAACCTGTGGGCCAGTGGAGACTTCGCTCTTCACTCTGGCCAGTGCATGATCGATGTCTCCAGCTTTGAAGAAATCCAGTTTCCAAAAAGTGATTCGGTTCAACTTTTTTTCTTAAATGGCAATTCAGCTATTTATGCCCTAGTTTGCTGAGAGAATCTCTTTAAGTTCTAGCAAGCAATTTATATAGAAAGAATATCAACAATGGTCTTGATTCACAGAAGTAAAAAATTAGCCTTCTTAAATTTAATCTATGTTAATTAAATATATTAATATACCCATTAGCTTGTGTTCTAGAAACAGACCAGCGGCATTACCTGGTTAACTGAGTGTAAAGCAGAAACTTGTCTACTGAAAAATCTCAATAATGCATAAACCCAGGAGATCCCAAGTTGAATCTTTAGTGTGTTGGGTCAGTTAGTGGATTCTTGAGATCATTATGAAATATTGGTGGCAGAGGGATTTGTAGGACAGACCACCAGGTTAAGCCTTTTGAAGACCTCTGAAGAACTCCTGTTGTTGGCAATGATGAAGAGAGAGGTCAGGAGGGAAGTTTGCAGAGTACATAGAAGACCCTGGGATCTCCAACTCCTGGTGGGATGTCTTTCTTCATATACCATCCAGCCTTGAGAGCTTTTTAAAAATACTAATTTATTTTAAATGTGATATGGAGACAACTCTAGTATTTTTTCACTTGTAAGTGCTATAATACTACTAGTGTGTCTCTGTCGGCTGTGAGGTGTGCTTTAGTGACTACTAAATGAGTAGTAAATAATAAAGTAAATAAAAGTAAATAATACTAAGAAGAACATACTAAAATTTGTGGTTTTGAATAAATCAGACTCAAGGCTATCCCTTGCATTGGTCAATATCTCAACAGAAAGCATACTCAAAAGTGTGGGCATTCACCCTGCATATAAAACGTAATAGAAAAAGTTGGAAAGTCTATATGGAGAAGCAAACAGAATATCCAGCACAGCCCTTATATATTAAGCCAACTGCAGTAACAACAACAACAACAGTAATTTTAAGGGGCTTAACATAATAAGGGTCCATCATGAGCCCATGGAGGAAACAGGTGCCTCAGTTGCAGGCAGTCATTCAGGGACCCAAGCACCTTTCATCATGTCTGTCCCATGGCCTACCGCAGAGGTCAGCAATCTTTTCTGTAAGGGACTGCATAGTAAATACTTCAGGCTTGGAGGCCATTGAGTCTCTGTCGTAACTACCCAGCTCTGCTGTTGTAACACGGAAGAAGCCATAGATAAGACTTAAATGAACAGGTGTGGCTGTGTTTCAAGAAAATTTGATTTGCAATAATAGGCAGCAGTTGGACTTGACCCATGGACCATAGTGTGCCAACCTTTGCCATGACCGTCTTCCTGGGAACCCTCTGTATCTGAGGGCAAATAAGAAGAGGGTATGTAGAGGATTGCATGAGATGTTTTTGATTCACATTCAGAAGTGGCATAAGAATTCTGTCCACATTCCATAAGGGCTAGAACTCAGTCATGTGTCTGCACCTAACTTCAAGTGAGGCTGGGGAATGTAATCTAACTGTCTGGAAAGAAAAGGAAAACCTTTGGTAAACACCTAGCCAATCTCTACCACTTATGACTTCAAACATCACTCTAAACCAATATTTCTCAAAGGGTATGCCATACATGCAACACATATACTGGAGAACTTCTTAGGCCAAAAAAATGAATCTGAAGCCATATGAGAATTGGGAAATATATTTACCAGGGTCTCCCCCTGCATTGAGACTTATAATGCATATTAATGTGTCAAAGGCTCTGAAAAGCCCTGTAGAGTATCACATTTTTAAAACTTTGGTAAGAGCTGCTTTATAATGCACACTTTCATTCTGAATGGGAGAGGAAAAGTGGGGTTACAGGTAATGCTGGGGGAATTATTTGTAATCCCAGATATACTCATGGGAATTCTTTATGCATGAAAACTTTAAAAATTAACTGTAAAGCCAGTACATGTTTCATCAATCCCTGTGCTATCTTCAATGCCTACAAGATGGCCTGACACATAGTAGGTGTTCAGTAAATGTTGCATAAATAAAATCTTGTACTGCCCAATAGACTAGATTTCCTCTTGGTACCCACAGTGAGACAAAGCCATGTATTTTTTTTTTTCTTTCTCTCTTTCCATCCAGTAGTCAGTTCTAGTTCCAGGCATCCTCCAGTTAGGACAGGCCATTTAGAGTATCAAAGAAAATTTTTGTATTGTTCAGAGCAGTGATTCACAAACCCGCATGCTTAAAAAAAAATCACTTGAGGAGGTTTTAGAAGAATGTGAATTTCCAGGTCTCCAAGATCCACATTTCTAAGGGTGGGATCAGGAACTATGGAACTTTAAAAAGAAAAGAAGAAACAATTATTACACTTCCAAATACATAAATATTTAATTAAAGGTCATTGAGTACCAAAAGGGGACAAAATAGACTAAGTTCCTTATTTCATGGAGCTTATATTCCAGTGGGGGTGGAGGGAGTCAGCAAGGAAAATAATTAACAAAGAAATATATAATGTGAGAGCTGGTATTAAGTCCTGTGAAGAAAAATAAGAGTCATGTGGTATAGAATGGTGGGAACGCATATAATATTTTAAGTGGGGTGGCCAGTGAAGGGTGCTGGTTGTTTCCTGCTGGGCACCAGCACCCCACACCCACCCGCTCATTCTTCACCCTTCTTTATTTTGTCCTGTGCCTATGGTAGCCAGTCTCCAAGATGACACAGAGTGGGTCTCATCTCCTGCTATTCACAACCTTGTATGGTCATCTCTCACATTGACCGAGAATCTGTGTGACCAACAGAATATGGCAGAGGTGACAGTGTGTGATTTTTCCAGGCTAGGTTATAAAAGACATTGCAGCTTCCACTTTGACCTCTTGGATCCGTCACTCTGTGGGAATCCAGGTGCCATGTCACAAGGATAGTCAAGCAGTCCTGCTGAGAGGCCAGCATGGGGAAGAACTGAGGTCTCCTGCCAACAACCATCATCAGCAGATCAATCATGTGGGTGAGCCACTTTGAAAGTGGATCCTCCAGCCTTCAGATGACTGCAGTCCCGAGCCGACATCTTGCTTGCAGTCTAGCGTGAGACCCAGGGCCTGAACCACCAAGATAAGCTGCTCCCAAATTCCTGACTCACGGGAACTCTAAGAGAAAAGAAATATTTATTGTTTGAAAAGAAACTCAAGTGACTGATGCTTCGTTGGGTTTAGAAACCCCAGGATTTAAGCTTTCTTCTCATTTTTCTTCATAAGCCATGACATCCAGTGAAAATTCACATGCATGACACATAGAAATATATAACAGTGCTAGTTCTGAGGAAGGTGACTGTGGGAAGGGAAGGAGATTTTATATATTTTTTATTTTTTGTTATTTTTTTAAGGTACTCTACTCCCAGTATGGGGCTTGAACTCAACCACCCAAGATCAAGAGTTAGTGTGCTCTACTGACTGAGCAAGTTAGGTGCCTCTATATATTTTATATATATATATATATATATATATCACATAATAGTTGCTAAATAAAGCTTACTGAAGTGAACTGCATAGAAGAGCCATTGAATTATAAAGACCAGAATACCAAGTTAGGGCCAGACCAACAATGATGGTGATGTTGCAGTGAGTGTTAAATTAGAGTTGAATTAGACCTCTTTAAATGCTCCCTCTCTCAACTATTATTTAGATTTATCTGAGGAGTTGGAGCATAGTTGAGGCTGCCGATGGGAAGCAAATGGCCCCCAAAGTGAAGACTGAAAAGGCTAGAAACCAAGTAGGGGCCTGACTGGATAAGAAAAGGTAGGGCTGGAGGAGGTAAGGGAATCTATTCTATACAAGCACATGAAGAAGGGTATTGGGGGCGCTGGGGTGGCTCAGTCCATTGAGCATCAGACTCTTGATTTCAGCTTGGGTCGTGATCTTGAGGTCATGAGCTCGAGCTCCGCATCAGGCTCCATGCTCAGTGCAGCATCTGTTTGAGATTCTCTCTCTCTCTCCCCCACCGAATCTCTCAAATAAATAAAGTATTTGAAAATAATTTTTAAAAAGCCAGGTGTCAGTACCCTTTTCTAAGAATCCTGAATAATCATGTGAAGTTTCTCAACTCTCACTGATTCTGATTATAAAATGTCTCTTCCCCAGGTAGCTCAGGGGAAAAAAAAAAAACCCAACTTTGAGAATAATACTATTTTCTTTCATCTTCCAGTCAGGTGAGTCCAGATTCTCGAGATCAGCAATTTGTAGTCCTTGAAATGTTAAGGAGAAGCTCACGAGGCACGTCAGATTAGCGGTGCTTACCAAAGAGGTAGCTTGTAACACCCACCCACACAGACGAGCAGCTTTCATTAAATACCAAATTTGGAGGGGAAAAAAAAAGCTTAATTCCTGAGACAAGCACCATCAAAATGATTGAAAAAGCTACAGCCCAAATCACTCAATTCTTAATCCCTAGAGATGCTCTTCCCCTACAACCTAGCTGAGTAAAGAAGGCACTTCCCTGGAGATGGCAATTAGATTAGAAAGCCCGGAGCCTTCCCCTTGATTACTTAAAATGATACTAAGTCCTCGAGCTAACGTAGATGGATGGTAATGGTTTCCAGGGGACAGACAACTCAGAAAAGACAACTTCATTGCACTTCTTTTCCAGTTTACTTACTTAACGCTTTGGAAATACTTCTGTAAATTTTATTAAAGAGGCTGCAAGCCTTCTTAAAATGGATCAGAGAGCTCTCTCCTGATTTCAAATAGCAGAATGAAATTCTGCCAAGTGCTGATAATAACAGTCCTTCTGTGTCATGGATGGTCAACCCTTACTCCCACCCTTGCAGTGAGTGCGAAGTTCTAATCAGTATAATGAATGAAGTAGTTATTAACGTCTCAAAAAGAAAATACCCGAAATCGCTGCTCTTTTGTGAATTATATTGGTAGATTCTAGCTTTTTTTCTTTGGTCAGACTGCTCGTCCAGGGACTTGGTGATTAAAAAGGCAGAAGGTTATTTACCAAATGGATAAATGAGAGGGTTGTTTCTTTGCTAAAGAATTCACTTGACACTGGGAACATTCTCTCCATATTGAAAATAGGATTTGATTTATACCCCTTTGAAAATTACCTTTGAGGACTAAAATGTGAAGCACACCTGTATTTCAGGGCTAATCCTATTAGTGGTTTACAAACAGCAAACAAATGCGTAGAACAGCCGTTTCAGGTATGTATACCTTAGACAACTTTAGGCCCCTACAAATCACTTAGCCTGGCTGTCTCAGTTTCCCTGTTGTTTAGGTGCGATAGCAACGCTTTCCTACCTCAGAGAGGTGTTTCGAGAATTAAGCAGTTAGCGAGCTGCTTTAAAGATGAAGTACCATGTTTTGATAATCTGTTTGCTTCTAGTCTGGCTCGGTGGCTGCAAGAGCTAAACCTACAACGTCGTAAATCTGCCATGTTGGGTTTTCATAGAACCCTACTCTCTTGAAAACAAAATTTGCTCAAAATATTTTCCCACTTCTCTGCCTCTGGTCTGTGTGGGGCTTGGGGTTAATTAGCATCCACAGGGTCTTATCTAAGCCTTTTCGGAGGGCTAATTAACTAGTGTATACTTTGTCAAATTCTAATGAGAACCGATAAGAAGTCTCCTTACTCAGTTTTATTTTCTCTGGGGGAGGATATATTATTTTCGCAAATGTTTTTTTTTTCCAAAGAGACAATATTTGTTAATTTAACTAATGTTTACTAAGCACCTTGAAGGCCTCTGAGGGGAATACAAAAGAAGAGAGAAAGAAATTTTTAAAGGAGATATTGAGTCTGAGGAGGTTAAACTTGTTACAAAAAAAAAAAGACTGAGCCACAAACATTATGCATATGTGGGAAGGAACTCTCCAGCAAATGAGCATTGAAGTGCGCTTAAGGTGACAGGCTTGACTGATGTAGAGGCCTTGCTTTGGATGGTAATGAACAAGATGTAGTAAGTACATGGGATGGACTTGGTGGGGGAGATATAATGGGCTTAATCAGGGAAGGAGAGCTTAATCAAAGAAAAGGGTGGGGAAGCAGGGAGAGGGAGGCTGGAGGGGAAACAAAGTGCTGGACTGGCATTCCGGAGACCAGAGTTTAGCCCTGATGCGAGCGTCACCATTCTGTAGCTATTTGACCTTTGGCTTGTCACTTCCCCCCCAGAACTTTAGGTCAGGGCCTCCACAATACAGAGGTGGCAACCGCGTAAGGGACTTCGAACCAGGGCATTCAAGGATTTGAAAGCTTCCTCGAAAGAAGTGAGTTTTAAACTTTAAATCCAGTCAGGGGCTTGAGTTTGCGATAGGTCTCCATGGGCCTCACCGCTCAAGAGAGGCAAGATTACAGGCGAGATAAATGAACCTCCTGTTGGCGCCTCCATTAAAACCCAGGAGCAGAATAAGGAAAAGCCAGACGTGGGCCAAAAACAAAACAAAAAACACGTGAGGAGAAAATTCTGCATCGAATACGTTCATCCAGTAGATTCCTTGGCAAGTAGCATCATGTAGTAGAAAGAACACAAGCTTTGGAGTTGAATACATATGGCCAAGGTTTGAACCCCAATTTACCACTTAGTTGGGATTTCCGGCAAGTTCCTTATCCTCTCTAAGCCAGAGTTTTCTAACTATTAAATCGGAATAAGAATACTATCTACTTAATAGGGTTGTTTTGAGAACTAAATTACTTAATCCGAGCAAAACATGTGCACCCACCTTGCTTTGCCATCAACACGCAATAAATGGCAGCCATTTATAGCTCCCAATTACTGGAGCCCTGGTCTGTCTTAACTGTTTTGCTAGACAAGTTAGATTACATAAAGGGGCCTCTTGAGCTCCTCCTTAGCTCCTTCCTTCAAGCTTTTATCATCTTTAAATTGAGAGCCTCCACATCGGCTTACACAACAGCCCCCTCCCCCAACACTATTAGACTCCCTCAGCCCCCCTCACCGAAGACAAGTTTTGAGGCAACTCTGCTATTGTCAGTGTGTCGGTATCTGGATCTGCCTGGTCCCAATCTAGATGTAGAGAGTTGGACTTGAATCCTCGTTCTCCAAACGCCTGTGGGTATATCTGATGTAATTCCTATCAATGTCAAGAGTTTTCACAGAATCCTGAGGAAGCTGTTTCCCATAGCCAGACGGCCCGACCACCCTTCCTCTCTCTCATTCACAGGGGCTTACTGGGGGCCTCTGCTAGGGTAAAGACTTCGGCTCCGTTACTCAGATATGTCAGGCAGAGATCTGTTTGGCGATTAGTTTTGATTAGATAGGAGCTCCACACAAAAGAGGGCTTGTGCGCCTATTGTCGTTACCGAGATTAAGGGAGCCAGGTACTGCTGTGGGAAGCTGCCTTATTGAAAAGAGAGGCCATTCTTTGATGTTGAGAGGCCCAGCATTCACCAATGAGGAAAAAAAAAATGACTATTAGTTTCCTTGATTTTGCAAAGCACTTGAAAAGCGCTTTAACCAACTCCCTAGCTCGGATAATGCTTGTCTGAGGGCGGGGGTCTAAGTCTGTGCGGGGGAGGCAAAGTGGAGATTTAGCATTTTTTTACACATTTCCCATGATCTCAGCAACTGCTCAACTGATTTTTTTTTTCTCCTGCTTTTGTTCTCTCTCTCTCTCTCTCTCTTTTCCATCTTTTACACTTAGTCACAGGCTCTTCTTCCCTGCCTCCCATGCTGGGCATTCTCCCCACCCCCCCCCAAGTAGTGCCTCTGTCAAGGTCTACATTGATCTAACCGGTTCCTCTCCGTAAGCACTCACTCATTTTTTCTTTTTGACACAAGCAACTCCTGTCACTGTACACACCCCTTGCACTCCCCCAGCTCTTCTTCTCTATACACTTTGTTACTTGGGTGATTAGAAAAAGAGGAATCATGGGGCGCCTGGGTGGCTCAGTCAGTTGGACGTCTGCCTTCGGCTCAGGGCATGATCCCAGGGTCCTGGGATCGAGCCCCGCATCAGGCTCCCTGCTCTGCAGGCTAGTCTGCTTCTCCTTGTCCCTCTGCCTGCCCTCTCCCTCTCCCTCTGCCTGCTTTTTGCTCTCTTTCTCTCTCTCTCTCTCTCTGTCAAATAAATACATTTTTAAAAATCTTAAAAAAAGAAGAGGAATTGTATGTACCATTCAAAAAGTATATGCCTTGGGGTGCTGTATTGTGCTTAATATCAGAACTGGAGTGTGTCCAATCTTGAAACGGCCACCTAAATAAATTCAGAAGATATGCTATGAAGAAGACCTAGAAGCATGAAAACCTGAAAAGTGACTCACTTTGCCTTCTCCTTTCTTTGTTTTCAACCCCGCGGCGCAGGACAGTGTCAGCCCTCAAGCTGACTCTAGAGACAAGCTTCAGCAACATGGAGCCGCTCTCTCTCTCCCCCTTCCTGTTCTTCTCTCTCTCTCATTTCATCATGCATGGAACAGGCTGGGCACTGAGTCCGGCACGTAGGAGGTACTCGGCCAATGGTAGCTAAACCAACCCGCTGCATCCCCTCTCCCTGCTTTATTTTCTCTGCACAGAGACAGGAATTCTGGGAGTTCGCTGCTGGACCAAAGTCTCTTCTGTCTGTCTGCTCTTCTCTGGGATATCTGATTAAGGGGCGACTCTGTCAATGATTTCAATCAGCTCACTTCTTCCAAGGGAGGACTCGCACCAGGCGTCTCACTGTTGGTGACAACCGGACCTACAAGAAGGTGAGGAATCACCCACCTCAATCCCCAGGATGACCGTGACAATTCAAAGCTATTGAGTCACCTAAAAGTGCATCGGCCTGAAGCGCAGGTTTTTGTTATTGAAATATCAAGGTTAATTGATAAGATGAGGGGCACCTGGGTGGCTCAGTCAGTCGAGGCTCTAACTCTTGATTTTGGCTCAGGTCAGGATCTCAGGGTCCATGCTGGGTGTGAAGCCTGCTTAAGATTCTCTTTCTCTCGGGGCACCTGGGTGGCTCAGTGGTTAAAACCTCTGCCTTCAGCTCGGGTCATGATCTCAGGGTCCTGGGATCGAGCCCCACATCAGGCTCTCTGCTCAGCGGGGAGCCTGCTTCTTCCTCTCTCTGCCTGCCCCTCTGCCTACTTGTGATCTCTCTCTCTGTCAAATAAATAAATAAAATCTTTAAAAAAAAAAAAAAAAAAGATTCTCTTTCTCTCTCTGCCCACTGGCCCCCCTCACATGCGTGTGCCCCCCCAAAATTGATAAGATGAGACAATATTTCCCTAGAAAAGATAGATCTTTTCCCAGAGGATGCGTGATTCGGGACAGATTTGGGGGCTGGTTGAAACAATGGTCCAGAAATCTAAAAAGGCAATCAGTTAAGCAAGGTCAGGAGAAGCTCAGAGAAAGCTGAACTCTTACTTCAAATCTGAGTGATTTCAGCTGCTCCTGCGGAAGGAGGGAGTGTTTTTCTTGTATAGAATCTCTAATTCTGCATCTGGCCTTACCACTCTGTCTCGCTGTGCTTTGGCTCGGAGATGCTGCTCTGAATGGAAAACTTTCTCTTTGAACGGACTTGCACTTGAAAACTTCCGATCTGGTGAGGCCAAATGTTGAAATTTCACAGGATATCAGAGTATCTCAAGGTTGAAAGTTTGCGAGGGTGTTTAGTGCAATCGTCTTCAAACTACTTCACGAATGTAAGTTGGGTACAATCTCTTTCTTTGGCAATTAAAATGTTGGCCATTGCCAAGTGTTGTTAAAAGTGTGGGAAAATGGTCACTCTCATACCTTGCTGGTGGGAAAAACTGGTGTAGCCTTTTTGTGGGGCAATTTAAATTTAAATTCATGGGGCTCCTGGGTGGCACGGTCAGTTAAATATCTGACTCTCGATTTCAGCTCAGGTCACGATCTCAGAGGCCTGAGACTGAACCCTGTGCTGGGCCCCATGCTCAGCAGAGTCTGATGGAGATTCTTACTCCCTCGCCCTCCGCCCCTGCTGCTTGTGCTTTTGCTCTCTCTCAAATAAACAAATCTTTAAAAAATATTTAAAGGGGCGCCTGGGTGGCTCAGTCGTTAAGCGTCTGCCTTCGGCCCCGGTCAGATCCCAGGGGCCTGGGATCGAGCCCCACATCGGGCTCTCTTTTCTGCGGGAAGCCTGCTTCTCCCACTGCCATTCCCTCTGCTTGTGTTCCCTCTCTCACTGTGTTTCTCACTGTCAAATAAATAAAAATCTTTAAATAAAAAATATTTAAATTCGCGCACTCCTTGACCCATCAATTCCACTCCAACTAT